>JAJKFI010011864.1:8347403-8381401 GCA_029204185.1 Lerista edwardsae | reverse complement strand
AGGGCTTTCGTTTGAATTCTTTTGATTTGATATGGTAAGTGCGCTGGACTACAATGGTTTTGCTCTGTTTCAGTGCATTCTATAGCCAACATTGATGTATTATTATTTTATTGCTGTATCACAATCTTTGTTGGGCTGGTTATAGTCTGCAATTCAGGATTTAGCAAGTCCCATCCTGGGACTTGCAGAGACATATTTGTAGAATCCTTGCTGTTGATCATCATCATCATCATCATCATCATCATCATTGTCGTCATCATCATCATCATCCCCACTCAGCCATAAAGATTCCTGGGTGACTTTGGGCCAGCCACTATCTTTCAGCCTCACCTACTGCATAGGGTTGTTGTGAGACAAAAGGAGAGAAGGAGCAACATATACTGTCCTGAGCACCTTGAAGGAAGGACAGTATAAAAATGTGATGATGATGATGACGAAAAAACTGCCATTCATGTACATGAACTCCACAAAGAATCAGAGGACAAACTTGAGTTCAGAGAGACTCACAATATAGATATTGTAATTTTCTTTGTTTAAATAGCTCTCCATTGAAAGGTGAGCTGTAGGTATTTTAATTAACTTCTTGTATGAAGTTGGAACATTTCTTTCGAGTTTCGTAACAGGGTTGGCCATATATACTTCACATAAGAGCTTCTGTTGTTTGAGAGCTGCAAGAGAGATGTGTGCAAGCCACCTTACTGAAGAGGCATTTAAATGTGGGCAGCCCAATACTCACACCAGAGCTGAGGTTGCAACACCAGCAGCGGGTGTAGCAAGCATGCTGTAAGCAACGTTTGTGACAACCAATGAGTAAGCGACTCTGGCATGGAAGCTTGCACTGCCCCGTTGGTGCATCTGCGGAGAGGGGTGTGGGGAGGGTGGCTGGAGGTGGGGAGGAGGTGTTTCTGGGTGGCGGTAGGGTAGAAGGAAGGGATTGGCCTGGGAGAGGGTGGAACCAGCACAGGCCTTCTTTGCAGGATCCTACACCACCACCACCACCACCACCCCCGTTGGACAAGAAAGCCCAACACGGGGCTTCCTGCATGTGTGCCTGTGATTGAGCCGGTGCAGATTCAAGAAGCCCCATTGAGCAGGCAGCCCCATGAACCCCTCTTCCCCTGAGGAGAACTCCAGCTTGCTTGAATCCAGTACCAGATACAGTGCTGGACGTTTAGTGCTGCTCCTCCTGTGCTGGGTAGGATTGGGCCCTTAAATATATTTACTCATCACATGTATAAATCATCCCATGTGTGCTGGGGCTATGTTCAGCTTATCTAGAGTAAATTTCCCATATTTCCACATGCGTTGATCAAAGCAAGGTCATGCAAATGCCATCTCGTACCAATGTTGTCACAAGCAGCTGCATCGACACAAATGTTAAAGGCTACAGTGTTAGTTTTCTTTATTTTTTTATATTATTTTATGAAAATATAAGAGTGAAGTAGTAATTTACTATTGAGTCAAATTGTTGAGTGAAGGTTTGCAATAGCTGTCGTTTAGCATGATGAAAGGACAGCATCGGATGTGAAAACTCTAAGTAGAAAGCAGCCAAACATGGTCATTTTGAAAGCAAGAGTGTTGGGAAAAGAGAGACAATTACACTTCCAGTATAGTAGAGGCATAATTGCCACCCTGATACAGATATTTATGTACACCCTGCAAATATGGAGCTCCTGAGTGCATGGTAGTAGGCTTACATTAGTAGTAGGCTACTTCAGAATGCCACGTCCAGGGGAGTGGCAGCAGGATGCAGGCATCTTGTCTCATGTGCTCCCTGAGGCATCTCGTGGGCCACTGTGAGACCCAGGAAGCTGGACTAGCTGGGCCTTTGGCCTAATCTGATGTTCTTAGAATAGCAAATTCTGTTTTACAGTATTTATGCCAGATACAAGGGGTTGGCCAGAGGAAGCAGGCATCTTGTTGTCTTCTGTGCTCCCTGAGGCACAGTGGCGTCCCTACGGGGCTGAGGGGGGAGCTCTAAATTTTGCAAGGAACCTTACCCTCCTGTGTAAATTGCTCCTCTCCCTTGCCTCTGTAGCCAGTAAGCAATGCCAAGACATTGTGCCCCCACCCCCCGAGGATTGGCTAAAGTGGCGTGGGAAAGGAGCAATTTCCATGGCAAGGTAAGGCTCCTTGCAAAACTTAGAGCTCCCCCCCATAGGGACGCCATTGCTGAGGCATCTGGTGGGCCACTGTGAGATGCAGGAAGCTGGAATAGATGGGCCTTGGCCTGATCCAGTGGGGCTGTCCCCATGTCTGAAGAGGAGCATCTGGTCCTGGTGGTTGTCAAAGAAAAATGCTGTGGAGAATCTTGACTGGTCACCAGTGTGTTTACCTCAGAATTTACCTCAATGCCAGATCCAGGGGAGTGGCCACAGGATGCAGGCATCTGGTTGTCTCGTGTGCTCCCTGAGGCACCTGGCGGGCCACTGTGAGATCCAGGAAGCTGGACTAGGTGGGCCTTTGGCCTGATCCATCAGGGCTCTTATGTTTTTATGTTCTTATGGTGTGTGTGTGTGTGTGTGTGTGTGTGTGTGTGTGTGTGTGTGTGTGTGCACGCATGTGTTTTAATATATACTTTTTTAATTTACATTGTATTGGTTATATTTGTAAGCCACTTTGAGTGCCATTCAGTGTGGTAGAAAAATAATCCATCCATGTTCACATGAGGACTAGCTTCCTCATTAAAATTAATCTGTGCACTTTAGTGATTTTGTACTCGGAACAGGTTGTTGTATTGGGATCACAATTAAGGGGACCGATAGAAGATTCATTGGTGTATAATTAACCTCATTGACACTTTTGACCTAATGAATTTCTAGAGGAATTGAACAAAAAGCGTGAATGGGCATTCGTGACTAAACTGGAATTTAATTGGTTTCTTATGGTTCAACTGTTATCCATTTAGTTAAGATTATCCACAAATTCACCTGCTATACATAGATTCATAGGAGTTTCAAACAACCAGGTAGGGATGTGGCTGCCACTTTGAAGTATGAAGATGGCTTCATATGTAAGCGGCTCCGCATGTTACGTGAACTGGAAGTCGTACTTGAGGAGCACATGAATACAGACATGATTCAGAGCAGTCTCCATTTTATTGCCATAGGTTGGGCAACCCTTATCTGAAGTGCTTGGGACAGAGGTGGTTTGGGTGACCGATTTTGCCGTATTGTGGAATACTTGCATATGCAGTACATAATGAGAGACTTTGGGGATCAAGCCCAAGTCTAAACACCAAATTAGGGCTGGGCCGGCTCAGGGAGGGATGCAGATGGGGGGATCCCGGGGGGCTGGGATGTGGCTATTAGGCTGCATTCAAGGCCCTGTTGGGAGGCCATGTGGCCCCAATTTGGGCCTGTGGCTTCCTTGGTTCTGCACCTGCTAAATAGCAGGCGCTGATCCAAGGAACTCTCTGGGGAGGCCAGAGCCTCCCCGGGACAAAGGAATGAATGTGCCCTTGCCCCAAGGAGGCTCCCCAGTGTACCTAAGGTGTGCTGGATTTGGCGCAAACACACCGGCCTCGCCAATCCAGTGCAATTTAGGATTGCGCTCTGACAGCAAAGGGGTGATGGTGCCTGGATTTAAAGGAATGGGGGGGGGCTGTGCCCAGTTGGCCAACTGGCGTTGCTCTTCCTCCCCCTCAGCGCAGGCCTCCTCGCGGGCGTTGCCACCTGCTCACGCTGCGGGGCGGCCCAGGGCCGGCTTTCACGCTCCCCCTCATTGCTCTGTGACGACTGTGGAACAAAGCTCAGGTGAACTCAACGGGCTGGCCTCCCCCCTCCCCCCATCTTATTCTATTTTTTCCCTTCTCTTTTGACTTATGGTTGTACTCCGCACCGTTAATTTCACCTTCACAAAATGCCAACGCACACGTGGACGTGGCCCAGTGCCGTGTTCCAGACACACACTGAATTGGAAGGGGTGGAGCTGACTCTTGGGCCTGCGAATTCTCTGAACTGAACGGCGTGACCCACAGCGGGGGCCTCATAGTTCTGGTCTGAAGGTGTACAATTCACTTTCCCATGTAATGTTTGAATTGCACTCTGCATGCTGGTGCTTATACCACCTGGGCTGCTTTTCCACTGCACTGCATTTAATTCACTTTCAGGGCACGTAAATTCCTCCAGTGCATTCTGGGGGGACTGTAGTTTGTTACGGTATCTGAGAACATTTAGCGCTACCATTACCAAACTACAGTTACCAAACTACAGTCTCCAGAATGCATTTGGGAGAATAGAAGTTCATTAAAAGTGGATTAAGAGTGCAATCCTAAACTGGAGTTAGGCCGGCATAAGCTAAGCGCACCAGGGCTACCGTAAAGCATGTTTGGACCACTCTCGGAGTCAGGGAGGATGCCTCACGTCTGTGTGCTGGCCTCTCTGACTCCCAGAGTGGTCCAGAGATACTTTACGGTGTCCCTTGTGCTGGCCAAGCTTTGCTGGCTTAGCCTATGCTGGCCTAACTCAGTTTAGGATTGTGCCCTTAAGTAGATTAGAGTAGAAAATGGATTGAAGCTGTAGTGGAAACACAGCCCTAGACAGGCTGAGATTGAGGTATCCACATTTATTTTGTAAAACATTGTGTTTTGTACAAATTTTGCCCCTCTCTTCTCAGGCCTGGATTAATTGACATTATGATGTCCAGCTAGATAGTTCTTTTGCAATGTGCTATTTTAGTGGAAACAGGATCTTTTTTAAATAGGTGACAAACGCGACTATTAAGACCCATCCTGTTCATAATGATACAGAGGAATGGAAGGGAGCAAATACACACCCGGTGTTACATCTGACCTGAACTCATTGAAATGGATAGAAGCTGCTTAAGTGCTTCATGGATTGACCACTGGGATTTTGAAAGCCCTAAAAACAGACTAATAGTCAGAAATGTTAATGGAGAGAAACTTTCTCGGTTGACCTTGATCTGTACTTAATGTTTCAGCATCACTGTGCAAAGAACTGGAGAGGCTCATTTACCCACAGAAATGATAAATGAAGGTCTTTGTTGCATTTGTATGCTGATATTTCAAGTACCATTAAGATTTGTTTTTATATATAAAACATAAGAACCTAAGAAGAGCCCCACTGGATCTAGGCCCATCTAGGTCCTTTAGTCCAGCTTCCAGTATCTCACAGCGGCCCACCAGGTGCCTCAGGGAGGCACGAGACAACAAGAGGCCTACATCCTGTGGCCACTCCCTTGCAAAACATGTTGGATTCTATGGAGATGCATTTGAATGGCTGGAGTTAATTGAAACCAGATCTTTGATGCTTGTGAATTATATACAGTACTGTGCTTTTCACGACAAATGTGATTTCTTGCCTATGGAGCAGAAGAGGGTTTTGCTTCTATAAGAAGCTGTCGATTCATTAACCTCCACCTTTCTGTCTCTATTTCATTACAGTCTGGTTAGGGGCATGACGGAGCTCCACTTAATCTCGATTCATTGAAAGCAACACTGAGTTGGGCAAATGAGATGCTTGTCCTGTGTTCCCTTATCTCATTTACTCCATTATTTGAAAACAGAGGTGCAGCCATCTCCGCAAAGGACTACATCCTTTGTTCCCATCTTTGTCTAAACGAGGAGTGTTGAACTTGTCCCATCTTGCCCATCCTGTCTGGGATATAAGTTCATTTGAAGTAACCAGAAGATGCTCCCTTACTATCTATTTGCCCATCTTGAGTTGTGATGAGGGTGGCCCCCTTGATAACTGGGCTATCCCAGCTCTACCCTTTCAGCAGCGCTGCTTCTCCAGAGGCTGTCAGTGAGAGAGATGGAACGAGGCCTCAGAAGGCAAAGAATGCTGTGGGGGAAGGGGCAGACCAAAAGGGTGAGAGAGGGAGAGGCTGCCAAGGTGCTGGGAAAGCCCAACTACCATGCAGGCCACCCTAATCATGGGTGACTCATGGATGTCTTCCCCCATGGAAGAACTGCACATTTGGTCCAGACCTTAGAAGTCACTGCAGTTGCCAAGGGAGGCATCCCAGCTGCCTGTCCATGCCAATCTGCCTGGGCATCTCTAAAAGTTGGCACAACTTTTATTTAGGGCCCAATCCTATCCAGCATAGCATGGGCAGTACGAGCAGACCGCCCGCATCACTGCCATGCAAGGCACCGTAAAGCACCTCCAGAGCTGGCAGTTAGCCACTAGCGCTGGCACTGGGGGGGGCACCATGGCAACACCGGCCCCTGGGGCCTGGAGGGAGCTCTGCAAGCCAGCAAGCAGTGACTCCACCAGTGGCTGGCATTGCGGGCTTTCCGGGCAGGGTGTGGTGGCATTCCGAGGCAGGAAAGGGGAGGGCTGGAGTGGGCCCAGCGGCAACTCCCCTGTTGACACTCCCGTGCACCTGGCACGCGCTCCATCTGAAGAATCAAGGCCGCGGAGGCAGAGACCCCTGGGTCTGTCAGCTCAGTGATCCTGGCCACAGCTCCTCCAGGTTTGGGATCGAGGCTGTGCATGTGCAGGGCCCTGGTCTGGGCATATGCCACACATCCCTGCGAGCCCAGGAATGGCACCGAATTTGACACCAGCCAAACTCATTCAGCATTCTGGGAGTCTCATCGGCTGTGCAACCACTCCACGTTTCTAAGCCCATATGCCAACATCTGAGTTTCTAAGCCCTTATGAGGTCTGAAGATGTGTGGGCAACAGCAGCCAGCAACACTTCTGAAATGAGAGTGCTCGGAATACGTGAAATGTGCTCTATAAATCCAGAGTGTACTTCTTGTCCACAATGGGTCTCAAGTAGCTTGAAGTCTTCCTGGAAAGCAGTAGACATTTTTATGTCCGCCGAGCATGAGAAATGTCAGCCTATGTTGTGAGAGAGCCACAACAGGAGCTCTTAACAGTGCAGAAAAAAACATAATAGGATCCCGGCAGTTCCTGAATACTTAAGACAAACCAGTTTACCTGGGAAGATGTGGCCTGACAGTCAATGCCTGAAGGCATCTGAATGAAACACAAACCCCCACAAACAAGCTTATTTGGGAGCAGGTCCATCCCTTCTGTCTCAAGGGCAGCTCACATTAGCACTGTCAAATACCCCGTAAGTTCTGGGGCTGCTTCTTCTGGACTCTGAGGCATGTCATGCATGCAAGACATTCCATCTGCTTGTATTCGAAAGAGGTTGGGTGTCCGCAAAGAAGGAACCTGAACATTTGTAAACCATTATATTGCAGAACAGTCTAAAGCAGTGGTTCCCAAACTGTGAGTCTGGACCCACCAGTGGGTCACGAGCCAATCTCAGGTGAATTGCGAAACACCTAGGGCAGCCATATTGAAAACATAGAAAGAGGGGATGCTGGGAAGGGGGAGGGCTGTGTGGTTGTTTGGCTTGTGTCAAGATTGTAAATAGGCTTCTTCCTTCCTGATTCACTTTGCTATTGGAAAATGGCTGAGAATTAACCCCAATTATTGCTGCCGTCTCAGGAATGCAGCAGGCTCTGGTGTCACAATGACTGCACTCCCAGCCATAACATCACTTCTGGTGGGTCATGGACAGATTATCATTTGAAAAAGTGGGTCCCAGTACTAAAACATTTGAGCATCACTGATCTAAAGGAACTCACAGTGCAATCCTGGCTGCCCTGTAGCATTGACACATTGTCATTGCGTCGATGCTACGTCATTAGTGCTGATGCGGGGGCGCCGACAGAAAGCCTCCCTCACGCTGACTGAAGCCGGTTGGCACGAGGGAGGCGCCGTCCTGGGATGGGGATTGGCAGGGGGGAGGGAGATTGTGGGGAGGGAGAGGGCAAGCCCCAGATTCGGCCATAAGGCCAAATTTGAAGCCCGTCCGGGAGGCTGCACGGCCCAAATTGGGGCCGCGCGGTTTCCTTGGATCTGTGCCTGCTGTTTAGCAGGCACAGATTTGAGGAATGCATTGGGGAGGCTGGAGCCTTCCCTATGATAAGGGCGCGAACGGCAGGCCGGCCTTGCCAATCCAACGCTGTTTAGGATTGTGCCCTCAGTCCATCAAAATCGGTGGTTCTCTCAAGACCATTCAGTATTACCCCAATACTTCCATGAATAAGACTGCCAAGTGCGTATCAGCTGGCATCTTCTTCAGCCATTGTACTTCTTTAAAATGTATCACAAATCTAAAGCAGAAAATTGCATCCTTTTGTGGTGTTCCGAGCTGCGACACTACACACAGGTACACATGCGCCTGCAAATGTAGCCATGTTCCAACTGATGGCTCAGCAGTAGGCTGTGTCAACTTTGATATCCTGGAATCAAGAGCACCCACACATCCCAACAGAACAATTTCCACCACCATTTTTGCCTTCTCAAGCCCCAATTGCTCTTTCCACCCGGTGGGATATGCTAGTTTTCTGTAGGCAATCCTTCCCTCAAGACTGAAGGTTCTTCTGCAATTGTCTGGAAGGGAGAGATGATGTGAGTTGGAGAAAAAAGTGTTATGGACCACACCTCCTGCAAGAACCATAGAGGAGCAGGTAGATGGTCTCAGGTGACTGGACATTACACTGCCCTCCAGAGTCCTGCAGGTGCTGCTGCATCCAAATTCCAACAATTACTTGGGCTGCAATCCTACGCACACTTTCCTGGTTTGAAGTGAGAAAGCGAGTCACACTGAACATAGTGGAACTTCTCAATAGGCATGCATTGGACCACCATGATAAGATTGTTTCTCTGCTGATCGTCTCCTCCCTTGGTTGCAATGGGGGGGGGAGGAGAAGACAAGAGGAGAGGGAGGGGGAGACAGCTAAGAGCGAACAGAGACGGGAGGCAGGAAAGGGGACATTGCCTCCTCCTTGCTCTCTCTCTCTCTCTCTCCCTCTTCAGGTCTCCTTCGAGATGCTGCAAACATTCTGCCAGAGGAGCTTGAAATATTGAATTTCCCTGCTCAAATGTTTGTGAGCAGAATCAAGATGAACACAAACTTGCCTGTGCATGTTTGAATCTTTAGGAGTAGCTTTTATTTATTTTTTTTCTATGCAAACCTTGGTGAATGGGTGATACACGTAAGCCATTGCAAGAGATGGAACCAACGGGTGATTTGGGAGAAGCAAAACATACTTGCTTGGAACATGTGCAAATGCTTGATTTGATTGCAGCTTGGTGCTCATGCAGCTCTACCTTTCCCCAGCAGAGCAAATAAAAGCTCTACTTCTAACAAAGACTTGCACTATTCAGTTAATCCACAGTGTTCGTCTTAAACTCGAATACTTACTCCTAAAGTAACTCCAGAAATCTCTAGTGTCAACATTGCCTGGAGCTGCTTTGTGAAGTATCCATCTTTGAATATCTATTGGCAATTCTTTTGAAGAAGTTGGAGTATTTATTTCTTCAGAGTCCCAGAAAGATGGACGTATCTTCTTGTTTCCTCTAGTGCAATTGATGAAAGCCAAATGCCAGGCTGCCACACTGCTGCATTTGTGATGTACCAGATTAAAAAAGACAGCAAAATAACAATGGGGATTGAAATGACCCTCCTATTTTTAATATAACTGACTTTTAAATTTCTTTTGAAAGCAGAACTGAGGTAGAACCGAGAGGAACATACATTCAACTATTTTCAGTTCAACTATTCAGCTATTTTCAGTTGAACCAAGTTTAATTAAAAATAATCTGGTATTTTTTAAAAAAAATAGCATACTGGACATATTAGCACATCAGTTGCAACAAGTGTGCCGCTTCAGATAGAGGGGGACATTAATGCTCATTTTATGGTAGATTAAAAGTCTAAAGCTGGACCGTTTCAGCTTCACACAACTGAAGCCTTCAAGTACTCTTGTCAGTCACAGCCCAATCCTAATGTGGGATGGAATAGGCAGGTCAGCTGACCTGTGCCGTATACAACCCTGGTTAGGAGGTGGCTGTGGAGCAACATACGTTCCCTTAACCTGAGTAATGCACTAGTTGTCCCAATAGGGCTACTTAGATCTGCACCAGTAAAATTGCCATGCCCGGGTCACCCTGCCCACTGGAACACCCTCCCCAAACTTAGCTGGCACAGGAGTGGCGTACCAGGGCAACAGCACTTGAACAATGCTCATGATCTCATCTGGCTCCCAATCTGTGGGAGTTTAAACGTGGTATGTGGAAGAATTTGTGGTATTTTCATAGTGGAGAGAGGTGAAGAGCAGTGTGCCCCAGGGATCTGTCCTGGGACCAATGCTTTTTAACTTACTCATAAATGACCTGGAGACGGGCATAAGCAGTGAGGTGGCCAAATTGGCAGATGACACTAAACTCTTCCAGGTGGTGAAGACTAGAAAGGATTGTGAAGAGCTCCAGAAGGATCTCTCACAACTGGGAGAATGGGCAGATGTGGCAAATGTGTTTCAGTGTAAATAAGTGCAAAGTAATGCCCAAAGAAGGGCAATGCCAAAGATTGTTCAAACTACCGCACCATTGCACTCATTTCACATGCTAGCAAGGTGATGCTCAAAATCCTACAAGCTAGGCTTCAGCAGTATGTGAATCGAGAACTACCAGATGTACAAGCTGGTTTCCGAAGAGGCAGAGGAACTAGAGATCAAATTGCCAACATTCGCTGGATCATGGAGAAAGCAAGAGAGTTCCAGAAAAACATCTACCTCTGCTTCATTGACTATGCTAAAGCCTTTGATTGTGTGGATCACAACAAACTGTGGCAAGTTCTTGAAGAGATGGGAGTACCAGACCACCTGATCTGCCTTCTGAGAAACCTGTATGCGGGTCAGGAAGCAACAGTTAGAACTGGACATGGAACAACCGACTGGTTTCAAATTGGGAAAGGAGTACGACAAGGCTGTGTACTGTCACTCTGCTTATTTAACTTATATGCAGAGTACATCATGAGGAAGGCAGGGCTGGATGATTCACAAGCTGGAATCAAGATTGCTGGGAGAAATATCAACAACCTCAGATGTGCAGATGACACCACTCTAATGGCAGAAAGTGAGGAAGACTTAAAGAAACTTCTGATGAGGGTGAAAGAGGAAAGTGCAAAAATTGGCTTGAAGCTCAACATTAAAAAAAAAACTAAGATCATGGTCACCACACCCACCACTTCCTGGCAAATAGAAGGGGAAGAAATGGAAGCAGGGACAGACTTTATCTTCCTGGGCTCCAAGATCACCGCAGATGGTGACTGCAGCCATGAAATTAAAAGATGTTTACTTCTTGGGAGGAAAGCTATGGCAAACCTAGACAACTTAATCAAAAGCCGAGACATCACCCTGCCAACAAAGGTTCGCCTAGTCAAAGCAATGGTTTTCCCAGTAGCAATGTATGGCTGTGAGAGCTGGACCATAAGAAAGGCAGAGCGCCGAAGAATAGATGCTTTCGAATTATGGTGCTGGAGAAGACTCTTGAGAGTCCCGTGGACTGCATGGAGGTCCAATCGGTCCATCCTACAGGAAGTCAAGCCTGAATGCTCCCTGGAAGGACAATCCTGAAGCTGAAGCTCAAGTTCTTTGGCCACCTCATGAGAAGAGAGGACTCTTTAGAAAAGACCTTCCTGCTGGGAAAGATTGAAGGCAAAAGGAGAAGGGGGCGGCAGAGGATGAGATGGTTAGATAGTGTCACCAAAGCGATGAACATGAAATTGGGTGAACTCCGGAAGCTAGTGGAGGACAGGGAGGCCTGGCGTGCTGTGGTCCATGGGGTCGCAAAGAGTCGGACACGACTTAGCGACTGAACAACAACAATGCACATTGGGGCAAAAAATCAAAAATTCACTTATAGGTTAATGGGTTCTGAGCTGTCAGTGACAGACCAGGAGAGAGATCTTGGGGTGTTAGTGGACAGCTCGATGAAAATGTCGACCCAGTGTGCAGCAGCAGTGAAGAAGGCAAATTCCATGTTAGGGATAATTAGAAAAAGGATTGAGAATAAAACAGCCAATATTGTATTGCCATTGTACAAGCCAATGGTAAGGCCACACCTAGAGTATTGCAAACAATTTTGGCCTCCACATCTCAAAAACGACATAGTGGAATTAGAAAAAGTACAGAAGAGAGCAACCAAAATGATTACTGGGCTGGGACGAGGAAAGGTTACAGCATTTTGGGCTCTTCAGAAAAAAGGTGCCTGAGGGGGGACATGATTGAGACATACAAAATTATGCAGGGGGTGGATAGAGTAGAAAGAGGGAATCTCTTTTTCCTCTCACACAATACCAGAACCAGGGGACATCCTTTAAAGAATGTCCCTGTTAGGATGAGTGTTAGGAGAGTTAGAATAAAGAAAAGAAAGTATTTCTTTACCTAGCGTGTAATTAGAATGTGGAACTCCTTGCCGCGAGATGTGGTGATGGCATTGGGCCTGGATGCCTTTAAAAGGGGATTGGACAGATTTATGGAGGAAAACTCCATCACAGGTTACAAGCCACAATGGGCATGTCCAGTCTGAGATTAGCTGGTCGCTCATCATGAGGGCTGGGTAGGAATTTTTTCTGTCATCCAAATTGGCCATGGATGGCAGTTTGTTTTGCCTCCCCCAGACTGGGGAGGGGGGGATGCGTGTTAAAGGTTACATGGTTTACATTTGTGTTTAATCAAGTTAAACCCCAACCCCATTCCGGTGTCTCCCTTGGGGGTGGAGCAAAGGTAACAGACTACTTTAGAATGCGGGATGCAAGTATCTGGTTGCCTTGCGTGCTCCCTGAGGCATCTGGTGGGCCACTGGGAGATACAGGAAGCTGGACTAGATGGGCCTTTGGCCTGATCCAGTGGGGCTCTTCTGATGTTGTTAAGAACAAAACTGGATGACCACTTCAGTCTATACTAGCCATGGCTCCAATGCTCACCTCCGGGGGGCCCATGGCTGGGAGTGTGTTCCAGAGCGGGGGGAGGGGGATGGCGCGGGGGCGGGACCAGCAGTGCCTCTTGCTGCTGGCTCCCACGGCCTTACATGGAGGCCTGCTACAGAGCCAGCTCAAACGCGAGTTGTCTGCTTGCCCGCCCTGCACCCTGACAAATGTCCCCTTTCCCCATGGAGCCTCCTGCGGCTGCCTGGCTGCTGCTGGGTGCAGTGGTAGCTGCTGTGCTGTCGGGCAGCTCTGGCTTGGGCTGCCCATGAAGCCAAGCTGGCTGGTGCCATCATGACAGCCAGCACAGCCCAAAGTGGGATAATACCTTCATTAAGATCACCCCGAAGGCAACACAATATTAAGCAGAAGCACTGTATGTTTTCGGGTGCAACCCTAATCAAATTTCCAGCACCGGGGTAAGGACCATGCAGCTCCGAGATAAGGGAACAAACATTCCCTGACCTTGAGGAGGCCTCTGTGACGACTACGCCACTGCAGGATGCAGCGCAGGCCCCATTGGCACGGCTCGGTCCGTGCTGGAAAGTGGGTCAGGGTTGCGCCCTTCATTGTTCTATTGCAACTTCAGATGGAAGTTCTCACTTTCAATTATCTGCCACCAATCATCTCTTCAGCTGAGGTTTGTGGTTGCCCGGGACCTCAAAATCAAGTTGATGGGAACAGTAATAGCAATCTTAACGTCCAGCTAGCTTTGTTGTTGTAGCACAATTTGCAATAGCTAGTGGTGGTGCTTTTGTTTTGTTTTGTAGTTAAAAGCACAGAAAAACACAAAACATCGCCTTTTGGTGTTTAAGATATTTTCTAGAAATTAAAATAGATTACTTTTCCAATTAGAAATAATACTGTGGCAGCATCTGCTAACACTATATACCCTATATCACCTACATAGTACACATATTTAGCTTTTAAAATTAATAAAAAGGAGATTTGGAATGCTAACTTAGAATTAAATCACATAAATCACACTCCAAAGGGCCTGATAAGGAGAACAGGAACTTGCTTCATTCTTGAACTCTCTCTGTGTTCCCATTAAATGTTCAATGTTTTTGTTTTGTTTGTTTTTTGTTTTACGTATTATGGTTACATTGTACTTTGTTGTTCTCTGCAAGCTGTCTTGGGCATTTGCTTCAGCATGGGAAAGGCGGGGTATAAGTCCTTCAAATAATTAAATAAACAAACAAACAAATAACACCGCTTTCTGACTTTCAAATAACGAAATCTGCGTCATTCCGTTATTTAATGGAAAAAAATAACATCATTTTCAAACACCCCTAACCAGTGATGTCACTCAGGGGGAACAGACCAGAACAGGCATTCCGGATCCCGACAAGTGCCAATCAAAAGTGAGTTCCTGTTCCTAAATCATTTGAATGACACCACTGCCCCTAACAATAGCTTAAAACCTCATCTGGCACCTGGATGTGCCAAAATGAACATAATGAACAGAGCATTTTTGTATACTGCCCTGTCAAACTTGACCAGGCAGTATATAAAATCGCTCAGATGAATTCATATATTCACATTGATCACCAGATAACATTGGAAATTATCTGTTTTTCCTATCAATTTGTGCACATTTTCCAGTGAATCTGTAACGGTTAGAGTTTATATCCATTCTCCATTGACCTTACATTCATTCCAACAAACATATGACATTGGTGCTGCCAGTACATTGGATTTTTTTTAAACAAATGCAACTCTGCCTGTGATTAATCTGTGCTGTTGGAAAATGGCTGAGAAACAACCCAACTTGTTGCTGCATTCTCAGGAAATCAGCTGGCACGTCTGGCCACGTCATCACTTCTGGTGGGTCCCGGACAAATTGTCTTTGTAAAACGTGAGTCCTGGTGCTAAAAAATGGGAGCACCACTGTTTTAAAGCATAACACGTTTTCTGCTAATGGGTCTACACCCTTTATAGGACATGAAAGATAAAGCAATGACCTGGTTTGGACGAGATTTGAAATTACTCTTTCCAAAATTGAAAAAGACAATGGAAATGGTATGAGTAACGCCTGTGTGGCTATACGTGTGATGGAAAATACAGCTTCAGAACACAGAACAAAGACCATGAAATAGATACTTAGGCACAAGGCTGGAAATTGTCTACATTTGAGGCTATTGAACAAACCTGCAACAAGCTCCTCGATATCATTTGTTACCTGAAAAGTTGGGGTGTCTCGTTCAGATAGAAATGCATAGCCCAATTGCATGTTGCCTGACCTGTAGCTTACAAGACAGCCACGGTGGAATGAATGCCATGCCAGCACACACTTTTAAAACGAGACTTTGCTTCAGTCACATTAGCTTAGGTAATAGGAAAATTTTTCTTCATTGAAAATGCTCTCGGTAGCTTACGGAGAACTCGCTGAGGCAGCCTGCCATCTAGCTTTTTCACAGCAAAACAGACTTTCAGACTGCAGACGAGAGAGTCAGGAGCAGAGGCAATTTTAATGTAGCCACCCCAAATTTCTCTCAAGCTTTTTCCATTTATCTTCACTGCTGAATGCACACTGGAACGGCAGATTGTCATCCCCTGGGAAACAGAACGCAGCCAGGGCTCTTGAGAGGTGTCACCACCAGAGAAATAGTCAAATGGGGCTGATTTTCTTCGGGAGGACTGAGCAGCAGGAATGAAACTCTCCATCGAGTCTCCTGCTTCGCAGGCAATAGATGAGGGGATATTGTCAGTTTCGTAACGGATTATTGTTATCAGGCAGGTTCTTCATGAAGGTAGGTAGTGACTCTCTTTTCATTCATTAACCAAGCTGTTTCTCAGAATATGATCTAATGGGCTAGTGCTCTAAATATGCTACAGAAAATGTTAAGCGAGTAACCTGTATCGATTGCATGATGATGAGACTTCATTGCAGCGTGCTTGCTGGTAAAATACTCCGAAGAACTGCTTGCTATTGGTCTGTAGCTACTACTCTGTCACAAAGTGCTCTGTCAGCGCACGCATGCACACACACACACACACACACACACACACATGCACACACACACACACGCATGGCTGTAAGTTCACAGTGTCTGCCCTAAGAATTTTTCTTCTGTGAAACATGGACTAGTGGCTGACAATGTATTTGTGGAAAGCAGTCATCCCTCCATGGTCATGGATAGATCAGTGGGTTTCACAAATTGTGTGTGTGGGGGGGGATGCTTTCATGCTGAGAAGCTCACAAACTTTCCCTGATAGATGCTTCCTCTTTGCTATTACAGTATATTCTTAGGCATCAGAAATCATTTCCCATTGAACTATTATGGTCTGCTGTGATCAGTGTGAGTGGCATTTGTATTCTTGATTTTAGGAGCATCCTGATAAACCAAGATATCATGTGGTTCTGGGAATGATTGAATTCAACCACTCCGGAAGTCGTCAGAAGTATTTAAACTTCTGCGTGCCTAACAAGACTGTTGAAAAAGACTCTACAGTTGCAATTTGCCTTCCTTAGCTGATAGTAACCAGATGATTTGATTGTGTTGCAGAGAAGGCAGTACTCAAACTGTTTCAAGGTTTAGCTGCTGGAAATGACAGCATCGTATCCAGGCAGTGTGTCATGAAACCATGTTTGATGTAGCATTGTTGGCTTCAGCATGTGTGTTGTGAGTGCTGAGACCTGAACATCTCCAGGAGATGCTTGAACAAGCCCTGAATGGGAAACATGCCGTGAAAACGATGCACTGGTGTTCCCTTTTCTTCTTGTATATAATGCATGCATCTGCAGATTGCGCCAGTGTCCCTTTGTCACACCTCTGAAATGAACGTCTCAATAGGTCATCATGACTTGTCTGCTTGGCGATGTTGTGGGAGGAGACCCACAAGCCGCAAGTTGACATTGGCGAGCAATGTTGTTGAATGTGCTCATAGCACACCTTCATTCTGGGTGAATAGAAGGGGCATCAGAAGTTATGTTCAGCAGGTGTAATAATATGACTCTTGGATGAAAAGGAGAAACACAAAGTGAGCTGCTTCCTCTGCTGAATAGTTAGCAACTGAGAAGTAATTAGGAAAAAGACCATCATGTGCTGGGCTCCAGAAGATTGCACTTTTAAACAAGCTTTTATCTCTAGAGCCTATAGACAGAAAGGAGAATGAATTGGAGATAATGGGGCATTCTTTCTCCTCAAGTCCTCCAAACAGTTCTTCTAAAGCATACCTCTCCCCCCCCCCCCCCGATATCTGAGGAAGCCAAGTTTGAACTGGATTCTTCTTAGAGGTTGCTGTCTTTGCTGATGCTTCTTCTACATTGCCTTTGGTATCTTTTTGGTGCTGACCTTTCTTTCTCTCTCCCTCCCTCCCTCCCTCCCTCCGTCCTCTCTCTCTGAACTTTTTTAACATCTCTGGTTGGTTTGTAAGAGTCCTGGCATTTGGAGTATTTCAGAAAATCTAATTCACTGCCTTAGAGCAGCGACTCCCTGGGGGGCCGTGGACACCAGCCAGAGGAGCGGCGGAAGAGTATAGGATTGTAGCTCTAATGGGGGGGGGGGCACAGCCAATGGCCTAGTAGATCAAGGGAGCTGCCAGCTGAAAAAGCTTGGCATGTCTATTCAGCAATAAGCATCAATTAGCTCAATGGGATTTACTCCCAAGTGTGTATAGGATTGCAGTCTTAGGGCTCAATCCTATGCTTCCCTAGCACCCACAGCTACTGTGGCACTGAAATGGCTGCTGCTATATCCTGTGGGGCCAAGGAAGCAGCAGGAGGTCTCCACTGAGGTCTCCTTGGGGCAGAGATTCCCGTTACCCTGGGCTGAGCAGTAGGCTGAGCAGTACTTGGATCTGTGCCTGCTATTGAGTGGGTGCAGAACCAGGGAGACCCATGTTGGTTTTTGCGGCTCGGGAGGGGGCATAGGATTCAGTGGCAGTTGGTTTGGTGTTGCCCTTAATCATCAGCACTGCTGTGCTTTTTTCCTGTAAGTAACTTTCACAGAAGGCCGATTCAGATTGGCACCATGGTGGAGAGCTTGGGAAGTGCCGTGGTCACAAGCTGGATACGGTACCGTACATGAGTTATTCCTGGGGGGAAAAAATATACCAACATGCCGAAGGCCAATGACATGATTAAAGACCTGCTTAGTTAGTCCCTTATATATTGTACTTTGGTTAAACTCTTTTCTATAAAATATCTAAAATGTTTGCAACAGGGACTGCCCTATTGTTGTTGTTTCAGAAGTGATCATACTGTTTGCGTTCATCATTGTTCGCTCGTATCAGGAGGATTCTCAGTTAATTAAGTCTGAGGAAAAAACTATTCTCCTTTTGGTTGCTGCCAATGTCACCATCTCGACTTGGAACATTAGCAGACCTCCAACTCAAGATGCATATGTGGTGTCAGCCTTTCACCGAAGTGTCCCTTCTCAAATGTGAAGTGAATGACTGCTTGTTTCAATGGTCCTTCACAGGAGAATCTCCCTGCTCTGGAGAACTGACATATCAGAAACAGAACTTGAATGGGGCTTGCTCCCAGGTAGGTGTGGACAGGATTGCTGCTTAGTCCAGCCTTTTCCATGATGAGTAAGTGTTCCACCTCTTAGGAGAGGTTGAACGGCAAACAAGATGAGAAATGTCACATACATTATGACGTAGTGCAAATGCATGAAGGATGTAGCTCAAGCCTGCTGATTGTTTGAGTCATGTCTACATTGTCTCTTTCAAATTATTTAAAACATGCCAAGCAAAATGTTGCAATAAAAAAAAAAACCAATTTAAACAATTAAGGGCTTGATCCTATCCAACATTCCAGGGCCAATGGAGTTGCAATCCAGATGCAAGGTAAGGGAACAAATCTACCCTTACCTTGAGGAAGCTCCCATGATTGCCCTCCACCACAGGATGCAGTGCATGCCCCATTGGCACATCGATACTGGTGCTAGAAAGTTGGATAGGATTGGGTCCTAACCATGCAAGAGAAAGGTAGAAGTAAATAAAAGATATTCAAGGCGCAATCCTAACCTGCAATTTGGCCGGCACAAGGGACACCATAAAGTATGTTTGGACCACACTTGGAGTCAGAGAGGCCAGCACACAGACGTGCTCCATCCTCCCTGACATCGAGAGTGGTCCAAACTTGCTTTATGGTGGCCCTGGTGCTGGCCAAACTTTGCTTTGCGCCCTGAATATCTTTTATTTATTTACTTTTTAAAAGGAAGGGCTGCAGCTTTCCCATCTTGGTCCCATGTTTCTGCTGAGAAACAGGCATCAAATTTTCCATTTCTTCTCTTTAAGATTAAATATTTATCGTCTGACAAATGTTGTAATGAAGATTATTTAACAAAGGCAGAGGAATGACTGCAAATAGACTTAAATCATAGTGCAAGGGAGTGTGATTTCTTTCTGACAGTGTGCTGCATTACACATGAATCTTCATAAGTTATATATATTTTTATCAATTGAATGTATGTAAGAGCTGAGAGTTCTGATTGCTGCTGCGCTTACTGTGTGGGAGAATCATGGAACATGTACTCTGGACCTTTGAAGGAGTGCAACGCTGGCCTCCGTTGCTTCAAAGAGAAAAACATAGGGACACTCCAAGCCTCTGGGCCATCGTTTGCTAGCAAAGCAGATGAGACAACATTGAATGGACGAGTGTGGAAGAACATAAATATGCATCTGCTGCCACCAGCCCAGGCCTCCAAACTTCCCCAAAGGCTCCCTGGCCAGAGCCTCTCGAGCCTTTTTCCAAGGATTACCTTTTAATAAAACTTATTAAAAGGAGGGAGATATTGCCCCACTAATTCTTAAACAAGAGAGAGAAATAAATAAGTGTGTGTGTGTGTGTGGGGGGGGGATTTTACCACAAAACAAGCAGGAAAACAGGACACCAAATTGTCAAACACAGTTAAAACTACAAACATCAAGTGGTTGTATAATACAGCTCCCAATTCAAGCCATCAGTACAATACAACCACAGAAGCACAAAAGAGTTTATGAGATAATTGATAAAAAAAGCTTAAAAACCCTGCGATTCTATAACCAGCAAGTTCTTTCACCCAGAATCACCACCAGAGCAACCCTTCTGTAGCCTCTATCCAGAACAGTAAGGAAGGGAATGTCAACTTCCTGGGTATTTACCCTCCAGTTGAGACTTGCCTGACTTCCAAACTGGATCGTGCTGATTCCCCACCTTCTCCTTTAGTTAAAGTCAACTCTCTCTCTCTTAACCTTTCCATGAAAGAAAACCACACAACTTCATCACAATGCATGCGCGCACAGAGAGAGAGAGAGAGAGAGAGAGAGAGAGAGAGAGAGAGAGAGAGAGAGAGAGAGAGAGAGAGAGAACACACCTAACATAAAGACATAGCACTAGTATTTTTTTAAAAAACCTTATGCAGAAAAATTGTCTAAATTAACACAAGCGTAGAGCAGCATATCATTTCATCAAATCACCCAAGTGTCTTCTATCTTCATAATACTTAATACCCATATCTGTCAGCCTTTCTTTTATCTTTCTTTTTAAATCTTTTCATCTATCCTTTCTTTTATCTCTTCATTTTTTTATAATTGTCTTTATTCTTCAAATCCACAAAATCATTATGTTGTTGTTTCCTCTCTGTTGCTGAAAGTTGATGATTGGCTTCCAATTGTTCATAAATATATTTACGGACTTCTCCTTAAGCAAAATAGTTAATTGCCCCATTTCTGCTAAATCTAAGATCTTTGTCATTCCATCTTCAAGTGACGGCATTTCTATAGATTTCCGATGCTGTGCACAAGACATTCTCACTGCTGCTGTCATATATAAAAACAACATTTCAAAATTCTTTCCAGCACAATCATCCATCATGCCCGACAAGAAAGCTTCCAGTTTCATTTGCATCTGCGCATGTATCTGTATCCAGTGAGTCCTTGCTTTACTGCAAGTCCACCACGTACTGTATGGTCAAAAGAACCTTCACTACACAACATCAAAAGGTTCTGACTGGTTACTCTGTAATATAAACAGGCCACCAAACATACAGAAAATCTGAAACTGCAAACACGTGCAAATAACAGCGGCCACCCGACTTTTTAAACACCATCTTTTCACTGAGGATACAGTCAGTCCTTGCTATCCGGGGATTTGCTTCCTGCGGCTTTGCTTTGCCTCAGGCAGCAGGAGGGCCACTGACCTTGCACCATTGGCTGACTGTTCTTGGCTATGCATGGCTGTTCGCTGCATCCTTGGACAGTCTAAAGCTCTCTGCAGCTTCCTGATGCCATTTCCAGGGGCCATTTCCTTCCCTATCTGTGCCATTCTAAAGGTCTTCGCAGGCATTAAGATCTCTCTGCAGCCATTGTGGGGGTATTCAGGACCATTTAGAGTTCTCTGCAGACATCCTGAAGCTACCCATGGTAGCAATTGTCGTGCTCTCTGCGCCATTCTAAGAGGGCAATTCTAAGCTGTGCGGGAACAGCACATGCTGGTGGGCCTGCGCTGTATCCCATGCAGCTTGGAGCCTCCATGGGGCAAGGGCACATTTGTGCCCTTGGGTGCCAGTCACACTTATGCAGCTCCCACTGCATAGCAGGCATAGGTCCGAGTTCCCTGTGTGGCCTGAATCGGGGATGGGGGTTGGATGCAGCCTCCTGGGACTGGCCCGCCCTCAAGGTATTTGCTGAATCCACACCATTCGGAAGGCACGCCTGACCTGGCTGGCCACCACTCCCCCTAACCCCACTGATGCGACTGGGCCAATGATTCCCCATCAACAGATTCAAGGCCCAATCCTGAGCCTGCCAGCGCCCGCAGCAGGGGCATAGGTAGAGCATAGGTTAGGTGTCTAGGAACCTAATCCCAGCAAATAAGAAGAATGGGCGATACTTTGGGGGGCATTCAGGCAAAAATGAAGCAGGATTAGTCAAACAACTGCAACATGGCTACCAAGCTGTCAACATACTTTTTCCCCGCTCCCAAATGATCCAAATTGGATCAAATAAGTTTGATGACTGCTGGTGTTGGATGCTTGACTTCAGTGGAACTAAGCTGACTTAAACCCAAAGAGTCTGTTTTAGCTACTGCGGGGATTAAGACATAAGTCTCACTGAAACAGTATGTTGGAGTGGAAAATGGACCACAGGGAGAAGGAGAAAGGCATACCCAAAGACCGAAGATGAACACTCACACAGAACTGAATGGTCCCAATTTGCACTGTAATGTGCGTAAAAGAAAATCACATTGCTATGATGCAACACCATGTGGGAATGTATCCTTTTGTCATACTTGTCAGAATTTTTAGAATTGTGTCAGTGGAACATTCAGGCTGTCCAATATTTTATCAGGACAAACAAAGCTGCAGAGACATAAATTGTCCACATTACTTGACATTCAATGAATTCAAATGGGGCAGAGGTTCTCTTGGTGTGCACCACTCAATAAATCTGTCTTATTTTTTTCTCCTTGAAATATTTTGAGAGGTGTCAATTTTCAAGGCCCAGGTGAAAGTGCTTCCCAAGTTGTTGAGTATGTCTAGGTAACCTACTCAGAGCGCAATCCTCACCTGGAGTGAGGCTGGCACAGTTAGGCCAGCAAGGTTTGGCTGGCACAAGGGGCCCCGTAAAGTATGTTTGGACCACTTTTGGAGTCAGAGAGGCCAGCACACAGATGTGCACCATCTTCCCTGACTCCGAGAGTGGTCCAAACATGCTTTACTGTGGCTCTGGTGCTGGCCAAACTATGCTAGCCTAACTTTGCTGGCCTAACTCCTGGTTAGGATTGCACCCTCAAGCTGCTCAGTTTGCCTTCTGATACCGCATTGCCTGAGATTGCTGTCAGTATTAAGTAATACAGGTCATGCCCCGGTATCCATAGTCGGACCCCCCCAGATACCGAAACCGATAATGAAATCCATGGGTTGCAACCAACAGGGCTTCTGAATGTGACTGGAACCTCATTCTTGTTTTGAGCCTTTTATTTCTGAGGCCTGTACTGGCCTCAGATTGCACCCAGGAATGGTCGGAAGGCGCTTCCGGTTTTCACAAAAAACCAGAAAAGCAAGTTCTTGGAAAACTAGCATCTCAAGGCAATCACTTTGAGACCATCATTTTCAAAGCAAAGTTTTATAAACATGGACAAACTGTTAAAGTGTTCTTGACACTTGATGGTCTTGAGTCAGTCCTGCAATCTGGGGAAGGGGCACCAATGCAATCCTTATGCTCATAGCTTCCCCAAGAGGTAGGAATTTCTCGGGCAGCATTTTACAAGAACGTCTCTTTGCCAAAAAAGAGAATGCTGACTATTTATCTATTTGGATGCCAATATACAGACTGAGCAGGCAGACAGATCTTGTCTAAAGCAGCAGCAATTCCCCGAAGTAAGAGCTCATCCTTGCAGCTTCCCCCCCCCCCGCCCGCAGGCATGAAGCAAGCGCCTTTAGCCCTCAAGCCAGCAGCTTCTCATGGCGCATAGTTATAACACTCCCATTCAAAAGGACCTGAGAAACTACTCCTGGAAGGTGTAGAATTAACAGCGGTATATAAACACGGTTGGTTGGTTGGTTGGTTGGTTAGTTGAGGCAACCAAAGATTAGCAGTGCAAAGGAAGTTGAATCTAGTAGGGTTCAGATTAGGAAGTGGCCACAGATATTGAGCGTTGATCCACAATGCATTTCTCATTTTTTCCTCACCATATTCAAAATAAAAATATGGCGCCAGTTGTGGCCATTTCTTCAGTCTGTCATAATCTCCCCTGTTCCAGGAGACCCTTTGCCTGGCTATGAGCTAGATTGGGAAAGGACACTGCCTTGGCACAGATGCCAGATTTCTGTAAGCTGACCCGACAAACGGCGCTGCTCTGACCACCTCTTCTGACGCCAAAGGCTAACTTGGCAACGCATCCCGTGCACTCCCTGCACCAGCACCTATGGCCCCTACAAAATCAGGCGAGAGCCATTCAAACCAGTGTTCTCTTGGCTGAAAGGGTGAATATCTGCACCACACACCGCCCCAGTGGCTTCCAGATCTTGGCTGAAGGAAAAGCATCCGATTTCTCCCCAGCTCTGAGGTTCGGAGGCTCTATTTGGACTTCCACCTTTGTCAGTGCAATCCTAACTTACATGTAGGCTGGCGCAATTCCCTTGTGCTGGACTCTGAGTGTCGCAAACACACCATAAAGAGTGTTTGCTACACTCTTGGAGACAGAGTGGCTGGAGCACGGATGTGTGCCGGCCACCCTGTGCCATGTCCAGAGCCAGGTAACTCTGGGGCTCGGGGAGGGTAAAGGGGAGGCGGAACGAGCTGGGGGAGGCGAGGGCAGGCGGGCATGTAGGCGAACCAGCCTGGGGATGGGGTGGGGCCAGGAATGAGTACTTCTGCTGGATCCAACCCCCCGTCCCCAGCCTGGTTGACCCTACGTGGTATGCTCAGATTTACGCCAGCGATTTCGCAGGTGCAGATCTGAGTAGCCCCATGGGGTGGCGGGGGATTTTCCTGGGGTAAGCCGGAAATATCCTCTAACCCCATGGTGACCGCCAGCTGCCTCCTAACATGTGCTGGATACAGCACAGGCCAGCTGGACTAGCTGTTCCAGCTCAGGGGAGGATTGTGCTCTGAGCTGTCTCCTGTCAGGATCCCTGGCTACGTTTGGCTACATCTCTGCTTGGGCCAGAATGCTGGCTCAGCCACTACTCCTGCCTGGAACAAGATAGTCATCAGCCATCATGTTTTGTTTTTCCCAGCATTGCTTTCAGACTTGCATTTCACCAGAGCCTCTCCAAAGAGACTTTCCAGACCATGTTGAGCCAGAACAGAAGAATCAAAATATCGTGAGAAGACACAAGAGCCACAATCCTCTGAGGCAGCCACTGCAAATCACCTCGATTGTGCACACAAGAGACACATCAGAGACAGCAGCAATATGGAAATGCCAGAACTGCAAAAATAATTTTATAGTCATATGTGGACAGACAAGATGCGCACGGCGGGAAGAGGGGGGGGATGCTGCAGTTCCTGCAGCTTGCAAGAGACTAAGATGCAGCACGTGAGTGGCCTGTGCTGGAAAGAAATGACAGTTGACAGAAACAAAGGAACGACCAACTGGAGGCTGGTGCTGAGCTCCCTGGTTCCGATCGGTTTCGTGCCTTGACGACCAGAAGCAATGAAAACAGAAGGGAACCCGTGACAATGGGAGACTTGCAGCAGTGACCTCCACAACCTCTTGATGGGATTTGTGAGTTTGATGCACAAGTCGACAACACACTCAAAATGGTGTTATTGGCAGTAGGGCAATTCTGGTCAAGGATGAAAAATTTGCCTGTCTCTGGGTCTCACTGGAATAAAATGTGCGTACTGGCAGGGTAGGACAGCGCCGCAGGGAGCACATTCTTAGATGTTCTTAAAGGGACCAGGAAGCTGTCTAGAGAACGCACAACAGAGTGGATGGAACTCAATTGTGCTGCGAGACAAAACGTGATAGGCCAGAATGGAAAAAAAGGAAATACCAACAGAAAGTGTACTGTTTGGAATCAATCAATAGAATTTGTCATTCATAATGACAAATGAGAAACTAGAAATCTGGAGAAATCATTTAAATCACGTTTTGTTCTTGTGTCTGTTTTTAACATGATACTTTCGAGGTTTATGGCCCGATCCTATCCCCCTTCCCCATGTGGTTCCCCTTCCCCCCTTCTGCAGTTGCCGGCTGTTTTAAACATGTGGTCAAACATTTTGAGATAGTGCAGGCATGAATGGCACCAACAGCTTTGCCCAGCGCAAGCAGTGACGTGTAAGCAGTGACTGTAAGTTCCACACTGGACAGCAGAGGGGCAGGGGGGCAGGAGGAGGTTGGCGAGGAATGCGACAGGACAGGGGAAGATCTCAACAGGGACGAAGGTGGCAGATCTGGCTCAAATGGGGAACTGGATTGGTGGAAGATAATTCCCTATCCTGTCCCCAGGCCTGATCCATCAGCAGGGGGAGGTTCAAACTGCCCCTTTGTGGCTGTGGGGAATTCCCCCAGGGCAAGGGAACACATAACCCCTTTCCTTGGGCTTGCAATCTAAAAGGATGCAGAATACACACTACCACTAGAAAAGTCACTGAAGGACACTCAGAGCCCCATCCTATCTCCCCCCCCCCCGCCACTGTGCCAATGAAGTTGAGCCAGAAAGGCAGATTCTATATCTACTGGGAGAAAATATGCTCCCTTTCCTCTGGGTAAGACTCCCAATTCCAATGGGTCTACTCAAATCTGCACCAGCCCTTGAGCTGGCAGCAGTGCTGTGCAGAGGGGCAAAATGCTCCATGTTGCAGGAGCCTGAGCTCCTGTGTAAAGTGGCTCCTCCCCTTCACCGCCAAGAACCATTTGTGGCTTGGAGAGCTGGCTGAGCAGCTTTGCCAGCTACGGGCTGGCACAAGTCCCAGGAGAGGAAGGACTGTGCTGGGAGAGGGGAGTGGGATATGATACTGGGCCAGGTTGCCACTGCTTGTCAATCGCATTGAAGATTTTGTCCCCATGTCTCGTGCATCCCCATCTGTCCTCACCACAATCTTGTGAGATATTTTGATAGTGGCTAGCCCGAGATTGATTCATGCCAGCGAGTCCCTAGATGCAGTTCTCCACCAACTAAGCCTAACATTATATACAATTGTCTGCTGGTTCTCAGGAAAAGCAGAGATGATTGAACTATTTTTGTCATTTCCATAAATGACTCATACTACAATAGTACCTTGAAAAGAAAGGGGTGTTTTTTTAATCAATGTCCTAAAATATTTAGATTTTCACATACAGCTTGATAGGACTCTGAGGCAATTTTCCTAAGGACTGCACCTTTGGTCAATTTTGAGAAAGAATTGCAGTCCTTTACATTAATTTTACATTTTACAGAAGGGGTTGAAAAAGTCTGCAGCTTATCTAGCTGTAGTCCTATTGAAGAAAATATTGTAACTAAAAGGAATCTTACAAAGGCCAGGAAGAGTATGTAGAAAACGTTTTAGAGTGCAATCCTCACCTGTAGTTAGGCCGGCACAGTTAGGCCAACAACATTTGGCCAGCACAAAGGCCACCGTAAAGTGTGTTTGGACCACTCTCGGAATCAGAGAGGCCAGCACACAGACGTGCGCCCTCCTCCCTGACTCCGGGAGTAGTCCAAACACGCTTTACGGTGGCCCTGGTGCTGGCCAAACCTTGCTGGCCTAACTACAGGTGAGGATTTTGCCCTTAACTGCATTTACAAGTCCATCCTCAGCATCTGTGTGGGTGCCATTTCTGGAACCTCTGCGGATGCCATAAACTGTGGGTAATGAAATCCGCTGTCAGACCTCACATCTGGCAGGCCTTCTGAGCTGTGGGGAGGCTGCACACAACCTCCCTGTGACTCAAATGGCCTGCCAGAACCTTCCGGCAGGTCCTTGCAGTTTTAGTGAAAAGTGGAAGTACCTCCCAGAAAGCTACAGTAGGCCTCAGAAAGCCTTCCAGATGCAGGTCCTCAGATGTGGATTCAGAACCCGCAGTGTGTTGAGCCTGAAGGTTCTGAATCGGGCAGAAACAGTCTGAGTCTGCGGACAAAGAGGACCCCCTGTGTTCATACTGCATGACCAGCAACGGGTATTAGGCAGAATGGCCAAGCTACTTGCTTTATGCACAACATCTAGCATGTGACAAACATGCAGCAGGAGGAAGAGGCTCAAGAGACTCTCGTAGCCGAAATAACGTTTTCTGGGGATCAATAGGATGGCATTTCAGAAATAGGAGGGGAATATGGATATTAGGGCGAGAGACTCTGTTTTTTCATATAATTTGAAATCTTCATATCTATGCAGTGTATAGAAGTGATATATCTTCATAGATATGGGGGGGGCAGAAATGGTGGCAGCCTCTACCACCATATCCTATCCTCCCTCTCAGGCAGGGCAGCCCAAGCCCAGCCTTTGCAACGCTGCTCCTGCTCAATAGCAGGCACAGAGCTGTGGAGACCCATTGCCACCAGCTGCAACCTCCCTGGGGCAAGAGAGTACCCTGGTGGTGTGTTCCGCCAAATCCCATCCTGCAACAGAGAACTTAAAGTTAGGTTCTGCCAAATTCCCTGCCGGGCCTCCCCAAGAACCTCAATGCCCACATTAGGCTAACTAGTTTCCCCACAGAGCAGCCTCAGAGATAGGCAAGAGGGAGGGGGCTCAGTCACCCACTGGGCCTCCTCTCTTCCAGCAGCTTTTGTTTGGAATCACTGGCTGGTCAGCCTCCTCCAGACTGCTTTGCTCAAAATACCCCACCACCAAACAATGGGCAGTCAGCTTGTCCCAGCTACAACTGCCTCCTTCCTTCGGTGGCTCCAGGGGCATGGCAGCCAAACAACTGTTCCCCACAGTCATTCCCCACAATGAGCTTACCTTAGGCAGTCCTTCCTCTAGGCAGTCTTTCAGCCAGTCCTTCCTTCAGGCCATCCGTCAGTCAGTCAGTCAGTCAGTCAGTCCGTCCGTCCGTCCGTCCGTCCGTCCGTCCGTCCGCCCGCCCGCCCGCCCGCCCGCCCGCTACCTGGGGCCCTCCTCCAGGACCTTCCCAGGTCCCTCCCCAGATCCCTTCTCCATCTCCCATCCCAGCTTTATACCTACACCAATATACTGAGGCCAATCAGTGGGCAGGCTTTAATTCATCAGCTATGCCCATCTGCACCTGTGCAAGGCTTGCAAATACCTTCTGGTATTAACCCTATAATCCCTGGTTTATCTGGGACAAGGGGCCTTTGCTGATACCACTCCCTATCCTTGGGGTGGTTCCTGCCTTTTCCAATACATGTTGTCCCGGTGAACACAGGACCCAACAGTAGCAGTTTCTGTGCTGCTGGATCTGGGGGCAGTGGGAACCCTGGGATTGGGCTACCTGTCCCAAGGGGAACGAATTGGTAAGCCCTGGAAAGTGCAGCAGCTTGGCCCTGAGGGGGAGAAGATACACGTGGAACCCCCCCCCCCCCCCCCGCATAACGATGCTGAGGCAAGCTTCACTTGGGGAAAAGGGAAGAAGATGTTGTCTTCCCCAGAGGAAACAACAAGAGAGGGGAAGCACATCTGCCTTGCCTGTGATCTGGGGTCCGCCCCGCAATTCTCACAGCCAGAACAAACACCTATGGAAAAGCACATCCGGGATATTCATTTGTCATCTCATCTTCTGTTCTTGGAGCTGTAAAAAAGGGGCCACTTCTCAGTGATGTCTAACTGCGGTAATCACTGAGAGAATCCTGTTTTATACAGGACGACTAATGTAACATCTGGAGCATGGACGAATGTAGCCTGGGTCGAGAGCACTAGCCATCGCACCCTGAAGTCAAAACGATGCAGAACACGTTCCCTTCGTCTAAGTGGGAGTGATGGCAGGAGGTGCAAGAGAGAGTGAAGGACATCTTCGTTTCATCGAAGACAACATGGAACAAGTGGCTGATATCTCACTGTGGAATTAAGATACTATCTCTACCTATGCAAAAGAATTCTTGGCATCTAAAGAACTGATAAAAGAACAATTAGAGGCAGCCATTCAAAATCCTTTGATGTTTGCAATGTGAGAAATAGCATGGCTCTTTAATTAAAATGTAGAGGTGAACAAAGGTTATCAGTCTTGTAGATATAACAAAACATAAAAGACGAAGAAAACATGAGCATGTTAATGTTTTGCAGCAGAACATTACTGACTCCTGAGCTACAGGGAATAAAAGCCACAAGTGTGTATCTTTTTATAATGTAAATTGTTACTGAAGCAGAACATTAACTTAAGCCACCCACAAATGCGTTTGTTGTCAAGTACCAACAAGGAGCAGAGGATGCTGTCAATAAAAATAATTACTATAAAATAGAAAACATATTTTAGGCACAAATATTGAAACAATACGTGCATAAACACAAAGGAAACGAGGGATCCCCCTTCAGTAGTGTCCCTAGAGGGGGGCAGGGCGCTACGTTTTGCAAGGGCAATGCAGAGGTGTCTCCACCTTGTTGCTTCAGCAGCCTGGAACGACTATGACAGCGAGGGAGAGGAGCGGTTTACACAGCAAGGTCAGGTGCCTTGCAAAACCTAGTGCCCCGCCCCTGCTCTAGGGACTCTACTGCCCCGCATTCATGCTCAGAGGTTTGCACACATTTTCATTGAAAGGCCATACATTCTGGCATCTTTGGGAAGGAGTCAACATGACTGCTGGTAAAATGCCTCCAAACACCAACCTCCACTGCCTACTCAGTGGTGTTCCTAGAGGGGGAGCAAAATGCTAGGTTTTTCAGGTGCCTCAATTCCTGTATAAAGTGGCCTTCAGAGCCATTTGCGGCTGCAAAAGCAAAGTGGAGGAGACAACAAGTGAGGTTAGGATTTCTTCATCTGTGCTATCGTTCTGAAGGGGAGTGAAGTCTTCTTTGTGTTTCAGCAGATCTTTGATGTGTGTTTTTTTCCTGTTCCAGAGACTAAGAACACAATCCTAACCTGGAGTTAGGCAGGCAGTCAGGCCAGCAAATTTTGACCAGCACAAGGGCTACAATAAATGCATTTGGACCACTCTTGGAGTCAGAGAGGCCAGCACACAGACGTGCGCCATCCTTCCTGACTCCGAGAGTGGTCTAATGCGCGTTACGGTGGCCCTGGTGCCAGCCAAACTTTGCTGGCCTCGCTGTGTCGGCCTAACTCCAGGTTAGGATTGCATTTTTACAGTAGTTGGCGCTTAATTGTTAAGCTGCTGTTCAGTTTGTTGTTGTGCTGCTCTTGTTTTGTTTTCACTGATTTGGATTGATGTTTTTATTGGGTTTTATTCTGATGCTTGCTGTTGCCTCGGGCTTCCCAGTTGGTTTAGAAAAGACAAGATAGAAATGTTTTAACATAAACTAATAAATCTTAGCCTTATTTATTGTGCGTCTCCTTAGATTTGTTTTTTTTTAAAAAAAACATTACGGAAAGTTTAGAATGCTACAAGTGGAATGGGTAAGCAGTCATTGCACTACTACAACCATAAACCAATGCTTGCTTTCAAGCAAATGAAGTTTGCTGGCGCTTGCTAGTTTGTAGGCAGGCTGATGGCTTTCTTCCCTGTACGCTTTGCTATCCAGTGTGATGCTACAGTTTGTAGTAGAACAGCAGGAATTATTTTAATTTCCAGTGGGCCAGGGGTGTGTTTTTTTTGTTTTTTGTATTTTCCCCCCAACATTTCTTGATTAAAATAGCAAATTGTAGTGTTATGTGTTTTTATTCAGATATTTTAACACCCCAAAGGCAGTGTTTTGTATTCTGATGCATTTTTAACAAACCCCACCCCTATCTAGAAGTATGCGATGGTCTCTAGAAGTATGAGACCATCACTATATGTCAAATGAAGAGCTCTTGTAAGGATCCTTCTCCTGTTTTCAATCTGTGGGCCATGATGCTCACAAGTTCGGGAATCATGGCATTATTTGATGCTGTGCACAGACTGTTAGGTTAGGACTGTGCCCTCAGTGAGATGACTTGTTCTTATATGGAAAGAAATCTGTGCAACTGCCTGGTCTAAATATGTGCCGAAGACTGACAATGGGTGAAAACCTGGAGTACCTTCAGTGACACACACTCCGATTTCAGAGTTTTGTCTCACCAGAGCTTGAAACATGCACTTTGGGAGTGTTTGCCTTTCAATACTTTGTCATGTCACCATGCAGTGCCGTAAAAGTCAGAGTTCTGTAACATGATGTGTCACCACATAATTTGGCATCAACTGACAGAATTCAATACAGCAGGTTGGAGGTGTAAACGTTAAAAAGCTGTGGAACACTTTGCCATGGTTGAGGTAGAAGATGGGGGACGTGAGGGCAAATTTTGGACACACCAATGCTTGGAAAGGACAGAATATTCCCCTGATTGCCTATGCAATTTGCCGGACTCATTTTAATGGAAATTGGGTCTGGCCAAGCCTCCTGTAGCCACCTCAGTTAGGCCTAAGCAGGAGCACTCCTCCCCCAGCCAGCAGCCCGTGGGGAAGGGGTGCCACCCTGAGGCCTCACAGAGGACCCATCCCTTGCACCATTTGTCCTCATGGGATGGGTCAGTGATTCCGCCCCTATTCTTTGAATGCCACAAGGGGCTCCCCAACCCTAACCAGCATTTTCCCCTTATATTACCTCCACTGCCCTGGCAGTTGTGGCCAGCTAGAGGCCGAATTCAGACCTGGCTGAGGTGAGCTGGCGACAACTGAGCCAGGCTGGTGCTGGGCTTTGGAGAGGGTGGTCAGAAGGCATTTGGGATGGGGAGGGGCATTTTGGGGTGGGGGAAGGACAGACCAGAAGGCAGATCAGGTATTGACGGGGGGGGAATGGATTCAGCAGCGCAGAATCTTAACCCCCTACTCCCAGTTCAACTAGCCCCATAGAGGTGGTTGATGTGCAACATGGGGTATGTGGAAAACTATCTCTTTACTCCGAAGTGTGCTCCAGTCGGCACCAACCTTGGGCTGGATACAGCACAAGCCGCTAGGCCTGCCTGTTCCAGCACAAGTAATTAATCCTTGGAACTCCTTGCCACAGGAGGTGGTGATGGCATCTGGCCTAGATGCTTTTAAAAGGGGAGTGGACAGATTTCTGGAGGAAAAGTCCGTCGCAGGCTACAGGCCATGATGGTTAGTGCAACCTCCTTACTTTAGAGTTAGGCTACCTCGGAGTGCCGGATGCAGGGGAGTGACAACGAGATGCACGTATCTAGTTGTCTTGTGTGTTCCCTGAGGCACCTGGTGGGCCGCTGAGAGATGCAGGAAACTGAACTAGATGGGCCCTTGGCCTGATCCGGTGGGGCTCTTCTGATGTTCTTATGTTCTTAGTACTGGGCTGTTGGCCTGGAGTTAATATTCCCCTTGCCCAAATTTCTACAGAGGGGTTCGGTCAATATAAAGGCTTCAGAGCAATAGGAGAGGTTTTGCATTTTGTACAAGAGGCAACTCTGAGCATGAAAAACAATATGGTAACTTTACCTCCTCTTTATTTTTTATTTTTTTAAATCCTCTCGAGAAAGCCCCAGAAAATGGTGCTGTGTGTTGTTTCAAGCAATCTCGGCAGAGATTACTTTGCTGAGCCACAGGTATATGGCATAATACAAAGCTGGAAGTCATGCTGAGCTTTCAGATACAGTAATCTTTGCAGCCCCAATACATTACACATCTGCATAATGGCCAATCGAATAAAACCATGGGAAATAATGACAAACAGTATCAACAAACCGACAAGCTCCATTTCTTGAAAGCAACTCCTTTCGTCTGATAAGCAGGTTTTCTCATTCACATCCCAAACATTTAAATAAGCAATTCTACATTTGAAACATCAACTTATGAAGAATAGTTACTAGTGCTTTCTTCAGGATGCAACACAAGAACTTGAAATCTACAGCTGAGGGGCTGTTTTTATTGCCAAGCATTTCTGAGAGGATAAACATGCATTTCTACGACATATTTAAATGTATGCTTCCTCCCATGGTTCTATCATTCATGCATACAGTAATCTTTTCTTCCAATGTACAAGGAAGCAGGTTCTCTTTTTCCCCATAACTTGTCATGTCCCCATTTTGTGGCGTATATTGTCGATGTGCTACTCTACACATTGTATGGTACTTGGCGCATTTGCCAATTAAAACTGGCCCCCACCTAAAGCTATTGCAGTATTTAAACTCACAACCCGACCTCATGTTTGTATGTTTCCTGTTTCTCCGTCTCCTGAACGAAGTGGCTTGCAGAAACAAAGCAGTGTGGGAAATGAGGACAGTTCCCTGTATTGTGAAGACAAAAGGCGATTCGATGGCAAAACTATATTCTCCTCCTCGCCGCTGGATCTCAGCTCTCGTGTTGTGATTGCTCTCTACTTAAGCCAGGGGAAGAAATCTTCCGGATAGGTCTTCCTATTGTACTCTGTTCTGCTGAAGCCTGCTGGATCTTGGGAACGGCATCTTAGGGTGAAATCCAGACCAACTTTCCATCATGGGGTTAAGGGTGAGGCAGCTCCGAGGTAAGGGAGCAAACATTCCCTTACCTTCAGGAGGCCTCTGTGACGACTGCGCCACTGCAGGATGCAGCACAGGCCCCATTGGCACAGCTAGGCCAGTGCCGGGAAGTGGGTTAGGGTGGCGTCCTTATTATTTTTTCCTTGGCGCCTGTCGGAGAAGGACATACGGCTGCCGAAAATGGAGATGTGGGGAGGCTCCTTCACTGCCAGCTGATGGCACCACTGGCTTGGGGAAAATGACAGAAAAACGGACCGGAACGAACTAGGTGTCTTTGTTGTTGCAGTTTCATATCTCACGGTCCAGAACTGGTAGAAACTGGCAT
>JAJKFI010011864.1:8318505-8347393 GCA_029204185.1 Lerista edwardsae | reverse complement strand
GGTCTCCAAGCTCCCAACTCTGCTGCTATTTACACAAATACACAACATTTGTTCTCATCTTCAACTCTTCCGCCTGCATTCCCCAAGCCTATCAAATTAGTGGTATATAAGTAGCACTCAGAGTGCAGTCCTAACCTGCGCTGGAACTGCAAGGCCGGTGGGCCTGCGCGGTAGCTAGCGCAAGTTGGGAGCACTCAGGAGCCTCCCCAAGGCAAGGGCACATTCACTCCCTTGCCCCAGGGGAGGCTCCAGCCTCCCCTATGCACTTCTCGGATCTGCACCTGCTGTATAGCGGCCCAAATTGGGGCCATGCGGCCTGGGGATGGAGGCTTGCATGCGGCCTAATGGCCACATCCCAGCTCTGCCCCCTCCCTGGGCTGGCACTACTCCCAGTCCACCCACCCCCTGACCAGTTCCTCCCTCCCACCCTCCCCCTGCCCAGAACCGCTCTTGCGCCAGCTGAGTTTGGCTGGCGCATGAGTGGCACAGCCCTTGGCCCAACACAAGTGCCTAGCATCGGCCCAACGGTGCCTTCAGGATGGCGCCCTCAAAGGCAGTGGCACTGCTGCAGACACATCTCCTGTCTAGTTAGAAACTGTGTATGCAGTGGCATCACTAGGGTTGGTGTCACCCCCATGGACCAGCATGGTGTCAGCCACCATGGGCTGGCCTTGCCTCTTCCAGGCCGTGCCAATCATTTCCAGGACCAGTTGGCTCTCATTCCAGGACCAAGTGTGATCTGGGGTAGCCTGGAGGCCCAGTCAAGTGCTTACAGTGGATTGCTGCACGGCAGGTGGCACGCATACCTCCCGACCTTGCACAGAGGAATTCCCAAGGCCAACCCACCCCCCCCACCCCCATTCAAGCCCACCATGCAACAAAGGGCATGCTGGGAAATGTAGTTCACCACATCAAGTCATTGGGGTATTTTTTTTTTCCAATGGTGTCACCCAGTACAGTCCATACCCTTCCCCCGCACACGCACACACTTCTAGTGAGGCCACTGCATGCGCAAAAATTTCCAGTTCTGTGTTTTGGTCCTAAATGTCTTGCATCCGTCCACAAACTCTTGTTCCTGAGTCCCAGAAACATGTATTAGGAGCCAGTAAGAATGTTTTCTCCAAAAAGAGTCTTCTGGCACCTCAACACTCACAGATGTACTGTATAAGCTTCCATTGATTAGAGTCTGCTTCATCAGGTGCAACCAGAGTTATCCACAGCTGACAGTTGATATATCAACCCATTTGTAGGCAGTTGATACACATACTCATTTGTATTTACAGTACAATATACCTGGGTGTAATAACAATGGGTTCCCGTGTTACAGCCATCGGAGTTGCAGACAGCTGTTTCAGTCTACATATCTGCCCCGACACATGAGGCGGGACACATGCTGGACCTGGTGTTTACTGCGGGGCAGGTTGATGGTGATCTGGAGGTGGAGGAGATTAAGATCACTCCTTTGTCATGGACAGATCACTGTCTGGTGGGATTTAGGCTTGTTGCGGCTTCTCACCTCTGCAATGGCGGGGGATCACATTCTATGATCCGCCCTCGGAGGCTGATGGATCCAGATGGATTCCTGAGGGCTCTGGGGGATTTTCCTGTTGCCAGAGTTGGAGATCCACCCGGTGCCCTGGTGGACCTCTGGAATATGGAGATGGCCAGGGCCCTGGATGAGATTGCTCCTGAGCGTCCTATGCCCAGTCGCAGAATCAGAGCGGCTCCTTGGTTTTCTGAGGAGCTGCGAACGATGAAGCGACAGAGCAGACGACTAGAGCGTCGGTGGCGAAAGACTCGTGCCGTATCTGACCGGACACGGGCTAAGGCCCAATTGAAAGCTTATTCTAGAGCAGTGGTGGTGGCTAAGAGAGCTCACCTCTCTGCCACCATTGCGTCTGCAGAGAACCGTCCGGCTGAGCTCTTCCGTGTGGTCCGCAGTCTGTTACATCTTGCCCCCCTTACTGGTGGGGAGGAGCACACGGAGGCTCGCTGTGACGAGTTCGCTCGACATTTTGCAGACAAGGTCGATCAGATCCGGCATGACTTGGACGCTGCTGTGGGCAGATCTAGTGATGTCCCCGGGGAACCTGTCTATCCTATCATTTGGGATTCTTTTCAGTTTGTAGAGCCTGAGGATGTGGACAGGATTCTCTGGAGTGTGAGACCTGCTACTTGCCCGCTCGACCCTTGCCCGGCATGGCTAATTAGAGCTGCCCGGGGAGGGCTGGCCGAGTGGACGGGGAGGGTAGTGAATGCATCTCTGAAGGAGGGGGTGCTCCCGCCTGCTTTGAAGCAGGCAGTGGTTCGCCCCCTCCTGAAGAAGCCCTCCCTGGATCCCTCAAATTTAAACAACTTTCGGCCAGTATCCAGTATCCCATTTCTGGGCAAGGTGATTGAGCGGGTGGTGGCGTCCCAGCTTCAGAGGGTTCTGGAGGAAACGGATTATCTGGACCCATTCCAATCTGGCTTCAGGCCGGGGTTCGGGACGGAGACTGCCTTGGTCGCCTTGGTGGATGACCTGCGCTGGGGGATGGACGGGGGAAGTGCGACCCTGTTAGTCCTGCTGGACCTCTCGGCGGCTTTCGACACCATCGACCATGGTGTCCTTCTGGGTCGGTTGGATGGGTTGGGGCTTGGAGGCACTGTTTTGAAGTGGTTCCGGTCCTTCCTGGCTGACAGATCCCAGAAGGTGGTGCTGGGGGACTCTTGTTCGGCACCCCGACCTCTTAGGTTCGGGGTGCCGCAAGGTTCCATCTTATCCCCCATGCTGTTTAACATCTACATGAAACCGCTGGGAGAGGTCATCCGGGGGTTTGGAGTGGGGTGCCATCAATATGCTGATGACACCCAACTTTATCTCTCCTTTCCCCCTGATTCTGAGGAGGCGGTTGAGGTCCTGGATCGCTGTCTGGAGGCGGTTGGGGGCTGGATGCGGGCGAACAAGCTGAAATTAAATCCGGATAAGACAGAGGTGCTTTTGGTTCGGAAATCCACAGCTCGGGTATTGGACTATCGTCCTGCTCTGAATGGGGTCGCACTTCCTCTGAAGGAGCAGGTTCGCAGCTTGGGGGTTCTCCTGGATTCACAGCTACACCTGGAGTCCCAGGTGGCGGCGGTGGCCAGGGGAGCCTTTGCTCAGCTTCGGCTGATCCGCCAGCTGCGGCCGTACCTGAGCTGTGCGGACCTGGCCATGGTGACCCATGCCCTAGTGACATCTAGATTAGATTATTGCAATGCGCTCTACGTGGGGCTGCCTTTGAAGACGGTCCGGAAATTACAACTAGTACAGAACGCGGCGGCTCGGGTGGTTGCTGGGGCACGTCGGTTTGACTCTGTCGAGCCGCTGCTTCGGCGACTACACTGGCTGCCGGTTCTGTTCCGGGCCCAATTCAAAGTGCTAGTTTTGACTTTTAAAGCCCTTTACGGCTCGGGTCCGGGGTATTTGAGGGACCGCCTTCTTCTATATAATCCAACCCGTACTCTTAGATCATCTGGGGGGGCCCTTCTGACTGTGCCGCCACCAAGAGAAGTAAGAGGAGTGGCGGCCAGGAAGAGGGCCTTCTCGGTGGTGGCCCCCCAACTCTGGAACACCCTTCCCCTCGAATTGAGAACTGCTCCCTCTCTGTTTACATTTCGGCGGGGGCTGAAGACCTTTTTATTCCAAAAAGCTTTTAATTGTTGACAGGTTGGCTGGCTGGTTATTATGATCCACGGGGCTTGTGTTTTATTTTATTTTTTAATTGTTTTTAAATTGTTTGTGTTTTTAATCTTGATTGCTTATTGTTTAATACTGTTTTTAATTGTTTTTAATGTTAATTGTTATACTTTATTTTTATCTTTTTTAATATTGTAAGCCGCCTTGGACATCTGCCCCGGCAGAGGAAAGGCGGGGTAAAAATTTCTTAAATAAATAAATAAATAAATACATTCTGACTTCCAGAGAAACCTCCAGAATGGAACCAGTACATATCTTGGGGACATTGTAGTAGTAGTAGTAGTAGTAGTAGTAGTAGTAGTAGTAGTAATAAAATTAAGCAGTTGGGCATGATGCTGTGTCACACAGAAGATGCAAGCCTGTAATATTTATATGTGAAACATGAGGTAAGCACATGCAATATTCATCTGTATCTATTTGTGCAAGCGTTGCATAGAAACATCACAGTGTAGCCCTTGCATGCTTGGTTTTGACCGCTAGCTTTTAGACCTCTTTTTTCTCTGAGTGTATCTGTTTGCCTGTCTTTCATCTCTGCCTGCTGCAGATAGCATTTCAGGCATCAAGTGGATTCTACTCCATGAAAGCTTGAGCCACAATAAAGCTGTTAGTTGTTACCCCTCCCCCCCCCGTGTGTGTGTGTGTGTGTGTGTGTGTGTGTGCGTGCGTGCGCGCGAGCACGCACACCTGAACAGGCAGAAGCACTTGATGCAACAGACAACTGTCAAAGATGTTGGCGGGAGTGCCAGGGTACACATTGAAAGACAGAAACAGCTTCTGGTTGAGAATTGATTCTGCGGTTTCTGTACACAAGTCATGATGACAAGTTTGCATTCAGTTAAGTATAGGGAGCCCCGCAACCGTCCTTCCCCCACCCCCACCCTCTTCGCAAGGATTGAATGACCAGGGAATTAAAGCTCGACGCTGCTGGCGCTCGTGGCGGCACCCAAGCGTTGGCGCTGCTGCTTGTGCCGGTCCAGCGCCGCACCACCAACACTGATGCGCCTGACGGCGCATTTGCAACGGCGTCCGGCGGTCGCAAGAGCATAGTGCCGACACAACGGGGGTATAGGGTTGCTCTCTGAATTAAAGTCAGTCGCACTGATACGAAGCCATTTGCTGTGGATGACGAGCTTGCCATGCGGCAGCCGGGTGGATCATTGCTGGGTGGGGGGAGTCAAAGGAACCTTAGGGGCGCCTCATCCCAACGGCATATCAGTACTTCCTCTTGGACGTGCGCCGTCCCTCCTGACTCTGAGAGTGGTCCAAATGCACTTTACAGTGGCCCTCGGGCCAGCCAAACATTGCTAGCCTAGCTGTGCCGGCCTCACTCCAGGTGAGGACTGAGCTCTGAATGGGTTCCCTCTTCTTACCTTCATCAGAGGCTGCTACATGTTTGTCTTACTGGCTTGTGATTTGGTGGGGTGCGTTCAACTCTTTTTATTTCTAAATGTTAGAGAAAGTGGAAATTCTTTATGAATTTCCAAGGACTTCCAGAAACGGCATCATTCATACAATAGTACACATCACATTTTATGCCATTAATAGTTTGTTTATTATTTTAAAGCAGTCATTGTTACCATTTTAAAGAACCGCCAGTGATTAAGGCTGTTATTTGTGCCTGGGAATCTCCCATTGAGTATCATATAAAAGGTTTACAAGAATTTCTGTTTGTCTCTTTTCTGCTAAACCAGCATTCAGGACATTTTGCCTGCAAATCAAAGGCTATAAAGCAAAAATGAAGAATTGCCTGAGAAAGCGCAGCCTGTATATGTTCCTGTGTGGAATGAATCTATGTATGGTATAGACTGATTGTTTTTGTTACATCATAACGGTTCAATTAACTTTATAGGGGAGTTTAAAATGTGCAGTTATCGCTACAGTGTGTGTGTGTGTTTTCAGCAATGACTCATTTCAGAACACAATTTGAGTGCTTTGGCTAATGTATATATTTAGACAGACCCATGCCGTAGTTGTGAAGGGTTTTTCTCCTTATACAAAAATAATCAAGGAAATGTTCTGAAGGGTCCACATAGGATTCCAATCGATATTCAGATATCCTGAATAGGATGTTCAGGATCCTGACCCTGTATATAAACATAAGACAAGTCTTGCTTTTCTTGGGCCCACCTAGTCCAGCTTCCTGTGTCCCACAGTGGACCACCAGATGCCTCAGGGAGCACACAACACAACAGGCTGCCTGCATTCTGTTGCCACTCCCTTGCACCTGGCATTCTAAGGTAAATTTCTGAGGTAAAATCCTCAGAAAATCCGCAGCATTTGGATGCAGTGCTGGCGGGACAGCGTAGGCCATCCTGCTGGCACAGCTTACTCTCTGGGTGCTGCAAATGTGTCTTCCAGCACGTTGGTGCCCCACTCGGCTGGCACAGCAATTGCTGCATCGGTGCTGGGAAAGAATCGAATTGCACTGTCATGTGGATTGTCCTTTGAATTAGCACATAGGGATGCCAGCTACAAGAACTTGGGTTCCCTTTCACTGGCCCTCCCAATGTATTTTGATAAACATCTTTATCCAGGAGGGTATTTAAGTTCTTTATGAACCGTAGTAATTAATTAACTGCACTGCAGCCGCCAACAAACTGAATGTTCCGTGAGTTAGGGGCTACTATGAAGCAGTTTTACTGAGCTGGATCAAATAATTCCTTGGATGAAAATGATTATCTGAATTCTTTAAGAACACCAATAACCTGGAACACCAACCCTAGGAGCTATCCTGTCTGTGTCAGCTTGCAGCTATCTTTGGTTCTCGACTTCATTTGGAAAAAAAGTATAAAGAATGGCATCTCAGTGTCACTTCTAATGAAATGTCAGGGCACATTTAGAGGTTCATGCTTGAGGAAACTTCTGGAAACCTTTGAGGGAAACCATAAGTTGGGTAGTGGAATGTCTCTGGGATGTTCTGCACATTCCTAGACCTAATAGAATAGAATAGAATAGAATAGAATAGAATAGAATAGAATTTTATTGGCCATACATGGAATTTCACCATACATGGAATTTTACTTCGGCCCAAAAGCTCTCACATATACCTTAAACTAATAAGTAATACCATCACATAACAAGACCCCACTAACTCTAAATTTATCCAAATCAAAACCAAAACATCAACATAATCAGCTATTCAGTAGCCCAATAGCATGGGGGAAAAAAAAAACTGTTCTTGTGCCTGGTTATTCTAATATACCTATAACGACGTCCAGAGGGAAGAAGTTCAAACAAGATTACGGGCAGGGTGAGAGTGATCTACAACAATCCTCTCTGCTCTTTTACTCATCCGAACAATATATAAATCGTCCATAGAGGGTAAGCTGGCTCCTATTATTCTTTCTGCGGTTTTGACTGTCCTTTGGAGTCTATTCTTATCCTGTTTAGTTGCTGAACCAAACCAGACTGTTATAGAGTTAGAAAGAACAAATAACACATAACATGCTGTGAAGACTGAGGAACTGCAGAGAGAAGAGCTCCACTTGACTTCACATGCAACATGCATGGCAATATTAAATGGGTCATGGCAAGTGTAAGCATGACTGTCTTGAAGAAGTCATCCCATCCAATCAATAAAGAAGCAGTAAATGAAGCATGGCTCTGCTAATTAAAATAAAAATCCTGTTTCAGATATATAGAAAGGGTTGGAAAGAAAATTTCTTACACAGTGGCCCAAAATCCATAACTTAAAGTACAACATCCCATCAATTTGCTATGAGCGTCTATATAAAAGCATAATAAATGGCCTACTGGATGAGATCAAATATTTATCTAGGCCAGGATCCTGCCCAGCTACAATCTGTATATGTGCTGCATATACAAGACACTACCATTTGGCTATTAGGTGGCAGGAGAAAAAAAAACCTATTGTTTCAAGGTAATGTTTGTGTTCTTAAATTAATATCTCTTTTTTATACTCATTTTTGGGCCAGCTGGTGCAATGCAGAATATAAAAAAATAAAATAAACAAGTCTTCTTGGAGTCATTTTTTGTTCCAAGAACTAGAATATTAGCAGTGTTTATAAATATTACATTGCAAATTAATTGGTTTTATCATTGGCAAATATATACCTAGATTATTGGTGGTCAATCAACAGCAATATGAGTTTGCACAACCAAAAGGATTTAATTTTATCCAAGCTATTTACTTTTATAACTGCAGAAAACCCATTACCAACTCAACAAGTGAAATTAACAGCCCAATTTGGTGTATGTTTACTCAGAAGTAAATCCCATTGATTTCAGTGGCCGTCATTCTGAACTTGGGCCCAATCCTTTTGGGCCATGATGCTGCTAGAACTCATGTTCTGGTGGCACAGTGTGCTTTACACCATAGAGCACAGCTGGGACACCAGCAGCCCCCTAAGCAGGTTCAATGCCATGAAGTCAGTGCAGGGGGCAGGGGGTGGGCAGGGCAAGGCAGGGAGGGGGAAGGAATGGGACAGAGGTTGGGGCAGGGAGGGGGGAAATGGATGTTGGGAAGGTGGTAGTATCGGCGGCAGCAGTACAACCTGCTCCTATTCACCTTCCTGGGTCCATTTGCACTTGTGCCTGCAAAATCGCTGATGCATGACCAAGTAGACCTGTCTGAGCAGCAAAGTCTTACCACCAGACAAAGGACCACCTTACCCAAAGGAGACCTCTGGGATTGCACCACCCACAGGATGCAGCATGCACTCCAGGCATGGCTGCATCAGTGGGTGGGATTTAGTTAGGATGTACATTGGACTGTAGCCCAAGTGTGTATGAGCAATAAGAGGACCAAATACCTTGGTTACTGTTGGCAGACCAATGGTGGCATTTCTTAATGTGTGCATGCAGTCCTTGTTCACGTGGTCAGGGATTCCTTTGGCTGGGGTCAATTCTTCTTTTCTTGGATTAGCCTCAGGACATTGTATCCTTTTGATGGCATTTGTCAGTACAAAATGGAAATCAGATACCTATTGTTACTCACGCAACCTTTCAGCCCAAGATTAAACAGAGATGGAACAAAGGGCTGTAATGAGTCAGGACTCCCTTTTCTACTCTTGGCTTTCTGGAACATAACCTTTATGGTATCAAAACAAAGCATGAAACAAGAACTGACTTGTGGACTTGTGTCTTATCAGAATTGGGCCAATCGGTTCATTGGTTAATGTAGACAGAGCTGTACTGTCAACATTTTGAGGATCTAACATTTGGTTCAATGATCTCAGGCTCTTGGGCAAAGATTTTTCTTTGTCTTGTTTTAATCCTCGTTCGCACCTAGTCAAGCTTGACAAGACCACCGCTAAGCAACAGAAAGTTATCCAACTGGCTGACTGTCTCCTGTGAATCAGGACTGGTGTAGAGAAGCTAAGTGTGCAGCCCATCAAGAGTCCCCCCCCCCCGAAGCCTGTTTGAATTCAGTTGATGTGCTTGGGCAGGTCAGATTGTCTAAGATGAGAATCTGCAACACAATGCATTGCGGGGTGTGCGTGTGCTTAGATAGATTACATATTTTCTATGTATTTGAGAGCACAGTCCTAACTTGGAGTGAGGCCGGCACAGTTAGGCCAGCAAAGTTTGTGCCAGGTGTGTGCCATCCTCCCTGACGCAGAGAGTGGTCCAAAAGCACTTTACGGTGTCCCTTGTGCCGGCCAAACATTGCTGGCCTGACTGTGCCGGCCTCACTCCAGGTGAGGAATGCGCTCTGAAAAGGAGGGAATAACATCAATCAATCAATCACTAGTATTTATATACCGCTTTTCAACACAAAGTTCACAAAGCGGTTTACAGGCAAATAGTAACATTCAAGTTAAATGGCTCCCTGTCCCAAAAGGGCGCACAATCTAAAAGAATGGAGAACACCACCAGCAACAGCCACGAGAAAGACACTGTGCTGGGGTGAAGAGGGACAATTGCTCTCCCCCTGCTAAATATTAGAGAACACCACTTGAAAAAGTGCCTCTTGCCCAGTTAGCATGAATAGAGATTCCCAGTTTTACTATGTGCATTCTGTTTTTCTCTCCTTGTAGTCTATATTTAGGTATCTGCAAATGAGGAGTCATGGAGTCATACTGAAATGACTGTCACATGGCACCGTTGTCACGAAAGTGGAGTCCAATCCTATGCCAGGGCAGCACCAGAGGTCTGCACCCTGCCCCAGCCATGGATGTGGCTGTACTGCCCTTCTCTGCTGGCAGAGAGGCCAGTGCCACTCAGTGCTGGTCCTGCGAGTCTGCAGGATGCTGAAGAGGAGCACCCATCAATGGGAAAGATTTTCAGGGTGGAGGGTGGGGAAGGCAGGAAGGGGGCAGAACTGTGGGGAGGCAGGGCAGGCCAGAGAGTGGATCGGGCCCGCAAGAGCCAGGGATGGCAGACGATGCTGCCATGGAAGCCTCTCCCCCCCTCCAGAACCTGACACAGGTCTCCTTGATTCTGCGCCAGCTCAGTAGCTGGCACAGCTCTGAGTAGACCCGTTGGGGCCACTGGAGTCCAACGTAAGTAGGGGAACCAATGTTCACTTGCCCCTAGGAGTCCTCCCGCAGCTGCTCTGGCCCTGCAGGATACAGTGGTGGGCACCAAGGCAGCGTAGGATTGGGCTGCTGGCTATTGTGCTTGAGTGTTCATAAGCAAATCCCTCGTTTAGCAGATACTGACTGAGAAAGTTGTTTATCTGCATCTGTGTGCATATTTGCACGCATATGTATACATTTGCACACACATGGGGAGAACTATGGGGTGGAAATTGAGTAAATAAAATAAAATAATGAATGAATACTGCAGATTATTTTAGAATCAGTCAATACAGCTGTTTCAGCATCAAATGATTAGCCAGTCTTGCTGCAGTTTACCATTGTCCTACGTTTGAATGGCAAATAGCACAGGGAGAAGTTGTCTAATTCTGCTTCCACATTTACAGATGTGTCCCTGGCACTCATTCTTGCTTTATATTCTAGCAAAACATGGGAAAGAAATATTTGTCTTCTAGGAGTAGAGATGAGCTCTCCCTAATATGTTTCCAGGAAGCTCTAGGAATTGGGTTTTTACTTGCTAGGAAATTCATCACCATCTTGTTAATGTGTATGAAAGGCTATGAAAGTTGCAGTATTGGGCGTCTTCCAAAGCTATTGAGATTGAGAAGCGATGTGACAAACGTGCAGTCTATTTCTGTGCAACGCTAGGTACGGAGAGCGCATTGATTGTGGGTTTCTTCTACCCAGGTTCTATTTTATGTACAAGTCATCTCACTTAGAAGAAAATCCCCCTCTTCCAGTTCCTTGCAAGTAGCTCACTGTTTCTGATGAAATTGATATAGAGCGCAATCCTAACCTGGCATTGCGCCGGCACAGCTCTCTTGCATCGGACCAGCACTGTCGCAAGCGCACTACAAGGCATGTCTGCACCGCGGAATTGGTCGCTGGACCGGCGCAAGCAGCAGTGCTGATGGACGGGTGCCATCACAGGTGACAAGCCATGATGGGTTTGTGCAACCCTCTGTTTTAGAAGTAGGCTAGCGCAGAATGCCAGATGCAAGGGAGTGGCGACAAGGAACTTGTTGTCCTGTGTGCTCCCTGAAGCATCTGGTGCCACTGTGCCATACAGGAAGGACACACCAGATCCCGTATCCTGACTCTGACTGGAAACTGTGACTGTGGTTGTGATTCTGGTTCTCCATCACCCCCCATGTACTTGTGCATGTGAAAAGGGTACCAGTTGCCATTTCTACCAGCCACTTGGAAGCTGCAGAAGGGAAAGCAGATCTGTCAGAATCGCACCACCACAATCCCCTGCCATGGCCTGTGTTTCAATTCCGTATGGGAACGCCTACTTTCTTCCTTGCATGCAGAATATCACCGGAATGTACTCCTGATTAGTCTGTACATCTAGGAAATTACCACTCATCTTAAGTTGCACCTTAAAACCAGGAACAAACCTTCCCTTCTGGGGAAAGCAATTTATATAGAAACTATTTTATAGTAAGAATGAAGTGCATTCAGGAATAGCCAGGAAACATACTTGAAAAAAGGGCAGGAGGGAAGTGCTAATTGGCTTTAAACTGATCCATGTAGCCAGGATTTTCATAATTGTTATCAATATTTCTTATAAAATGAAGAAAAGTATAAAAAGAGCATAATCAGAATCCCAGAAGGCAGCATCTCCAGCTCCTTTGGGGGATAAATCACTTTTTTTTCCCCCAAAGGAAACAAAAAAATCAAATATATCCTTGTTAGCTTGCTTGGTATAATGAGCCTGTACAGTAGTAAAGTGTACCATTTAAGTAAAAATCTGTTGCTGGCAGGATGACAAAAGTAATTTAGAAGCTGTTTTTGTAATTATCTCAGCCATGGCGCAAAGAAGGATTTCATCCAGAAACTGGTTTAAAAGCGGTTGGGTGTAAATACTGTATTGATTATCTCTAATATCAGTTGTGATATATACCTAGAGAATGACTACTTTGGGCTTTAATGTGCCCGTCTTGCTCCTTCAGTTGATTTAATTCAGGGGACTGTGAGCAGTCTTTACTCTGCTGGTGTAGAGTTGTGGTGCATCTGCTCTTTATGGCATACTTTGGTCTGGATTTCATATTGTGGTTCCCAAACTGTGCTTCGCAATAACCCGGGGTGGCACAACGCACTCCCCAGGGAGCTGCAGGTTGCCAGCCTGCTGGGGACAACCTCACACAGGATGCTGCAAAAGCTTTTGAGAAGATTCTGGCAGGCCTTCTGACGTGCAGAGAGGTCATGTGTGGTCTCCTTGTGCCTCTGAAGGCCTGATGGAGCCTTCTCAAAGGCACTTATGCTTTAGTGAAAAGTCTGCAAGTCTATAGACTTAGGAAGCCGTCTTGTATGCAATAAGATCATTGGCACATCTTGCTTAGTTTTGTCTACTGACTGCCAGTGGTTTTCCAGGGATCAGGGCGCAATCCTCACCTGGAGCTCGGCGAGCACAGTTAGGCCAGCACAAGGGCCACCGTAAAGTGAGTTTGGACCACTCTCTGTGTCAGGGAGGATGGCGCACATCTGTGAGCTGGCCTTTCTGACTCCAAGAGTGGTCCAAACACATGTTATGGTGGTCCTTGTGCTGGCCAAACTTTGCTGGCCTTACTTGTGCCTGCCTAACTCCAGGTGAGGATTGCACTCCCAGAGAGAGGTTATTCCTAGTCCTTCCTGAAAAGACCAGAGAGACCAAAGACGTGTGATCTTCTGCATATATTAAAACACTAGGGTGTGTTATACATGCTTCCCATACAGGAAGCCAGGATGGTGTTGTGGTTCAGGAGTTGGACTCAGACCTGGAAGTTCCAGGTTCAAATCCCTGCTCAGCCATGAAGCTTCCTGGATGGCCTTGAGCTAGTCACTCTTGGCCTCACCTACCTCATAGGTTTGTTGGGAGGACAAAAGGAGAGGAGGAACTATGTGCACCACCCTGAGATCCTTGGTGGAAGGGCAGTGTAAAAACGTGGAAAGCAAACAAATGCACCTTGCCCTGGCAATAAGCCATATTCAACACTCAAAATCGCCTTCCTTGGCTGTTCCCCTTCCACAGTTATTATTAGGAGATATTAAATACAGGCTTGAAGGAGCCCCAAAGCTTTGCACAAAAGCACTTCATGCATAACTAAAAACACATACAAATAGTTTAGTTTAATAAATAATGTCCAGCAAATTTCTCCCGAAAAAGGCGAATGCATAATTGAAGACCTGCCCGAGGGAAGGCTCCGTGTTCACGCCAGCAGTGTGCTTGGGAGTTTCCTGACGCTTCAAATCTCGACGTGAATTGCAAAATGAAAGATGACATTTGCTCACACTGCATGCTTGCGTTGTGAAACTGCCTTGTCCTGAAACGTAGAACTTGGTCGGAGCCTGACGTCTCATGCTTCTTTTTCTGCAACGAAGCCATTCCAGCAGGGAGGCCCTGAGAAGCTCTAGACAAATATGAGGGATCGAAAGGTGTTTAGGGTTCTGGAGGCTTGGTGTTGACCCCAGCCCCAATGGCTTGGGAAGGGTTTCAAAGAGCCTCTGAGCAACATCCTGACATTAACTCCGGGATTGCCTGGTTCTCTACAGCCTTTGGGGATTTTGCCATGATTCTGCTATGTTGTTTGAGAAAAGGTCACCCAATGTGCAAGTGGCAATGAAAAAAATGCAAGTGTGCTAAAATGCTGCTCAAGTCTATGAGTGTGCAATCCTCACCTGGAGTGAGGCCGGCACAGTTAGGCCAGCACAGTTTGGCCGGCACAAGGGCCTTGGTAAAGCGCATTTGGACCACTCTTGGTGTCAGGGGGGATGGCCTCTCTGACTCTCTGGTCCAAACATACTTTACAGTGTCCCTTGTGCCGGCCAAACTGTGCTGGCCTAACTCCAGGTTGGGATTGCACCCTGAGAATGTTTTACTCATACGTGCAACCTGTGCTACATAGATGGACCTGAACTGATGTCAGCCTCTTATGTGACCAGATAAAGTTGGAGGTGCCCTGAGGCTTTCACTGGGGTGGGTGGGATAAGCATCTTCAGGCTCCTCTCCCCGTTCAGCACTGTCTTCTCCAGCACTGGAATGGAGCAGGCTGAAGGTCTCCTCGGGGTAAGGAGACATTCATTCCCTTACCCCATGTCAAGGCCTGGCCTGCTCAATGGGGCTACTCGGATCTGTACCAGCTAAATCACTGGCACAAGTCTGAACAGCCTGTGTAGGGCTTCCAGGCTCAGGAAAGGGGTTAGGATATGGCAACGGCCTCCTCCGTCAACCCCATCCCATAACAGGCCTGATCTACCCCCGTTCCACCCTTCCCCAGCCTTGTTACCCCGCCCTCTCCGTCACACCCTCCCCCCCACCCCTGAACTGCTCAGGGCTGCAGTTTCCATTGTTGCGGGTCCAGATTCACACCCATCTGCTGCCTGAGCTCAATTGTGGAGAAATCAGAGGTAAGTCTCAAGTTTATAGCTGGCGTCATAGATGGTTTATTAAACCCTCCTGCTGCAATGAACGAGAAATCCTAGTGCTGCTTAAGAAAGCTTTCCAGCATTTAATTCAGAGTATGCTTATCAAATTCTGAAGTGCTCAGGAGTTGATGTGGAAGAGATATGAGGTTATTTAGGCCTGTGGTTCCCTTTGTGAGGATTGTGCCCTATCCGTTTGGTCACATTTTACTGCGGCTATAACCGACCGAACGGTCTGTTGAGCAGTGGTTTATCTGACAACTCAGGTGCTTCTTTTGATCAAATGTTGGGATATCGCTCATTTTATTGCTGCCCCCCTTCCTTGTCTCTCCTGCCCAAGGATCTACTTGTTAGCTTCATTCTGTAAAGGGCATTCACTTGCTTCATTTCAGTGTTGTACTAATTCTTACTGTACTTTATAGGGACGATCAGCCTCCTCCCTCTCCAGGGAGTTCCCTCCTCGGGTCTAGATCTTACACCGCTGGCTAAATCTTTGCTTCTGCATTTGTGCAATGTCTCCAGTGACCTGCTTTCCAGAGCATACACCTGCACACACATCACATGTGCTCCTGGTTTTGTGTACAGATAACACTATCTCTGCATAATGGCCTGGCTTGAACAGTCATGATGTTCATAACGGCCTAGAGTGAAAAGGGACTGTGGATAGCTCATAATGCATGAATGAATCGCGAATCTGGGGTCTTATTCCTGCAGACATTCTTCTCCAGCTCATGCTTCTGCAGATGCACAATCAGTGATCAGGCTGTTTATAGGTGTGTGCACAAGTGTACTCATGGTTGAACCCTTAATCTTCATAACCTCTCATTGATCTTAGGACTGGGCTCCAAATCGCATGCCCCAAGAAGAGGCCTCATTTGGCATAATGGCCGCCAATGCCCCCTGTTGTCCTTCCACCCAGGTAATCTGAGCTCGCTTCCTTTCTGGTGACTGTAGCGGCTACTGGCCAGGGTCAACCCAAGGCCTCCTGACAGCTGAGCAAATGCTGCCACCTTGCCTGATGATGTGCCTGCTCTCCACTGCTCTAGCTCAGCACTGACCTTCCTCCCACAGTTCCTCCTCTTCTGTGTCATCTTCACCTATCCAGGACAGAAAAGGAGAATCAGTGGAGGCAAATAGGGGGACAGAGATGGGTAGCCCTCCTGTCATGAACTCGCAGGGAGTCTGGGGCTCCAGGCCCCGGATAGCGCAACCCCGCCCCAATCTGCTGCCTGAGGCAACTGCTTCAGTTGGCCTCATGGATTGACTGGCTCTGCCATTGGGCTTAATTTTGCCCAGAGTAGCTGCAATGCAGCCACAAGGTAAGGGAACAAAAGTTCCCTTGCCTCGAGGAGGCCTCCATGACTGCCCCAGCACATGCCCTGAAGCTTGGAGAGGATTGGGCCCTCAGAACCCAATCCTACAGCCCTTCCTGTGGGTGGTACACTCGTACCTCCCGGGCAAGTGTCGTGCAGGGTGCCATCCAATCACCTCCATTCCTGCTGGCGCTGGGGTGGCCCCATGGCATCGCCAGCCATGGATGCTCCTGCAGCTGCCTAGCTGCTGTGGGATGCAGCGGTAGCCACCTGGCTACCTCTGCACCCCTGAGCAGTCAGGCAGCCGAGGTCTGGGCCGTCAGTTTACTAAGCAAAGCATTCTCCCCACCCATCCTGACAGCCCAGCCCCACTACTGCATCCCTGAGCTCACTTGATCCCACTATTCCCCCGCCCTGGAATCTTAGCCACAGGAGGAGTGACCCTCTCCAGCTCGCCAGACTGGCATCACCTAACCATGTCGGAGCGATATGTGTCGAAGGAAGACTTTGGCCTGGTAGGAGCTGCTCCTTCTCGTTCCGTAGTGGTGGAGGGGAAGGCGCAGCTGCCTTCTCTGTGTCTTGCTAAGCTTCCCGGTGTCCTGTCCTTAGCCTTATGATCTATATCTGTGATTTCTTTTAAATTGAATATATCACTCATTTATTACCACGAGCTATTTTAATTTCCTCTCCAGCTTGCGCTGCAAATAAAAGACTCCTGGCTGTTTTTAATTTTCTGCTCTGACAGCAGAAGATATATTTGCATGATTAAATTGCCAGATATCTTTATAATTGTTATCAATTATGCTAATTAATAGAAAATAGCAGCAGATTTACACAGAACAGGGCACTATTCGAAATCTTTATTAATGCCGAGTTGTCTATAAACTCCTGTTCCACCCACATCCCCCCTTGTTATTTTTCCTCCTTGTTTATATATAATTAAAATCCACTGCCCTATCAAGGGTAGCATGTAGTAGCAATGTGAATCATAGACTCATCAACCTTTCCAGTTTGGGAGTTGAGGAGCCGTTTTCTGTAACGCGTATTCGACTCATTAAGTATTTGAATTATCCAAATGCTAAGCAGTCTTCCTCGAAATTAATGCATTGATTTATTGATCCATAAGCCACAATCGGTTAAAAGGGGTCATTTTAATTGATGAATTCCAAAGCCTTTATTCGTAGATCCAGTAATGACCTAGCCATACCCAGTCTCACCACTGGAGCATTGCTAGAAATCAGCCAGCTGGTTCCAGCTTGCCTCTTAATGATTTGAACAACACGGGCAGCAAAATCCTAGCGCGCCCCTTGCGTCAACGCGACGTCATCACGTCAACGCAAGGGGCGGAGCGTGCAGGTGCCGAGCAGCACCCCCGCGTCGGTGCTCCAACTCTGAAGCCGATGCTGCTCTTAACGTCGGCTTCAGAGAGCTGACAGAGAGCCTCCCTTGCGCCAACTGAAGGTGGTCGGCGCAAGGGATTCTCCGTCCCGTATCGGGACGGGGATTGGTGGGAGGGCGGAGGCGGGGGGCGGGACTTGGGCGGGACCTGGGTGGGCTTGGGAGGTGGCCGTATGGGCGGGCTTGGGAGGCGGGCTTGGGAGGTGGCCCTGTTTCAGGCCGTGTGGTCTCCTCGGATCTGTGCCCGCTCTTTAGCGAGCGCAGATCTGAGGAGCACATAGGGGAGGTGGGAGCCTCCCCTACGGTAAAGGAGCACATGCTCCCTTGCCGCGGGGAGGCTCCAGCCCATCATAAACAGTGCTGGATTTGGTGCTGGCCGGCCTTGCTAATCCAACGCTGTTTAGGATTACGCCCTCCATCTCTCCCCCAACACACACACTAAAAAAAAATCTGGGAAAAAAATTGAAAAATTGGGTCACTTAGTGAAGAATGTCAAGGCTCGGCAAATGCCTTTTCCAGCGCTTCCCTCCCTCCCTGCCGATCGTCTGCTCTCCCCAAAGCAACTTGTACTTAACCCAGAGACAATGGGGAGCTCCCACCTTCCCAGCTGGCCGCAGCAGAGACAGCACAGTGAAAGTAGAGTGCACTGCCCGGAACCTGAGTGATTCCTGTTTTCACGTGGGGGGGGGAAAGGCCAAGAGGCTCCTGGGCCATCTCTGCGATGGCTACTGCAGTGTGCGGGGGAGGAAAAAAAAGGGCAAGCTCACGCGGCGCACTGTCGTCCTCGGTGCAGGTGCTTCAATTTATTCATTGCTTGCCCTGGAAGCTGAGCGGGGATTTGAACCTGGATCTTCCACACCTGAGTCCAACACCAGAATCACTACTCCAGCCCGGCTCTCTAATTCCCTATTTGGACAGATTAAAAGTGACGTTCTTAGGCCCTCGGAAGGCCTTTGATGGCTTTCTGAGGGTCAGGGAGGCCCCCCCCCCCAGCCCTCAGAACCTGCTCGGGTGTTTCCTTTCCTGTGACCTGCTGGTCCGGCGGTATTTACGCATCGGTACATTTGCTCCAGCATATCCACGTAATCTGCTTCTGGGTGGGAGTCCATTAATGTCTGTGCTACATTTCTGTGGCGTGTTGGTGCTTGGAGGATTCCACGAACTTTGAGCCCATCCATCCATTCATAGAGTTCTGTCTCTAATGTACTTATTTGCATGCTACATTTTAATTTAATTTTTTGGCCCACAACACTGTGCCAGATGTTTGATGCGGCCCTCAAGCAAAAAGGTGTGGAGACCCCTGTGCTATTCAAACTCCAGAGGGCTTCTAACGCAGTTGGGCCAATTCAGCAACGTCAATGCTCTGTGTTGAGAAGTCAACCCCCCCCCGTGTGAAATCTGAGGTCAGCGCGCTTAGTGTCGAAAGGGCTGCAGACTCTGAACCTTCAGAGGATAGTTTGGAAACCCTGATGTGTTTCTTTTCCGGCTTACTGGCTCCCGTCCAGCCGTTCTGGCACCACTTCCTAGCCACAAAGCCTGGCCAGCGGTTTGTCCACTTATCACACCTCTCTGTTATTCCCCTGTGCATAGTAGCTACAGCCTTTGCTGTCAGCCACTGATTGGAGGCATCTTGCCCCTCCCATCTGTTCTGCAAATTTCCAATTGACACGTGTATTCTAATGGAGGTGTTACCATGCAAGCAGGAGCATCTTCTGAGTCTCTCTGCCTTCTGCTCCTAAATCCATTTGCAAACGTGACCAGTGCTATGGGAAGTGGATGGAAAGAGGGGAAGGCAATTGATTTGAGAGAGATGGCAAACCATACCTTGGAGACAGCCCCACATATATCATCATTACCCTTATGTCGTAATCCAGGGGTGTCAGACGTAAGGCCCATGGGTTGAATACAGCCCCCAGAAGCTTTTATCTGCTCCCCTGGGATAATTGGGCTCTCTCAGCCCCACCATCAGCTGCTCTCAGCTGTTGAGTTGCCAAGTGACATCTCAGCAGAAACAGCGTTGCTGAAAGGGCCCCCCCCCTGTGGTAAGTGGACTTTCCGTATCTTGACAATATGATAAAAATTGGCATATTTTCTCTTCTGTCATCTGTAGCTAATGAGTTCCTGAGAACAAAGTGCTTATCTCTGGCCATCATATGCTTAATGATGTCACTTCCTGCTTGATGATGTCACTTCCTGCTTTCAGTCCTCAGCAGGCAGCATGAATATTATTTGGTCTGCTGAATGAAATGGGTTGGACGCTCCTGTCTTAACCACTTAAAGACATGGTGTGGGGCACATAGAAAATTAACAAAGACAAGGCCCTGCCCACACATATACCATCAAAATAAACAGCTTTATTATTCAGAATGGCATGGGATGATATGAGATGGGGAGCCACTGTTTTTAAACACTTTCATTTTTTATGGTGGCACCCATTTAATCAGTCCACATCATCAACTGGCAGTTATTTGCGGGCCTAGCAAATAACATACCTTTCTTTTCCCAAGAAAGAGTGAGGAATGCCACAGTTAAAAGGCAGCGAAGCATAGGATTGAAACTTCATGTGCGCTCCTGCTTGTACAGAACGGAGTAACAGTGCCAGTCCTGAGGAAACTCAGCACAAAAGGAAGAAGAGCTCTTCAAATTGAGGGACAAAAGGGAAAACCAGGACCCCAAAGTGTGAAACAGATGTACAAGCTCTGCAGCACTTTCTATAATAAAAGTGTGTACAGATGCGCCCTGGTATCCACTGATTTGGTACCCATGGTTTCAGTTATCCACGGATACCATGGATCCTGGGAAGCCTATTAAAAAGAGAGGGGAACATTCAACAAATCTCTCTCTCTCTCTCTCTCTCTCTCTCTCTCTCTCTCTCTCTCTCTCTCTCTCTCTCGCTCTCTTTACCTTGTTGCAACAAAACCACTGATGTTCCCCTATCTTTAAGAAGGCACCCCCAGTATCCACAGTTTCAGCTATCCACGGTGGGATTTGGAACAGAACCCCAGTAGATACTGGGGCATGTCTGCAAATACTATAAATTGCAAAAGAACAAGGATGCTCAGCCAAACATAAGCATGCCCCTAGTTCTGTAAAACACAAATAATAGAAAATATTTCAGGCAGCTATTTTTAACCACTGTGGTGCACAATTTTAGCACCTTGTCTGTGTGCCATGAGCTGAAAAAGTTTGAAAATTACTGCTATAAGGAAATACCCATTCACAGGCACCACTGACAGGGTACAGATCTGACAATGTATTGAGGGGAGTCTGGTTAATAGCTGATTTTAAGATAACTTTTTCAAGACTATACGCTACAATGTTTCTTATCTATATTTGTTTCTTGAACTCTGCTGTGTTTCAGACAGCAAATCTCTGCTGTGTCTTGGGAGGAAACGGGATCCATTAACCTCTTCAATCTAGGAACCACCTCACTCCCAGCTGTAAACTGTGGCATGACCCTTTCCAGTCTCCACCATACAATTTGCTGAAACCAAAAGCCAACAAGGGCGTTCTACACGAGACTGTGGCATCCTGCCATTCATTTCCAAATAGCAGAGGCTGCAGCCACATCTCCCAGCTTCAGCCTGCGACATGGAGAATGAAGAGTCTGGAAAAGTCTTGGAAATAGCAAATCAGGAAATTGGCTGACGGTGCAGAAGCCCCCCTGAGAAATGTCTTAGAAAAACTCATTTGACTTCCCTTGAAAGTTCTCAGATGTTTCTGCTTTGGAAGAACCCTGACATTCACTCCCAAGTTGACATTTTAAAATCTCAGTGCCAACCCCAACATTAGTTCCGTTCGTGGTACCCAATTTTGAATCAAGTCCAGCCCTCCTAGGAATCCAGGTAGATGCCATCACTAGAATGGTAGTTGCCTTGAGTATCTTCCTGAGGCCCAATCCTACAGTATGCTGCTCTGGTGCTGCACAGTTCAGTGGCGCTGAAATGGCCGCCATTGTATCCTATCGGGCCAGAGTGGCAGCTGGAGTTCTCCTTGGGTAAGGAAACAGTGGTCACCTTCCTGCATCTCGAGTTCACTCGAGTCATAGGTTCGCCATCACTGTCCTGGGACATTATGAACATGTGACCTGGAGGTGGTGGCCGTGGGGCAACTCTCTTGAGGCTGACTCACTTTGAAAGGTAATTTGCCAAGCTGGTGTCTGGATGTGTCATTGCTTTCTCTAATCTCGACAATTGTCTTCATGATGTGAAAAGAGCAAAACGCAGACAGACATAGTTGTGAAACGTCTGGTGATTAATGTAGTCCTAGTGAAAGGAATTCCTTGGCATTATACAGCAACTACACTTTCCCCAGTGATGCTCTAATGCATCATTGGTAGAAAATGGTGTAAATGGCAACCATAGGACCACCGTTGGAAGGTTGCCTCCTCACGGAAAGATATAACCCGGGTGCAATTAGTGAGAGACACGTTCTTTGCTTCTCGGCTCATTCCTAATAAAAAGCTTGTCCTTTTGGGGCCAGCTCTGCACAATAGGAAATGAGGTGGACAACACTTTATGGGGAGTACAATTACCTCTGCTTTGGGACCCGAGAGGCTGGAAATTTTTCAGACTGACCATTTGTCAGTCTGTTATACAAAAGGAACCAGTCCAGGTTTAATTGGAGCCAATTTCTGCAATGGACCCTCTTTTCCCTGGACATACAATTGCTAAGAGTCTGGAGGGTAATACAGTAAAGGTTTGCTGTGCATCAGAACGACTGCACTTTTGTGGCTTCTCTAGCAGTGGTTTTAGCACCGGGACCCACTTTTTAGAAAGGCAGTCTGTCCGGGACCCACCGGAAGTGATGCCATCGCCAGAAGTGCTGTCATAGTGATGCCAGAGCCTGCTGCTTTCCTGAGAATGCAGCAATAAGTTGTGTTATTTGTGGACCACTGTGAGATACAGGAAGCTGGATAGGAAGCCTTGGCCTGATCCAGCGGGGCTGTTCCTAAGTTATCAGCCATTTTTCCAATAGCAAAATGAATCAGAAGGAAAAACACATTTACAACCTTGACACAAGAAAACAACCACACACCCCTCTCCATTTCCAGCATTCCATCTTCCAATATTTTCAATATGGCTGCTCTAGGTACTTTGCGACCCACCTGAAATTAGCATTGACCCACAGTTTGGGAACCACTTTTCTATAAGAATCCACCTAACTTTATGAGACTACAAAAAAGTATTAATTTACAAGCTACCCAAGCCTCTGTTTTTATCCTTTTTACTATGGTGTGTGTGTGTGTGGGTGGGTGGGTGTGGGTGTATTCTACTGTAGAGTGTTGGTTGAGTTGCACATGCATTGAGTCAGGAACATTCTGGTTGCCTTGCAATCCCCCCGTGGCATTCTGGGGTGGTGGTGCCTGGGGGCACACCTCCAGGTGGGCTGCCCTGCTCTTGAAGGTGCCCCCTCTCCCATGCCTACTGCCCTCAGAAGGCCTCCTGGAGGCTGATAATTATCGGTGTTCAGGCTTCTGGAGGCCAAAAACCATCACTTCCGGTTTTGGGCTGAAAACACCACCTGATGGCTTTCGGCCTCCAGAAGGCCATTGAGCCGCATGCAGCTCCCCGGCTCTCAGAAGACCTTCTGGGGGCCGTCCTCCTCCTCCAAAAGTTTGGGGTACAGGAGGAGGACAAAGAAGATTCCTAGAGAATCTTCCTGCTGGTGGTGGGGCCAGGGGAGTGCAAGAACGGCAGTTTTATGAAAGAGAGACAAACTGCAGAGAAAAGTAAATCTGGTTGTTTGGTGCAGAAGATTCTGCCCTATTCCTATGGCCTGGCAGTGTTAGGGAACTTACTCCCAGGAAGATAGCCGTACTGCAATGTTTGGGGGGAGGACCCCTGTTGTCATTTTCAGTCCTCTAAATGACTCGCTCTCAATGGACTTTCAATGACTCAGTGATGGCTCAGCGAAACAGTGGGGCAGCCAAGAGCGGATGTCACCATGTTAAAGGTCCAGAGTTGTCAAGGCCGAGGTGCAGCGGGGCTGGTCTTGAGCTGGCCGCCTTCCATCCCACTTTGGGTACTCCAGCTGTATGATCCGTCCTGGTGTGCAACAAGAAAGAGAGGAGGAGGAGGAGGAGGCCAGTGCTTGCCTCCGCATGGAAATGCAGGTGTGCAACTTTTCAACAAACCAAATGTATACTGTGATGTGTGGAGCAGGGCTTGAAGATTTTTGCTCTTTGACTCTTTGCTCCGCTTTATGGATGAGAATAAGATCGGTGGGTCATTGTCATCATCGTTCCCTGGTTCATGTCAGGTTGGCTATGATAAGCCTAGCCACCCTGACATTGGGAAGCCCATCTGAATTCACTACTGTTGAGCCCCCAAATGCATGCATTTATTACAGTATTTATAGGCAATTCACATAGGCAAGCTTTTGAAGCACATGAACCCCTTTTTTTCAAGTGGGTTTTTTACACATTAAAAAAAAAATTCTGTGAAACTCATAGGATCATCCAATTCCCCAGGTGTTTCCAAGGTGCAGTCATCCTGGCTGCACAGCTCTTGTGCTTTCCAAGCTTCCACAGGCAGCTGCAAAACACACCTCAGGCTGGTTCTCAGGATGTTCTCTATTTCTTGGCAGATTCCTTTGTCTCTAGCCAGAGGCTTCTGGTCTCCTATCCAAGGCTAAACCTGAGCTTTGTCAGGCAAGGCTCAACCTCCAGAACACACATCCTGCCCTCAACCACACCTTCAGTTCTATTTTCAAATTAGTCTGCTTTGTGACTACCACTCTTCCTTTGCCGGCAGTATTTAACTCAAGCCTCAGCAAGTCTGGTGCCTTCTGTTCCTGACAGATAGAGGATCGTGGAATATGGCAAAGCTGAACAGAATGAGGTGGCTTTGGTTCCAAATGTTGCAAACCAGTGTAGCATGTAGCAGTGTACCCAAGAGGATAATACATCTAAACCTCGTCCTCAAATAGCAGCCTTTGTGTCCTTTTCCATTTGGTGCCAGTAGACTTGCCGCCAGAGGAAAGATGGAAAAGAAGGTTTCATGGGTGACAATTTTTACCTTGTTGTTGCTGTTCAGTGGCTAAGTCAGGTCCGACCCTTCGCGACCCCCTGGACCACAGCACGCCAGGCCTCCCTGTCCTCCACTAGCTTCCGGAGTTCGCCCAACTTCTAGTTCATCGCTTCGGTGACACTATCTAACCATCTCATCCTCTGCCGCCCCCTTCTCCTTTTGCCTTCAATCTTTCCCAGCATGAGGGTCTTTTCTAAAGAGTCCTCTCTTCTCATGAGGTGGCCAAAGTATTGGCGCTTCAGCTTCAGGATTTGTCCTTCCAGGGAGCAATCAGGCTTGACTTCCTGGAGGATTGACCGATTGGATCTCTTTGCAGTCCTGGGGACTCTCAAGTCTTCTCCAACACCATAATTCAAAAGCATCTATTCTTCGGCGCTCTGCCTTCCTTATGGTCCAGCTCTCACAGCCATACATTACTACTGGGAAAACCATCGCTTTGACTATGCAACCCTTTGCTGGCCTTGCATAGTATTATTTACCTTGCATAGTATTATTTCAGCCTATGAGAAGAACTGTCAAAATTACAATGGCCTGAAGAAATTTTGGATCTGATATAGCAATTTTGCAGAGTATTTGACTTGTTCCCAATCAGATTTTTAGTTGTCTGATTTTCTTCCTCTCCCAATTCCTGCTTCAGCCTTTGTTATGATAATTTATCATTTTGCATGATCTGCTTCTCTCCTCCTTCATGCAGAAGGAAGTTCATATCAATACCATATTTATTAAGAGAAAGAAGAGGTAGTTCAGCCTGCAATTACCACTTTCTTGCATGACTGAGGTTTTTTTTTTATTGCAAAGTGATTCAACGCTGTTAAAGCAACCTGAAATGATGGCATCCTAACTTCAAAAAAGACTTGTAAAAACTAGAGTGCATTATATTACAATTTATAATCCAGTAATGTTAGAAACAGTTATGGAAAAATAAATTTTATCTTGGGTCTCTCTTAAAATGGAGAGACGGGTAAGCAAGCGCCTCTGCAACTTTAGTCCTGTGTAAATTGAATGCATGGGGTGGAGGAAAGCAAGATTGCCGCAAGTCAGATTGCTTGCAAGATAATAGCAGGAGTACAGGAGAACAGGAGCATGCAGAAGCAGTCTCCCCCTTTTGCATATTCAACTGAATATGCACACAGAGCCTACATGTATGCTGATCTGCTGATGTGTGTTTGTGTCATCTGGGACCCTCATGTTTGTCTTAAGGCACAAATTAGTGGCGGCTTCCTCCACCATACCCTAACTGCGTTCCCTGGGCCGGCTGCCGTACGCAGGGCTCCCCAAATTTGTGCCAGCTGTATAACTGGTGCAGATCTGATAAACCCCATAGGGATGGCTGGGGCTTTACTTGGCGAAGGGGAAATAGATCTCCTCCCCCCAAGGAGACCTCCATCTACTCCTTGAGCTGCACTGGATGCAGTACAGGCCATGTGGCCCCACTGCACCAGCGGAATTTAGGATTGGGCTGTGAGAATATCCTGAAAATGAGGGGGGGGGAAACATTTTTGAGATGTATTCTGTTGAAGACGTGAAGTTCAGATATTAGGAGCGCCGGGAAGGCAGGAGCCTCTTTGTGTTGAATGTTTTGGTTTTCTCAGTGCTGAAAACATTTCTGTTTATTGTTTTTTAAATGGTGTTTTATTTAAAACCAGAAGACTCTGTGTCCCCAGAAGACAGTTTCTTCTTGTTGTTGTTGTTGTTTCCTCCAAGAGCAGTCACTTCATCAGGTAACTTCCTCTGTTCTTTGAGTGTCGTTCCAGAGCAAAATTGCTGCTAATTATTGTTGCATTTCTCAATCTAAGCTGTCACACAAGGAATTAATCTCATCTGAAATCTCAACAGCGAGCAGGTCCCTCAGCTTGTTAAGTCGCGGTGCCGGTAAATAAGCATTTTGTTTTACACTGGATGCTTGAATTGCTTCATTTTGCTTTTGGCTTTGTGAAAAATTTGAGGTTGTAGTAACCTTTGAGGATTAAAAAACAATCAACAGTGGGTTGCCATTTTTCTTTCAGAGCGAGCAATTAGAAAGGTATTATTTTGCACAGGAGTTAGATAAAACCTCACAAAAATGTAAAAGAGGAATACTTTTTGAATGATTAATTCAAGTCACCACAAGAAGAAATCCATGCAGAGGAATTTCTGATGGTCATCCTGGCACTGCATCTCTGTTGTATAAATGAGCAAAATCTTGCTGTCGGGGCTTGAGCTGATACTGCATTTGTGCATTGAATGATGATAGAATCATAGACTTGGAAGAGACCTACAAGGTCATCTAGTCCAACCCCGTGCCTGCAGCAGGAAATCCTCCTAGAGCATCTCCAGCAGGTGCCTGTCGAGCCTCTGCTTGAAGGTCTCCAGTGAGGGAGAATCCACCACCTCCATCCAGTGGCAATCTGTTCCACTGTCGAGCCGCCCTCATCATCCAGACATTCTTCCTGATGTCCAGCCGGAATCGCCTCTCTTGCAGTTTGCACCCATTGGACCCCGTTCTACTGCCAAAGGCAGACAAGAACAAATTTGTCCCTTCTTCCCTAGGACAGCCCTTCAGATATTTGAAGCGTGCCATCATATCCATTCTCAGCCTTCTCTTCTCCAGGCTAAACAGACCAGGTTCCCGCCACCTTTCCTCATAGGACTTGTTCTCCAGTCTGATACCTGGGTTTGTTTCAGGGCTCAGCGCTGCTGCCGTAAGGGTGCCAGACTCAGCTGGTTGACATGTTGTGCAAATAGGAAGCGTTTCTGGAACTGGGGGGGGGGGACCCAGGCTGTCTTGGAGGCATCTCCTTTCTCCCTATGCGAAGCAGCTTGACGGAGAAGGAACGGAGAAGGTTTCTCTCCAGCACATGCCCACTTCAAAGAAATGTCTGGAGGAGTTTCCTCTGATGAGATTTTCCATCTTCCCCCCACGCTGGTAGGGCTCTCATGCCTTAAACAGGGATAAAAAGAGATTCAACCGATTCGGGAGACCAAGTCCACTAACGGCTTTCTGAACTTCCTAAGGAATCTGGCTGGCCATTGTGGAAACTGAATGCTGGCGAGGCCAGCCTTTGGACAGATCTAGCTTTTCTCCTTTGATGTGAGAAATTCAACATGCCATACTGTATACACTTGTGTATAAAATGTATAATAAGGCATACAAAAAATGTATGCCTTAAAATTGAGAATGAAAACATGGGTTGACTGATACATGGGTGTTCCGTCCGCCCCTTGGCTCTTGCCAGGGACTTAAGTTGCTCTTAGGTCAGCGGAAGAAGCGAGCCTAAGTCCAAGGCTAACTTACACAAAAAGGACTTAATTACAAACATCTACTCACAAAAATACTTACAAACATCAAACACCAGAGCACCTCTGAACCCCAAAGTCACCTTCAGGCAACAACTTATGTTCAGGCATATTCACTGGACAACGCAGCCTGCCCGTGTCAACCACAGGTCAAGGAGCATGGTGTGGCAACCCGCCCCGAGTGACACAGCCTCCAGCAACCATCAGCAAGATCTGGAGGTGTGTCCAGGCGACCCTACTGGCATGTGCGAACGGAGGCCCAAGCACCCCCCATGGCTGGTGCTGAAACCGTGCCCCCGGACGTCACCCCGCCCCCGCGTGTCGCTCAGACCCACCTCCCTTAGCCCGGAAATGCTCCATTTCCAAGCATAAGGGAAGCGTGGGTGGGCAGGAGGGCCGAAAACCGCGCAGTCTCGCCCAGACCGCGCACAATGGCGCCCCGCTGCTGCCCGGCGCCTCATGGCTCGCACCATCCCAGGCCACAGGTAAGATACGCGCCTGCCTACCGAATGCTGCAGCCTCCTAGCATCCATCAGCCAGGTCTGGAGGCAAAGCAATGGCCCCAGACAGAGGCTTTTATTGGCCAGGAATTCCTTGTCCAAAGTCTGCAAACGATGGCTGTGCCTGCATTGTGGCTAAGGTGCGCCTCACTTTCTCCAGCCACACACAGCTGATAACAACTAAAAGAAGTTTCCGCAGGGAGAAGGGGCAGCAGCCGGGGCTCTGGGTTTGTGTCCAACTTCTCCTTGTTGTTTCCCTTTGGGAACAGTTCTGCAAGGACTCCCAGAAGCAAGGACACCCAGATGATTTCTGAGCCTTGCACCGGCCATTACAATGGGTTACAGCTGCCAGGCTTACTCAGCTTCTGAGAACTGCTGCTTGGTAAAGTGCGGGGGGCGGGGGGAGTGAGACCAGGCAGAGAAGTGGGACATTTGGGGAGAAAAAGTGGAAAGGGGAGCTATTTTACCTTGTTCTGATACAATCAATCAATCAATCAATCAATCAATCTCTAGTATTTGTATACCCCTTTCACCATAAAGTTCACAAAGCGGTTTACAGGCAAATAACAACATCAGAGCCATTCTCCAAACAGGAAGGAAGAAGAAGGCCCATATGGGGATTGTCATCTGTGTGTGGGCTGCCGCAATGGAAGTGCTGTACTCAGTAGTGTCAGCCTCCCGGTACGCTGGGCGTGTCTTCCGGGTGAGCGGCAGCGTGATCGCTGCGTTCTGTTGCGTAACGGCGAAA
>JAJKFI010011864.1:8280159-8318105 GCA_029204185.1 Lerista edwardsae | reverse complement strand
TTTCGCCGTTACGCAACAGAACGCAGCGATCACGCTGCCGCTCACCCGGAAGACACGCCCAGCGTACCGGGAGGCTGACACTACTGGCTGTACTGTACTCCTCACAAAGCCTATGACGCCCGTAAGTGCCTTCACCTTCCTTCCTGTTTGGAGAAGAGTTGCTTCAGAATTATAAAGGATTGGGCTGCCCGTACGTAAATAAATAAATAAATAAATAAAATGTTGTCTGGTTAATTGGCCGTAACTTGAGCAAATACAGACATTCCAATGCAGCTTGTTTCATTGAATTCTCAGTTAGATTGCCTTTCCAACGATCTGTAACATGATGGCATTATTTGTACTTACTCTGTTTTCACAACAGAGGCCGAGCATCCATGCTGCACAGGGTTGCACCTGCCATGTGCGCTGTTGGGGAATGGGTGCTCCGGAAAAGGGGCAGATGAGAACACTGGGGCACCGTTTGGCCCACCCGCCTGCCCCTGCTTCCATTTTGCTTCAAAATGGAGCAATTCCTGATGCAGTGGGCATGGCAAGGCAGCTCAGGGGGCGTGGCAGAGGCGCAAGGGGAGCAGTGACACATCACGTCATGCCATTGCCCCACCCCAGGCACTCTTGGAGCCCGCAACCAGTTTAGCCACTCATGTCAAGCTCAGTCTGTTGCCTCCTGCACCCCCCTTGGCTATGCCGCTGGCGCTAAAGTTTTGACAGGTGTGATTGTTCAGTTCTGTGATTAAAACGTGTATTGCGGATCTGCTCAAGTTAGGAGACTTGCAGGCAAATAATTTGGCGGTTGCATCAGCTTCGTGTTCTTCGTGGTTGTGACAATAATTCTGTTCTGACCTTGGCATTCAAATGAATGCATGTGGTAATTTCATGCCACAATCCAGTTCTGAGGCCAAGCCGTGTAACAAATCTGGTGTTTTAATAACAAACCTGGCTCTCAAGAGAAATAGAAACCTGACCTTAAATTTGTAATGGAGTGACCCCAGATTTTCAGTACAACTTCATCTGCAGTTGAATATCATAAAATACGGCTGTGGGAAAATCTCCTGAAAAATTCATCACCCAACATTACTTTTTCCGTCGCGTTGTGTTCTGTAGCCCCGCATGTTTTAAACTGTCTTCTGCTGAGTAAGGGCTCTGCTTCCTTACTCACAAAATTTACTTCCTTAATGCTCACATCTATCATTGTAAATTGCAGCTGACATACCTACTTGGCACAGACGGTTCCTTTGTTTCCTTGTAATACTCACTTCAACACTGCAATGATTCTTGGCACAGGAGATGACCCAAAGAGTACTGCCGTTTTTATTAAGCTTGGCAATTAACGCTATTCATCCAAGGAGAGCTCGCAGTCCATGAATCACTTGTATGCCAGTCACCATTTCTGAATGCATTTCCAATGTGTAGAAGCTGGATTACCGTCACTTCATCCCAGATCTCCAGGTTATGTCGTAGCAATCTGAACAGGAAAGAGGAAAATTAAGCACACATTTCTAGAGACTTGGACATGACTAATGGCCCAACCCAATTTCCCATCAGTTTATAGCTACACTCAGAGGTGGAGTGTCCATGCGGCATGGTGTTGCGCCTGCCATGGGCACTGTGGGAGGGGTGGGCGCTTCCGTGAAGGAGCGGAAGGGAATGCTGGCGTGCCCGTTGACCGAAAGCATCACATTGTCGCCCTGCCCCAGCACCGTCCGAGTGATCCTATCCACCCTTACCTGGGAGTAAGCCCCACTGATTTGCATGGGACTTCCTTCTCAGGCATAGGATTAGGTTCTCCCCGACTGTGTGCTACATGCTATGGTGTGGGTGACCCGATGGTCCAGGAGTCAGTCAGCTACCTCCCAGTAGGCTGCCTGGCCATCAAAGCAGCTCCTCAGACCTACATCAGCCACGTAGCGTAAATAGCTGGCATATGTCCAAGGAGCCTTCGGGAGCAGAACCAGGCTGGGAAAGAGGGATCGGATCCCAGAATGCATTGCTGCCACCCTCTCCCTCTCCCCGACCAGCCTGTTCCTAGGCCCAGTCCTCCCACCAACCATCCATGATCTGCCCCTCCTGCCACCTTACCTGCTCCAATGCAGCCTGGGTGGGCCTCTGGCACATGTGTGGGGCCTCTGGCCAATTATGCTCATGGTCCCAGAGTATATTTTGCTGCAACAAGCTAAAAGAAAAATACGTTTTAAAATGTTCTCTTATCTGTTTTTGGGTGCAACCCTGAGCTGCAGGGGAGCTCTCTCACAATACCAGAACCAGGGGGCATCCACTGAAATTGAGTGTTGGGAGAGTTAAAACAGATAAAAGGAAATGCTTTTTTTAGCCAGTGGGTAATTAAGCTATGGGACTCCTTGCCACAGGAGGTGGTGATGGCATCTGGCCTGGGTGCCTTTAAAAGGGGACTGGATGGATTTCTGGAGGAAAAGTCCATCGTGGGCTATAGGCCATGATGGGTGGTGCAACCTCCTAACCTTGGTAGTGGGCTACTTCAGAATGCAGTGGGATGACCCAGATGGACTCTTCATACGTTCTTATGCACTGGAACATTTGTGCCCTTGCACCAAGGGAGGCTCCAGCCTCCCCGATGGGTTCCTTGGATCTGTGTCCGCAAAATTGTGGGTGCAGGTCTGAGGAAGTCGCGTGGCCCAAGTCGGGGCTGCGCTGCCCGGCTGCGCTGCCCTAATGGCCACATCCCAACCCCGCCCCCTCCTCAGGCTGGCACTCCCATGGGCCCGCCCACTCCTCCCAGTTCCTCCCGCCTGCCCGCTCTCCCTCTTCCCAGAACGCCCTTGCGCCAGCTGAGTTCAGCTGGTGCAAGGGCGGCTCTCTGCTGGCGCTCTCAGGTCGACGGGACTCCTAGTCTTGGACCGAGCGCTCTGGTGCTGATGCAGGGGTGCCGGTTGGGGGCGGGATTGCACCCTCAGGAGGCACCCCAGTATCCATGGTATCCGTGGAAAATTGAAACAGCGGATACTGAATCAGTGGATACTGGGGCATGCCTGCACTTCAAATCTTTTAACTAAAGATGATGTCTTTTGTGCTTCTTTCTTATTGGACAAATTTTAAATGTTATCTCTACATAGATTTCTTGGCCAGAAAAGACCACAACAAACAAACAAAACCCCACAAAAAAAGACTGGAGCAAACAAGATCTGTATCAGTAAGATGAAAAGCCTTCGGAAAGGAAAATGACTTTTTGATCAATTCCTGGCAATACATTGGCATTCCGAGGGAGGTGCTTGCAAGAAGGGGGTGTAAATTCTTAAAGGCTTCTCTATGCTAATGACTTTGGCTGAGCTCTTTTAAGTAGAAATGTCAGACAGCTGGTGGAACATATTTGTCAGGTGGAAAACAAAAATTAGGTGGCAGTTGATCAAAGGCCTTTCTAATACAGGAACAGGAATATTCTCCTCATGTTCTAGTTACCCGTAAAAGGTAATCTTGTGAAAGATGCCGTGTTCAACATCCTCCTGCAAACAAGATGAAAGGGGTCTATCAAAGTTCCTTCCCTGGGGACAAACAGAGAGTCACCTTGCTGGCAAAGGGAAAGAAGCAGATACTGTATTTTGGAGACAGCAACCATGAAAAAAGCCAGTCCCTGTTGGCCGTGACTGTGGAAATTAGCGGTCTGTGAATGGGGTCTAGATGCACTTGCAGGGTGAAAAAGGAGCACATTGAAATCTAAGGACTGTTTTTGGGAAGCCTGAGCATATTTTCTTTCTGAATTCTGCCAACTGTTCTCTGACTTATTGAGATGTTCATGTTTTATGTTTCATGTGCCTAAAGAGGCATGTAGGGAAACCATGTTGATGAAACCATGTTGATGGGATCGAGAGCTTTATCCCAGGGACCCATTCAGGAAGCAAGAGGGTGGTGATGGTGTCTTTGTTTTGTTGCTCTATTGACGATTGTTTTCATCTTATCTCAGTCCTGGCCCCAACCTTATTCACCGTCCCAGCACCGATGCACTGCCGCCCTCAGGTAAGGAGAACAAACACTCCCTTCCCTGGAGGAGGAGGCCTCTGTGACTCCCCACCCCCACCCTGCAGGATGCAGTGCATGCCCTGTTGGCACAGCTGCGTTGGCACTGGCAAGCTGGGTAGAAATGGGCACTCAGTAGCATTGTGGGGCTGGCTGGTGCCTGGGGCGGGATGATGCGATGATGCCATCATGCCCCCCGCACTCCCAGAATGGCTCCTATTTGGAGCCAGATGGAACCATGGGCAGGTAGGAGCCAGACGGATCCCTCGGCGCTCCACTTGCTGCTCATTGGGGGAGTGCTGTTTGCTTGGGCGCTGCATACCTGTGGAATGAAATTTCAGGTAAGAAACCACTTCTGGAGCAGCAATGTTCAATCGGTGTGCTGCGGCACATTGGTGTGCTGCAAAAGGTCTGCACAGTGGCTGAAAATTGCTGAAAAATTCTTATGGGCTCTATGGCTGCTTCTCGGGCAACTGTCAGAGAGACAGGAGCAGCTTAACAAAATGACTAATTGCCAAAGAGCTATTGCAATCCCCTCATATTTAAAACAATAACCGTAAAACAATTAAAACTGTAACATTAGAATAGCATGAAAACAATTTAAATTTTAAAATGAGCAGGCCCCCATGGATCCCGTAGTTGCAGTTACAAATGCTAACCAGCATGTCAGCAGCTAAAAGTTGCTTTAAATAAAAATGTTTTAAGACCCCACCAAAAGATTGCCAAAGAGGGAGCCATTTTTAATTTTAAGGGGAGGGTATTCCACAACTGTGGGGCCACCACCGAGAAGGCCCTGCAATTATTTACCTGCAAACCGCTTTGTGAATTTTGTGTTGAAAAGTGGTGTATAAATACTGTCGATTGATAAATGGTGTAAGATAGTTCATGGCAGGGCTGGACCCTTGGGTTGCCTCAACTCATGAAAAAAAAATGTGGTTTTGGATTACTCAAATTGACTTGAGCTTCCAGGATGGCTGCTCCCAGCTTTCTGCAACCCACCTAACATTAGAACATGATCCTAGACCACCGTTTGAAAAAAATACTGCATTCGAGTTTGAAAAAGAATTCCCCCAATTTGAGTTCCCCCAATTTGGGTCAATGTGATTTGTTGCTGTTCTTGTGACGGTGTGCGTGTTTGTGTGTGTGCGTACGACACATGTAGGAGTATGTGCATTTGACTGAGCAGTGTTGGTAACAATGTGCATGTTGAAATTATGGGGTGATACCAGTGGTGTCATTCAAATGATTTAGGAACAGGAACTCACTTTTGATTGGCACTTGTCGGGAACCTGGAACCAGCCACGGAGCCCGTTAGGATCCGGAACGCCCGTTCTGGTCCATTCCCCCTGAATGACATCACTGCCTTTAACCCTCTGAGTGCCGGCCAACCAAGAAGAAAAGCTCTTTGCAGAGGAATTGGGAGGGGGGAGGAGGGAGAGTGAAGTGGGCGGAGTCAGCCCTAATTTTAACTAGTGGAACTGAGTTCCCCCGTGTTCCCCCTGCATGACATCACTGGGTGATACGTAATGGAGCAAAAGGATGTGTTTACCTGTGGCTTTTAACATATGAACATGCAGATACATGCAAGTCAGATGAAGGAAATTGTGTTAGCCCCTCATCAACTGGATAAATCAGATCCTTTTCACCCTCTTTCCCTGGGTGGTGAGCTAGGTTCAGATGTGCCATCAAGTCTGTAAATGATCAGATGCGAAGGGTGTCAGTGACAAATTTGCGAGTCATATTATATTGCTTTTGTACCTAGGAGCACTTTGGAGGCAATGCCCTCCCAGCTCCAGAGCAGGGACACAGACAATGCCACGACTTTACATAGCCCTCAATCTGCAGTCATTAAGATGTGCCTTCCCAATCATTTTTAATTTAAATTTATTATCCATCATGTTCATTTGTAATTCTTTCGGCAAGCAGCAACAGCTGTGCTAATAAATTTGGTGTGGTAGCTTGTGAATAAATCTGCTTTTTGGTTTCAGTACAACGAATAAATCAGGCCTCTCTTGTTGTTGTCTGTTTGGAAGGAAAAAAGCTTGAAGCGCCTGACTGTGTGTGGAAGAGAGTCTCAGAGATTCTCACAGGCCAATCATAGACTCATAGAGTTGGAAGGGACCCGCAAGGTCATCTAGTCCAACCCCCTCTCTGTAGCAGGAAATCCTCCTAGCGCATGATAGGGGCTTGTTTTCCAGCCCCCTGATCATCTTTGTTGCTCTTCTCTGCCCCTGCTCCAGTTTGGCTGCCTCCGTCTTGAACTGAGGTGCCCAGAACTGAACACAGGTGAGGTCTTGCCAATCCTATCAGGGCTTCCCATCCCAGAGGACAGTGGTGCTGAAACAGGGGTTTCGCTGTATCCCTCAGGGCCAGAGAGGCAGGCAGAGGTCTGCTCAGGGTAAGGGGACATCCACTCGCTTGCCCCACGTCAGTCCCCGGCAGCCCCTCTCCACCGACTGCACTGGCACCCCCATGATTGCAACATGCTTTATGGCACACAAGCAGGAGCAAGCATGGGATGGGGCAGCCCACCTTGGCCCAGACAGCAGGCAAGAGAGAAGCACGCGCCAATCACTGTGACGTTAAGGGGTGACATGTGTTTGCACGGACGGCTTGTGTTGCTATACTACAAAGACGCCAGGGGATGCCTTAGCCCCCAGGTCCACCTTCTAGAATAGTCCTGATTCTGTATTGGTGCTTGTGCTTCTCATCAGTATTTTGCAAACTGCTTTACTCTCTCGGAAAAGCAGGCTAGCCAGTTAGTAAGCGAGGACATACATAAATAAATTCCCAGCAAGCATCACGTGGCTGATTAGGGGGTTTCTTTTGCCTTGTGGTCCTGGGGTTCTCCCCTCCCATTCTGGCAGTTACCCAAAGGGTCTGGCCGGCCATCCTTTTTATGATGTGGCTGTGATGCTTTCGAACAAGCTTGATTTTGATTTCGAGAACTAGTTCTCATTACGAATCTTTCAGCTCCAATTGGGGTGGGGGAGTTTAGTTTGAACCCCATGAAATGCAATAGAGGCCATTTCAGCAATGGCGGGGGCAGAATGTGGTTTACCGGACTGAGCGCAGTGGCAGGAGTCTGTCTCTCTTTATGAACTCTGAGGATATACGATTGCTTCTCGTGGTGCTGCATCTTTCCCTTTGCCTGCAGAATGCCCCTGAAATGACCATACATCATGATGATGCCCTGATGATGGATCAGGCCAAGGGCTCATCTAGTCCAGCTTCCTGTATCTCACAGTGGCCCATCAGATGAAGAGGCGTATTTGTGGTGCTGCAAGCTGTGGCGGGTGAAGTGGGTGCTGGTTGCGGTGGGGAGAAAAAAGGCACACTTTTCGGCCTGCCCTCCCTCCCTTATGTGAAACGCTCCTAAACGCAGGGGTGCCTCAGGGAGCACACAAGATACCTGTATCCTGTTGCCGCTCCCCTGTATCTGGCATTCCAAGGTAGCCTACTTCTAAAACTAGGAGGCTATGTATACCCATCATGGCTTGTCACACTGTGATGGTCCTTTCCTCCATAAATCTGACCAAGCTCCTTTAAAGACATCTAGGCCAGATGCCATCACCGCATCCAGTGGCAAGGAGTTCCACAGGTTAATTTCTTTTGTCTGTTCTAACTCTCCCACCACTCATTTTTTAGTGGATGTCCCCTGGCTCTGGTGTTGTGCGAAAGGGGAAAGAGTATTCCTCTATCCACTGTATCCATTGCATGCATAATTTTATGTCTCACAGCTGAATCCTCACCAGGGCTGGAACAGGTTGGACATCTATCCTGTGCCATTTCCAGCCCTGGTTAGGAGGTGGCTATGGGCCAACCTGGAGTAACCCCAAGTAAAGCCCCAGCCACCCCACGGGGCAACTTGTGTATGGGTGACCAGGCCAGCGACAGGGGTTCGGATATGGCCGCCCTGCTGGACGCCGGTCCCACCCCCTCCCCAGGCCTGTCCAAACAAGGGCTTGCCCTGCAATCTGTCTTCCCCCCATCCCAATCCGCCTACACTTCACCCTGCCCCACCCTCCCCAAGCACACACGCCAGCCTGCCTAGGTCTTCCTTACCTGGACTGGGAAGCGGCATGGGAAGCCCAAACGTGCTTATGGCATGTTTGCGACATTCCTGGGCCGGTGTCAGGGACTGATGCCAGCCCCAGCGCAATCTTTGGACTATGCTCTCCCTCAGGTCCTCCCTCAGGTGCCTTTGTAGTGGCTGTAGAGCCATTAAAAAGCACATATGAATATCCATTATTTAACAACTTGATCCTTGCTACTGAAGCCCCAAACGAGCAGCTGTTAATATGCTCCCTATGCATGACCACGACAATGGACGTCGGAGTTAAAATAAATCATCATCATCATCAGTGTCTTAATTGACGTTTGCGTAGTCCTAGCCAAGTTTACCCAGATGCAAATTTCATACAATGAAACATACCTTTGTTTACAGACACTTTGAAATGAGAGCTGAATTTTTACTATTGAATAGCAATAGCCTTGTAAGAGCCAAAGCTTTGATAACATCTTCTATCTCCAGGAAGAGTTGTATTAGTTTTCCCAGAGATTACAATATCAATATGTCTTATCAATTGAAATGATGGTGCCCTGCTTTTTAAGGCCGCTTGTATTTAAACACCAGTCCGCGAAGGGGCGAGAGGGGAATGTCAAAATAACGTAAAGGCTATTTTAATTGAACTCTCAAAGGCTGTGCCGATATACCCGTCGCAGCTTAAATGGCAGAGAGAAACCATTTTCAGGATCGTAACCTTTCCAACGCTGATCTTTGATTGTGGAGGAGAAGAATGACTGGCAGGTCTGAAGGCATTTTGTATTGTTCAGAGTCCTCTATAACGAGGGGTTTTCTCAGGATTACAATGAAAATGTTACTGGAACTTTACAAAGCAAAGGTTAAGCAGCGAATAAATCCATTCTTGGTTAGCTTTCTAAAGCTGAATCATGTACTGTAACGGAGGCTGGAGATGCCTTTTAGCCACCTGCAGTACAGACAAAAAGAAGGGAAAAAACCATGAGCTGTGGATTGGCCACCTCTAAAATAACTTTCATTTACACTTGCTGCTGGCTTGTATTGTGGTGAGTCTTTGTGGTGAGTTGGTCTCTGCGGGAGTCCAGTCGCTTGTATTGTATAGATGTGTGTTCAGATGTCTGTATATATATACCAATAAAGGTTTGGAATCGGATGTCGGGCTACAATCCTAAACACACTTACCAAGGAGTAAATCCAGTTGGACTCAGTGGATATACAGGACATCTCCACAATGCATATATGCTAGGGAAAAAGTGTCTTATGCTGCAGACTATTTTAACATAAAAGTACCCTTCTCTTTGGCAGAAGTTGGTGGGTCTGTTTTTAAGTCTTGGTGCTCCCCTTTCCCCCTTGGTTTTGTCCTGACCTGTCTCTCATTCATAGACTCATAGCTCATAGGCTCAGGGCACAATCCAACCCAGCGCTGGCCTGGCGAGGCTGACGAGCCAGCACCAAATCCGACGCTGGGCCGGGGAGGTGGGAACCTCCCCGTGGCAAAAGGACGTTCGCTCCCTTTCCGTAGGGGAAGCTCCAGCCCTACGCGCAGATCCGAGGAGACCGCACTGCTTGAATCGGGGCCACGGGGCCTCCTGGCGGGGCTTAGGATTCCACCCACAATCTCCCTCCTGCCGCCACTCCCGGTCTCGTCCCATCCCGGAGTCTCCCTGGGGCACCTGGTGGGCCACTGCAAGATGCAGGAAGCGGGGCGAGACGGGCCTTTGGCTGCTCCAGCAGGGCTCTTCGGATGTCCTCCCTTCTTCGTTCTCTTCGGACGGACGTACTCTGCGCTTTCTTTGGTCTGTCTTGTCCTTCGGTCTGGAGACGGGTGCCACAGTGCAGGCAATGCTGTTAGAAGGAGCAGGGGTCTAGCTAGGGCCAGCTTACAGCAGCCTGAAGTGCTGCCTGAAGCAGAGCCCCAAATAGCAGCGATATCACGGGGGGGTGCGTCACCCTGTGCGTGTCAGAATCATACCTCATGTATTGGCTCATTGACTCTCAGAACAGTCAGTCTCATTGGTCAGGTTTGAGAGAGAGAGAGAGAGAGAGAGAGAGAGAGAGAGAGAGAGAGAGAGCAAGACAACCTGATTCCTGCATTCTTTTGCCATTCCCTTGCATTCTCCTGGCATTCTGAGCTAGCCTACCTCTAAAACTAGAAGTTGCACCTACCCATTATGGCCTGTGATCGATTTTTCTTCAGGAAATCTGTCCAGTCCCCTTTTAAGGGCATTCAAACTAGACACCCTCATCACGTCCTGTGGCAAGGAGTTCCACAGACTAACTATAAGCTGGGTAAAAAAAATATTTTCTAAGGTCTGTTCTAATTCTCACAACACTCATTTTATTGGACGTCCCCTGGCTCTGGTGTAAATGGTATACAGGTCGGCATGGTTAGGCCAAACAATTTGGGCCAGCACAAGGGCCACCATAACCTATGTTTGGACCACTTTTGGAGTCCAAGAGGCCAGCACCCAGGCGTGCGCCATCCCCCCTGACTCCGAGCGGGGTCCAAACGCGCTTGGCGGTGGCCCTGGTGCTGGCCAAACCTGGCTGGCCTCACTGTGCCGGCCTCACGCCAGGTGAGGATGGCACTCTTATTGCCTACAGGAGTGAGAAGTTATTGCTGCAAGCCAGGGCCAGACCAAGAGTTCCTAACATCTGACGTGGAGGAGCGACAGCGCGACACCCCCCCCCCGCGCCCCCAGGGTCTGGAATCACTTCATTGGGGAGCAGAACAGAGGCAGGGGTGGGCAAGCAGGCAAATTGGTCCTCCTGCCTTTTCCTTTGCCAGAGTGCCCACCCTTCTGACGGCGCCCATAGTAGGTGCCACCCCAGACGCGCCGCCTCTGTCCTCCCCCATCCATTGCCTCTTCTTCTCTGTCGCCCTCTTCCTTCTCCAAACCTGGAAGGGGGAGGGGAGAAGGAGGCAAGGAGGCAGGCAGGCATGGGCAGCTCCCCCCCGCCCACTAATCTGCAGCCTGAGGTGGCAGCTTCACATGACCGGGCTTCATAGACTGGCTGACCCTGGTTCTGGCCCACATTCAGCCATATTGCAAGGACTCGATTCGAAAGAGGACATCGAGGTCGGGGAAGAGCGAGAGAGGCAAGCGGTCTGCTTCTTATCTTCCTTGTCTGACCTGCAGGACTGTTTTGTGCCGGAATAAACTCGGGACTTTATTGGAATGCTGGTCTTCAAACATATAGGAGTTCTCGTTATACCACATGTTGTTCCACGTTTATTTCAACCAGTGTGATGATTTTAGACATCACAAGCATCAATGTTATGGCCTTAGGCCATAGACCGGGGTGGCCAAACCACAGTTTGTGAGCCCTTCGTGGTTCTTTGACATATGATCTGCAGCGTTTGGAAATATGTTGACTGAGCTCCTTTTAGCATCACAATTAAGAGAAAAAGCCAATAAGAAAGTTTCAAGCTTTATAATTATTTAATGGTCATAAACTGACAGCACAATCCTAGATTGAGCTTAGCGTTGATGCAATGTTGTTGCGCCGCCGTTACATGCTTAGGCCCACGGGGGGGGGGGGGGAAGCAGCACCCCTGCGTTGGCACTAAAGCTCTGAAGCCGACGCTACTCGTAGCATCAGCTTCAGAGCGCCGAAGGAGATCCTCCCTTGCGCCAACTGAAGCCAGTCGGTGCAAGGGAGGCTCTGTCCCATATCTCGACGGGGACTGGTGGGAGGGAGGGAGGCTGGGGGCGGGACTTGGGCGGAATGTGGGTGGGCTCAGGAGGTGGCCATACAACCACATCCTAAGTCCATCTGTGAGGCCGCGCGACCCCGTTTTGGGCCACGCAGTCTCCTCGGATCTGCACCCACTCTTTAGCGGGCGCAGATCTGAAGAGCACATAGGGGAGGCTGGAGCCTCCCCTATGGTAAAGGAGCACACACTCCCCTGCCATGGAGGGGGGCTGCAGCCTCTCCTATACAGTGTCAGATATGGCGCTGCCAAGTCGGCCTCGCCATTCCGGCACGACATAGGGTTGCGCCCTGAGAGTCCACTGGATTAAAGTGTTAATTTGATGTTCATGGTAACTGTATTTAAGGGCACAAGGGGCACCGCAAAGCATGTTTGGACCACCCTTGGAGTCAGAGAGGTCAGCCCACAGACATGCACCATCCTCCCTGACTCCGAGAGTGGCACTTTATAGTGGTCCTGGTGCTGGCCAAACTTTGCTGAACTAATGGTGCCAGCCTAACTCCAGGTGAGGATTGCACTCTAAGAATGTAATGCGTCTTAAATATTGCTGTTCTCAAACATCTGATGTTTATAGTACGTGGCTCATACGTGGAGCATATTTGGCCACCTTTGCCATAGATGAATAACTGTTCAATTGCCACTCCTCTGGGGCACCCGCTAGGTTGGGGCACTCTTTGTTTGATAGCACCCCTCTGCATGAGGGAGATCTGGTTTACAGGCACCTTATTGGTGTCTGCAGGTCAGCTGGGGGAGGAGCGAGTGCAGCGTTAGAATGCCAACCCTCCAACCCAACATTCCAACACTAGGCTGCATAGCAGACCCAGCACGCTAATCCAAGAGGGCAGTTTGGGATTAGCTGGTCTCCTTTTGGATCTGGCTAGGCAGTTGTTTGCTCTTTACCTGATTGTCCTAGGGCAGGGAGCTTTGATTTCCTACCCCAGAATGTCTTCAATTGTAGGTTTAGCCAGGTGCCCACACGGGCAGGAATAGGGTAGGAGAGGGCCTAAGGTTAGAGATGTGGTGTGCATCCTGAGGTGAGCAAAGGAACCGAGGAGCCAGTATTGCTTCCAAGAGGCTATCTGGCTAGGGGATGCAAGCTGGGCCTCTGGGCTTGGCAATGTCTATCTCAAAAGCTATCTGACTAGGGATATGCTGAGCAATTCAGCTGCCTTGTCTCCCTTTCCAGGGGTTGGCATAAAAACCTCAGAAATGCCCTGCTGGATCAAGCCAAAGGCCCATCTAGTTCAGCTTCCTGTATCTCACAGTGGCCCACCAGGTGCCTCAGGGAGCATACGAGACCACAAGATGCCTGCATCCTGTTGCCACTCCATTGCACCTGGCATTCTGAAGCAGCCTGCTATTTACATAAGGAGGTTGCACCACCCATCATGGCCTATAGCCCACAATGGACTTTTCACTAGTCACTAGTATTCACTAGTATTTATATACCGCTTTTCAACATAAAGTTCACAAAGCGGTTTACAGGCAAATAATAACATTAAAGTTAAATGGCTCCCTGTCCCAAAAGGGCTCACAATCTAAAGGAATGGGGAACACCACCAGCAACAGCCACGAGAAAGACACTGTGCTGGGGTGAAGAGGGACAATTTCCTTTTCCTCCAGAAATATGTCCAGTCCCCTTCTAATGGCGCCTAGGCCAGATGCCATCACCACCTCCTGTGGCAAGGAGGAGCTGGGGTTGCATTTGGTGACCTAGGTTTGAACCAGGGTGGTTCCACCCAAAGGGTCACTGCTGCTATCTCCTGCAGAGTACAGTAGATGCCTACGCTAATGGTGGGGGGAGAAGCTGCATGTTCAGTACTGTGTTGTCTAATCAAGTGGCCAAAAGAGAGCTGGTCTCATTGGTGGGTGGTGCCAGGGCCATGCATCTTTCCCAAGTGTCAACGCCAAGCATTGAATTCCATGGCTCATATTGCCATTCTTCTTTTTGAGAGCTAACCCCTATTGTTTCCATTTAATTTACCTGGGTTTTTGTGCAAATAATGCACAGCAAAATACTGTCAAAATTGAGAAGTTTATTTGTTCTTCCCAGGCCCTGTAATAAATCTCCTGGATGAGTCAAAGCCATCAAAACATCCTCATTGTCGCAGCATATTAATGGTCAAGCTATAGGATCTGTCAGAAGCAAACAGTAAAACCATCCGCTGTAATGGGCGGTTGACGTGTCTGAAGAGCATCATTGAGAGGGAAATGCTGAATGAACAGGAGCAGGTTTCCAAGGCATTCATGAACCCACCCACAGAGTTCATCTTCATTTGACAGGAAAACCTGTAACCCCTTTAGAGCAATACTCTGGACTGTGAGCCTCATATCCAAATGCGTGGCGGTGATTACGAATGAGATCAGGAATGAGAGGTGGTGGGTTCTCCCTCACTGGAGACCTTCAAGCAGAGGCTCGACAGGCACCTGCTGGCGATGATCTAGGAGGATTTCCTGCTCCAGGCAGGGGCTTGGACTAGATGACCTTGTAGGTCCCGTCCAACTCTATGAGTCTATGAGATCCATATCAATTATTATGCTAGTTATTCAGAATGCGAGTGCCTTCTTGGGCTGGAGTGCTTAACAGAGGGGTGTCCCCATCACTCTTCCCCACAAGTCTGTCGCCTCCTTTCTCCAGCTTGCTTTTCTAATCAGGGACAGGCTTTCTCCCCTGAGGCATGTGGGAGTTTAACAATTACTTGAAACTCTTTAACGCCAAGCAATTTCTTCTGGGACTGCAATCTGTTAGAGTTCAATTTTCTCAGCCACCGACGGAATGATCAGAATGAATTCATTCCTTCAGAATGGAACAGAGTGAATAAACTAAATGTGATTGAAATGAACTTCTGCGCCACTCATAAATAAATCAGCAGTCGACTTTTCCCTCCTCGACACTGTCACGAACAATGAACTCCCCGTTGGCAAGAAGTTGGGCGTTCTGCAAGAAAACGAGTCGCTACAAGTGGCTTCCTCCTCCCAGATTTGTTCATTTAGCAGAAGCGTGTGGCTTATTTATTAATTATGGGAGACAACGTTGGCCTCGAAAGGCACGTTTTTCACTGCTAAGGAGCAGTTCGGCAGTTGAAAGAGAGATTCACAGCCCAATCTTAACTTTGCGCCGCACCCGTGTAGCAGTCGGCAGTAGGTATTGCAAATACTCCATAAAGCATATTTGCAGCACCACGCAAGTAGGAAGTGCAGGCAGGAAGCCATCTCCACCCCCCTCCCTGAGCCAGCACGCCTACCGGCCTGCCCACCTCCCACCCAGTTCCTCCCTCTTGCCTGCCCTCCCCACGCCCAGAACCGCTCTTGCCCCAACCGCGTGTGGCTGGCTCAGGAGCAGTGCTGCGGCACCTCTGCCCGGCGCCACTGGGCTGCTGCTGCCGCGAGCATCGGGAGTGCTGGTTGACTCTCCCATGTCTGCGCTGGTGACGCTGGGCCAGCACGAGCACCTTGCATTGGCCCAGTGTCACTCTTAGGATTGCGCCCTTAGTCATGACTCAAACCAGCTCAAGTCTGCAGACTTCTGCGTCATCTTTCGACACTTGGTGCCTCTCGTGGGAAAAAGGACTCCACGCATCACTTCCCGAGGAGCTGCAGACATTCCCAGTGCACACATTCCTTTGCCTGAGACACGATTTGTGGACGTGGGGTGTGCAGGTCCCCTGGCCCGGCCGTCTCCCTACTCCCCCTTTAGGTATAAAAATACCAACTATTCCAAGTTTGTAGAAAAGAGGACCCTTCCATGCGTATAAAAGGAGAAGCTCAATCTTGGCTAAGCATTCTGAAGTTGAGGTCTTCAATCTTGCAAGCGAAGTGCCTGCTTAATTTGTAAATGTCCATAAATGTCAGGAAACCCTATATTGGATTATTTATAAAATATAGAGGCCGTGCTTACCCATTGATTGAATAGCTTGGTTTTCACCAGCAAGACGTTCATGTAGGCTGTAGACTGCTATGAAGTTGATGCTTTTAAAGTGTCATAAACCATTACCTATTTCTGCTGAGCTGGGTACTGCTGGGGATTGCCTGGTTTTACAGCCGTGCCAGATGTAACTGAGAGCCTTTTAATCATGTACTTTCTGATCTCCAACTGCTGTGTTTGTGAATGCCCCATTTAATTCAACTGTGCATGTTCCCAGTGCTATTTGTTGAATATAGAGCAGAAGAGAGTCAAGGAATATCATCAGCACTAGTAACTGGCAGGCTGAAGGCACAGTGAAAAGCAGGATCCGGAAGAAGTGGCTGGTTGTAACTAAGGAGACATTGCACAGAGCAAGACATGTAAGGCGACCCGAGGCGGGAAGGAGGTGGGTGAGGAGACCCAAGCAGGCCTCCTTGCAGAGGTGGGGTGCTTGATGGCAGTCGCAATGCAGCCTCCACTGGAGCGTGCTGCAGGCCTACTGGCAGGGAGGCTGGCCTAGCCTCCTGGACTCTGGCAGAAGGCCTAAGACTAGCGGCGTCATGCAGCCGGAACGCTGGGCAGGAGGAACGGGTGAGCGGCAGCCCGCCCATTGCGTACCACTCCATTTTGCCGTCTTCCCCGCCCGAAGACGGCGAAATGGAGCAGTACGCAACGGGCGGGCTGCCGCTCACCCGTTCCTCCCGCCCAGGTTCCGGCTGCATGACGCCGCTGCCTAAGACCCACCAGCCCAGGTAAGCTGGCACAGGGGGACAGAGGGAGATGGAGAGGGGCAAAACAGGGCAGCTCTGGGTGAAAGGGGGCGGTGACCAGGAGCAGGCAGCGTGGGCCCAGGATGGGGCAGATTCGGCAGTGTCGGTGCGTGCTGACTCCCAACACCCTTCCCGCCTTTGTGGTTCAGCACAGACTTATGCCAGCACTATCGTTGGCGAAGGTCCAAGCTGACCTATAGCAGCTGCTGGGGCAATGGGACAAATGGCCCCTTCCCCCAAGGAGACCTCTAGCGGCCAAAATCCCCCACAAGATACAGCAGTAGTCTTAACATTGGCATCACCGTGCTGGGATTTAGGTGGGGTTGAGCTGTTTTACAGGCCTAAAAACAGCAGCGCTATTTGGGGGGGGGAGGGCAAAGGTGCTTCAGGTGCCAGAAATGGAACATAGTGAGAAGCACTTACGTTTAAACATGCTGCTGTCCTTTTACCCCAAGTTCTCCGTGGGAAGAATGGCAACTCCAGCAAGTACAGGATGTTTAAACGTAAGTGCTCCCCACTATGTTCCATTTCTGTGTATGACTGTAGAAAAAAGATGATATAAAGGTGTTTTTAATGAAAAAATGTAAATCAACATCTGTGTAATGAATTTGTCTGATCCTGTTCATTAAACCACAATACTTTGCATTAATGTTCTTTTGGTTTCAGGGGAATTGTTTGGATGTCACCGAGGATAGTGATTTGAATGATAGTCCAAATATACATTCTTCAAATGAATCATCTCATATTCATGCAAATATTCCTAGGATTAAAGAAGAAAAATCAAGTCTAAAAAGGACGGCGTGAATGTGATGTTTTTCCACTCCTGTAGAGTCTGATGTCTTAAGGAATATAATTATGAGAATAGGAGGTCAGTACACTGCACTTGCCACGAGTACGGAAAATTTGCTCAGGAGATACATTTGTTCAGGTGACACACACACAGTTTATGAAGCCAGCAACAAGAGCTAACTTGACGTTGTTAGTGTTGGAGAGTTTGGCCAGGTTCAGAAAAAAATTATCCTAGATTTGGAAAAGCTTCCCCCAAATGAGAGCTAAATTTCCTGGACTCCAAGAATGCGTAGAGTTCTGGGATCTTGGAGAAATTCTTACTCCCCTCTCCCTTAATTTTTCCAGGGCTTGTGGGAAGAGCGGTGACTGTGATTGTTAAAAAGACATTTTTTTTTTTTGCCAAGATTGTAGAATGCATAGGACTGTTGGGTGGTGGCTGTGGGTTGGTTAGAAACAAATTGAAATCTTATGTTGTGAAACTAATGCTTCATATTGATTAGCGTGTTAACCGAATGACATTTTTTCCAGACTCACTCTAAACTGGCTACATTCATTTTCAGACGAAGTAATGAGCTCTCGCTCTTGACAAGTCCCTTATGTATACACGTTTCCTGAGAGCTTTTCCATTCTAATCTTCATGTAAAAGGCAGGCACAAATAGCACGGAAGAGTAATTTTGTGTGGACACACGAGGCATGTTTTGGAAGCTCGAGACTGAAATCTACGTTGAGTACAGTTAGCGGATACACAATGCACCGGAGAGGTTTGGCTGCAGTTAAGCTAGTTGAATGAATACGGGTACCAGTGAACAAATGGCAAACCAAACATCGTGAACATGGGCAGCATCATTTCTGGTGGGTCCTGGACAGATGGTCGTTCTAAAAATGGGTCCTGGTGCTACAAGGTTTGAGAGCCGCTGCCCTCTCATGTAGTTGCCGCAGCAGGGGAGCCACTTCTCTGGGGTTCTGTTTCACATGACCGCAAGCAAATGGATGGAGCCACGGTGGAGCAGTTGCCTGGGTCTCTCCTTTATAATGGTCAGTCCTCCTGCCAGCTAGTTCTGAACCAGAGAGGCTGATCACAAGGTCCTTTCCCCGTCAGTGTGCTGGCCACATTCACATGCAGTCTCTAATCATGCCCCAGGAGACTGCAGGAGCTGGCAGGAGAGGCAGGAAAACACCCATGGAGGTCCTGTTAATGGTGTTGTTCTAGAAAATGTGCGAGCCCTCACTCGCAACACAGTCATCAATAACGGTAATGGCCATTGCAGTCTGGTACAGTTGGGACCACTCAGAGAATACTAGCGGGGGGGGGGGGGGTTCCTGCTGGAGGTTAGCAAGGAGGAGGAGATATCACAGTAGATATACTGCCACATTTCCCAGGAGCAGATGGGGTCTCTGTGTGATGGGCAACGAGGGAAATCCCAGACATCACCGAAATCAGGGAAGTGAGGTGGTTGCTGATAGGAGTGGCAGAGCCATGGTCTTTCAGCCTGCAGATCATCTTGGGCTGCCTCTGCTATCTGACCACCTTTTCCCCACATCTTTAGTAAATGATCAGGTTGTTTTCCCCAATGTTGAGAGAAAAGAACTCTTCAGAGGCAACCCTGAACTGGTGCACTCATCTCTAGTTCAGAGATGTTCTCGAGTCCATTGCATTTATGGGGTTGAAACCCTGATTGTTAGACATGCGCTTAGTGCTTGATCTCGCTTTTCATAAGTGGTTTGATTGCTTCGTTCCTTTGGACTTCGTTGCTTTTCAAGCCCACGCTCGCTTGCATGTTGTGGTCTCAGTGGCATGCATGGATCAGAAGCGGGATTGTGTTCTGGAAGAAGAGTTGGGCTAGATGGATTTTTTGATCCCTTTGTGCGATCATAATGTCATGACCCTTTTTAGAGAGAACGCATGAAACAATTATTTGGGGGTTGAGCTCAACACAGTGTCAGGCCTGTTCTTATTGTCCTTGGAGAACTCTGTCCCCTTTTGGCATCAAACAAAGAAGCCGATCCTTGTTTGGGCGCATGAAATATTTATTGCAGTAGAGCTGCTACTGTTCAGGGCATCCGTTTGAGTTGGTACATGTTCCGACAAACCATTTTGTCCTTGGGACATGACCATTATTCCAAGAAGAGTCACTTTTGACTGGCAGTGCAATCCCAACCTGGAGTTAGGCTGGCACAGTTAGACCAGAAAGGTTTGGCTGGCGCAAGGGCCACCAAAAAGTGTCTTCGGACCACTCTCGGAGGATGGTGCAGGTCTGTGTGCTCGTCTCTCTGACTCAGAGAGTGGTCCAAACATATTTAACTTTTGTGCCAGCCAAACTTTGCTGGCCTAATTGTGCCGGCCTAACTCAAGGTTAGGACTGCACTCTGGGTCTCCCTTCACAGTTCCCAGTCTTCCTTCTATAAAACATATTTTCTCTTTTCTTTTTGTTAGACATTTCAATAGCCCCTTTGTTTTCCCAAATAATTAAACAGATTTTTAGAGTTTGTCTATCATGTTAATACACTGAAATTATTTGGAAAGCGGAAGAGAACAAAGAACTCGGCAAGCTCAGTTCCAGAAATCACCGCTTTTCCTAGAGTCACTGATGTGAATCCACTTGACAGCAGGGACAGCAGGACTGTCTACCCATTAGGGATTTTAGTGTACAGTTCTAGCTGCCATCTTGCTTCCTGTCACTGCAGACATGACAGATGTTTTCCTTGGGAGCACAGTGCTTTAAAAATGAGAGCATTATGTCAAACACAGGAAGCTGGTTGATCTCTGCTGAAATAATGAGGATTCTCATTATTTCATAGCAGGGCAGACCAATATTGTCTAATTGGACGTTCAGTTTAATTCTCTGGGATTAAGAAGAAGGCTCCACTTTCAAAATGGCTGCAACTGGTGTGCAGACAAACATGTCTCTGTTTCCTGTTGCCCTGAGAGGAGAGTGGTGTGAGAGTACCATGCAGTCATCAAGGTTCCTGTTTCGATTGCTGTTTCCCAAATCCACTAATCCAAAAGCAGGTTAAAGACCTCCAAATAAGATGTTACACTCTGGGTTCAGCACTCATTTATACTGATAGTGATACAGTCTTCACAGTTAGGTCGCATAATAATTCACACATTTGCAAGAATCTGTATGCCTTATTATTGTGTGCAAACGTGGGATGTGGGCAGCGCATGGCATTCATTTGACAGATCTACTTACAAAATATTCTTTTTCCCAAGTTCCAGCAAGCACACTTAAAAGGCCGTTAATTATCATCGTGCCCAGAGATAAGCTATGTTCATGAGTCTGCCCTTCGACAATTCTCAGCTAGTACAGATAGCTTGTGTTCTTCTATCAAAGATAAAGAGATTCTAACATATATAAGCAACAATATACTTTGGGGCTGCGTTTCCAAATCAAATGTTTTCTGTGGCTAATTAGTTGAGTTTCTTAGTCCTTATGAAGTGTTCTGTATTTTTAGAGCACTGGAGCAGTATTAATTAACTGGTATAATTGAAGTGCTTCATTTAAGAAGCTCATTAGGACCTTTAGATTTTAAAATATACTCTCCAAAATTAATTAGTGAAGGCTTGTTTAATGCATATCCCTTCGTGCATAGATAGTTATTATAGTGCAGGAGCTAATCGACACATGCAACTCCAAAATACGTTGCCTAATTTCTGTAAATAAAGGGAATGCTTCCGCACATTTTTATGTCCACAATGGAGCAAACTACATATGTTGTTGTTGACATGAGTATCAGCCTCCCCCTGTATCTGCTTAGCCACAGTTCAAATATCCCCCTATTGCGCCACTGACGTATGTGAAGGGGTGGGTTTCCCCCCCCCCCCGTTAAACACTGCATAAAAACACAACACACTGCCTTTTGGTGTTTAAGATATTTTCCAGAAGTTAGAACAGATTACTTTTCCAATTAGAAATAATACTGTGGTTGAATCTGCTGACACCTCTATCATCAGCCTAGTACACTTTTAAAGCATTTAAAATGAGTAAAAATGAGAACTTGAAATGAGAATGTAGAATAAAAACACATCACACTGCAATTTGCTATTTTAATCAAGACACTTAAAAAAAATCACACTTACATGTGAGGTTTCCCTCTCATTCATGGAAGGCTCTTGGGCCACTGGGGACACTGAAATGCTGGATGCGAATCCATATTTTCCAAACCAGCCGTCCGTTTCATGGATGGCAACTTGGAAAGGAACCTCTGTAGTCAACACACCGTTCTTTTTTTGGTTCTGTACATTTTTGGCCAGGCACACAAAGCATCAGAACGAGAGGGGTTGTCTTCTTTAGGGTATGTTAATGAACAGTGCCCTTTCATGGATCACTGCCTTGTAATGGCGAAGGGGCTTGAGTAGCTCAATGAAGCTGTGAGCTATGCCATGTAGGATCACCTAAGATGGACAGGTCATAGTAGAGAGTTCGGACTAAACGTGATCCGCTGGAGAAGGAAATGGCAACCCACTCCAGTACTCTTCCCAAGAAAACCCCATGGATTACAAAACTAAAAGGCTAAACGATATGACACTGGAAGATGAGCCCCTCAGGTCGGAAGGTGTCCATTATGCTACTGGGGAAGAGCAGAACACGAGTACTAGTAGCTCCAGAAAGAGTGAAGTAGCTGGGCCAAAACCGGAAGGAAGCTCAGCTGTGGATGTGTCTGGAAGTGAAAGGAAAGTGCGATGCTGCAAAGAACAATACTGCCTAGGAACCTGGAACGTCAGATCTATGAATCAAGGTAAGCTAGATGTGGTCAAACATGAGATGTCAAGACTGAACATCGACATCATGGGAGTTAGTGAACTAAAATGGACAGGAATGGGAGAATTTAATTCAGATGACCATTATATCTGCTACTGTGGGCAGGAATCCCTTAGAAGAAATGGAGTAGCCTTCATAGTGAACAAGAGAGTGAGAACAGCAGTACTGGGGTATAACCTCAAAAATGATAGAATGATTTCCATTCGGATCCAAGGCAAACCTTTCAACATCACAGTAATCCAAGTCTACGCCCCAACCACTGATGCTGATGAGGAAGAAGTTGACCGTTTCTATGAAGACCTAGAACAGCTTCTAGAATTAACACCCAAAAAAGATGTCCTTCTCATCATAGGGGATTGGAATGCTAAAGTAGGCAGTCAAGCGGTAATAGGAATAACAGGCAAGTTTGGTCTCGGAGTACAAAATGAAGCAGGGCAAAGACTGATAGAGTTTTGTCAGGAGAACACATTAGTCATAGCAAACACCCTTTTCCAGCAACACAAACGGTGACTGTACACATGGACTTCACCAGATGGTCTACATCGAAATCAGATTGATTACATTCTTTGCAGCCAAAGATGGAGAAGTTCTATACAGGCAGTAAAAACAAGACCTGGAGCTGACTGTGGCTCAGATCATGAGCTTCTTATTGCCAAATTCAGGCTTAAACTTAAAAAAGTAGGGAAAACTACTAGGCCCTCCACGTATGACCTAAATCAGATCCCACACGAATATACAGTGGAGGTGACAAATAGATTTAGAGGCTTAGATTTGGTAGACAGAGTGCCTGAAGAACTTTGGACGGAGGTCTGTAACATTGTACAGGAGGCAGCAACTAAAACCATTCCAAAGAGAAAGAAATGCAAGAAGGCAAAGTGGCTGTCTGACGAGGCTTTACAAATAGCTGAGGAAAGAAGGGAAGCCAAAAGCAAGGGAGAAAGGGAAAGTTACAGCCAACTGAATGCAGATTTCCAGAGAACAGCAAGGAGAGACAGGAAGGCCTTCCTCAATGAGCAGTGCAAAGAAATAGAGGAAAACAATAGAATGGGAAAGACTAGAGATATTTTCAAGAAAATTTGATATGTCAAAGGACAATTTCATGCTAAGGTAGGCACAATAAAGGACAAAAACGGCAAGGATCTAACAGAAGCAGATGAGATTAAGAAAAGGTGGCAAGAATACACAGAGGAACTCTATAAGGCCGATCTCAATGTTCCTGATAACCACAATGGTGCGGTCACTGAGCTCGAACCTGACATCCTGGAGTGTGAAGTCAAGTGGGCTTTAGAAAGCCTCATTAACAACAAAGTTAGTGGAGGTGACAGCATTCCAGTGGAATTACTCAAAATCTTAAAAGATTATGCTGTCAAAGTGCTGCACTCCATATGCCAGCAAATTTGGAAAACCCAACAGTGGCCACAAGACTGGAAAAGATCAGTTTACATTCCAATCCCAAAGAAGGGCAATGCCAAAGGTTGTTCAAACTACCGCACCATTGCACTCATTTCACATGCTAGCAACGTAATGCTCAAAATCCTACAAGCTAGGCTTCAGCAGTATGTGAATTGAGAACTACCAGATGTACAAGCTGGTTTCCGAAGAGACAGAGGAACTAGAGACCAAATTGCCAACATCCGCTGGATCATGGAGAAAGCAAGAGTGTTCCAGAAAAACATCTACTTCTGCTTCATTGACTATGCTAAAGCCTTTGATTGTGTGGATCACAACAAACTGTGGCAAGTTCTTGAAGAGATGGGAGTACCAGACCACCTGATCTGCCTTCTGAGAAACCTGTATGCGGGTCAGGAAGCAACAGTTAGAACTGGACATGGAACAACCGACTGGTTTCAAATTGGGAAAGGAGTACAACAAGGCTGTATACTGTCACCCTGCTTATTTAACTTATATGCAGAGTACATCATGAGGAAGGCAGGGCTGGATGATTCACAAGCTGGAATCAAGATTGCTGGGAGAAATATCAACAACCTCAGATATGCAGACAATACCACTCTAATGGCAGAAAGTGAGGAAGACCTCAAGAACCTTCTGATGAGGGTGAAAGAGGAAAGTGCCAAAATTGGCTTGAAGCTCAACATTAAAAAAAACTAAGATCATGGCAACCACCCCCATCACTTCCTGGCAAATAGAAGGGGAAGAAATGGAAGCAGTGACAGACTTTATCTTCCTGGGCTCCAAGATCACCGCAGATGGTGACTGCAGCCATGAAATTAAAAGATGTTTACTTCTTGGGAGGAAAGCTATGGCGAACCTAGACAATTTAATCAAAAGCCGAGACATCACCCTGCCAACAAAGGTTCGCGTAATCAAAGCTATGGTTTTCCCAGTAGCAATGTATGGCTGTGAGACCTGGACCATAAGAAAGGCAGAGCGCCGAAGAATAGATGCTTTTGAATTATGGTGTTGGAAAAGACTCTTGAGAGTCCCCTGGACTGCAAGGAGATCCAATCGGTCAATCCTCCAGGAAGTCAAGCCTGATTGCTCCCTGGAAGGACAAATCCTGAAGCTTTACCTCAAATCCTTTGGCCACCTCATGAGAAGAGAGGACTCTTTAGAAAAGACCCTCCTGCTGGGAAAGATGGAAGGCAAAAGGAGAAGGGGGCGGCAGAGGATGAGATGGTTAGACAGTGTCACCGAAGCAATGAACATGAAATTGGGTGAACTCAGGAAGCTAGTGGAGGACAGGGAGGCCTGGCGTGCTGTGGTCCAGGGGGTCGCGAAGAGTCGGACAAGACTTGGCGACTGAACAACAACAACAAGGAACAGTAAAGAGGGCTACTCATCCAGCAATCCACAGAGACCTCCAGGCTGCCTCTAAATCCTCCAGAAGCACAGTAGCAATCCACATGAAAGCCTTCCGAGAGTTCCCCTGTGCACACTCGATGCTGCAGTGATGTTAAATCAGTCTCTCTTCTCTAAGTGTCATTAAAGTCTGATGGCTTTGCTGGCATTTGAACTTCTCTTGAAATCAAGTCTTATGGGGACCTCTGCTGCTTGAGCAAAAGGAAAAGATGCACGTAGCAGGGAGTAAGGTTGATTAATTAAATCTGACATAAGGTGCCCAGTCATGGGGAAGGTGCTGTAGCTCACTGGTGGAGCACATGCTTTGCCTGAGCACTGAGGGCGCAGTCCTCACCTGGAGTTAGGCAGGCACAGTTAGGCCAGCAACGTTTGGTCGGCACAAGGGCCACCGTCAAGTATGTTTGGACCACTCTTGGAGTCAGAGAGGCCGGCACACAGACGTGCGCCATCCCCCCTGACTCCAAGAGTGGTCCAAAGGCGCTTTACGGTGGCCCTGGTGCCAGCCAAACTTTGCTGGCCTCATTGTGCTGGTTTGACTCCAGGTGAGGATTGCACCCTGGGCCAGTCTTAGGAGCTGTGGGGCCCCATTGGACACTGTTTTTTGGGCAGGGCCCCAGGGTCACAGCCAAGCTCTGTAGAATCTTGGAGATATACATAATCATTTAGTATTATTAACTCGATCTCTCTATGGTAGAATGAAAAGCAATCAAAATGTGTGCTTAAAAAGTCCATGTGAATTAATGGACCAAGTGGATCTCAGCACATTTTAATAGACAATGGCAATGGCCTACCTCTGAGCCTACAAGTAAACAAAGAAGGTGTGTAGATTACTGCTGAAAAGTAAATAATTGCAAAACCACTTATTTTAGTAACGGTGAAATGATTTGGTAAAAACATTATTTTTTTTGTTTAGAAAAAAAATGGTCAAAGTGTCAGCTGCAATGTGTTGTGTTGTGCAATGTGTATTTGGCAAGACTAGACTACCTACCCTAGTTTGGGGGTGGAACCCAATTGGGAGCAATTGGTCAAATTGGCTTCAAGCCAGCCCTGCCTGAAGAAGGCCACAGGTCCAGTCCCTGCCATTTCCGGAGAAGATGGGAAAGATCCTGGCCTGAACGTCAGTAGTGTTGGCAGAACAGTACTGAGCTAGATAGACCAATAAGTTGACTGACTCATTACAATGCAGCTTCACACATTCACCAGCAGCCCCACTGAATTCACTGGGAAATATCAATTCAACCTGAGCACTACATTCTTCATTGGGACAGCCAAGATTCTCGTTCTGCCCCCTTGGCAAAAACTCTAGTTCAGAGCTTCTCAAACTCACAGGGAGTTTGAGCAGTGGCGTACCTAGGGGGGATCAGGGGGCAAATGCCTCAGGGCGCCAGGCAAGAGGGGTGGCAAAATTATCTCTCCCACCCACAACCAAGTCCCCCCAGTGTCACTCTGCTAAGGGTGCTCACATTCTCAATCCTTCTTGAAAGTGTTCTGGCTAATCCAGCTGGAGACAATGAAGGGCCAAATCTTTCCAAAGTGAAAATCAGGTATGCAAAGCACAGACACATCCAAGGGCCCATCTGTGTGACTCCCTCTCATGTTGGCTTTCTTTCCCCCAAGCTCAGCGCTATGAAATCCAACATTTGCATATTGCTGCAGGATAGATGTAGGTCAGAGTCTTTGTAGTCGTGTTGATTCCACAGAATCTGTGAAAATATACCTTTTAATTGGGCTACACTATTTTCTCTTGAACGGGGAAGGATTCTTCAAGCAAGAAGTTTTTTTTTTTCTCCTCAGAGCAAGGCGAACATCTATATATATAAAGAAGAGCGTATGTATGTATGTATGTATGTTCCACATAGGCTCCGCAACGCCTGGACCGATTCACGCAAAACTCAGCACGCGGGTGCCTTGGCCCCCCGAGACCGTCGCTGCGTGGTTTTGGAATGGATCGCGCCCCCACGGGCGCGGGTACAAGCGAATTTGTGGTTCTCTATGGGTGGCTGTGGGCTGAGCCGCAGCATTCTGAGGCTCTGATGATGTCATGATGAGATGCAAATGACATGCGGAATCTTCAGGCAGCAACTGAACTCTTTACAGTTGAAGACAAACAGCAGCAAATAGGTTTCCCGCAGGCAAACCGATACAGGGCCAGGGAAATGTGTTCTGTGGACATGTGGACGGTCCCTGCTTGGCAGTGGACAGTTGGCACAAGGTGCTGTGGCTGTTGCTCTCTCTCCGAAAGTTTACTTTCACTGTGTAACGTAAGGCAATTGGGCAGGTGCAACCAAAGGCTACAAAGATGAAACAACAGCGTACACAGGAAACACCTGAGGGGAAAAAAAAACACGACTTGCAATGCTACGTCACAGAGCTGCTACATCTAGAGCAACAGAAACAGTACAGCAGTGTGACAATAGACTAAACGATGAGACAGAGCTGCTACATCTAGAGCAACAGAAACAGTACAGCAGCGTCACAAACAACTACAGGATATGCAATAGAGGGCTACTACATCTAGTGCAACAGAAACAGTACAGCAGCATGGATGGGACATATAAACACCCGGGCACACATGTGAGTGGGGGGGCAGGGATGGGACATATCAACACCCGGGCACCCATGTGAGTGGGGGGCCTCAGAATGGGACATATACACACCCGGGCACACATGTGAGTGGGGGGGGGGTCAGGGATGGGACATATAAACACCCAAGCACACATGTGAGTGGGGGGGTCAGGGATGGGACATACAAACACCCGGGCACACATGTGAGTGGGGGGAAGTCAGGGATGGGACATATAAACACCCGGGCACACATGTGAGTGGGGGGGGTCAGGGATGGGAAATATAAACACCCGGGCACACATGTGAGTGGAGGGGGGCAGGGATGGGACATATAAACACCCGGGCACGCATGTGAGTGGGGGGGTCAGGGATGGGACATATAAACACCCGGGCACACATGAGAGTGGGGGGGGCAGGGATGGGACATATAAACGGGCCATCTGTATGCCTGGTGAGTGGGGGGGGGGGGTCAGGGATGGCACCTATAAACACCCGGGCGAAGCCGGGTACATAACAGCTAGTTACATATAATTAAGGGCACAATCCTAAGGTGGAGTTCGGCCGGCACAGTCAGGCCAGCACAGTTTGGCCCGCACAAGGGACACCGTAAAGCGTGTTTGGACCACTCTTGGAGTCAGAGAGGTCGGAACACAGACGTGCGCCCTCCTCCCTGATGCCGAGAGGGGTCCAAACGCTAGAGTTACCAGATCCAAACTGGGACAGAGTGCCTATACCTTTAACCATTGTATAGAAGAAGGAATTTGGGCAGGTGCAGCTCATCATGGAAGGGTTTCAAAAGTTACACCTGCCCAAATTATCTTGTCTATACAGTGGTTAAAGGTATAGGCACTCTGTCCCGGTTTGGATCTGGTAACCCTACCAAACACACTTTGCGGTGGCCTTTGTGCCAGCCAAACTTTGCTGGCCTAACTGTGCCAGCCTAACTCCAGGTCAGGATTGTGCTCTAAATGTGTCTGTTACTCATGTAAGTATAGATCTTTGCCCAAATGAAGTGATTGAATACAAACAACAGAAATGGTCTTAGCATTGTATTCATTCTTTCGGTAGGGTGGTCCTAAGGGTTCACAATCAGTTTCTTTGATCAGTAGTTTGAAGAACCCCCTCAAACTGTCAATTGCTGTGGCTGAGAGCCACGCCTATGCTTGTCTACTCAGATGTAAATTCCATTGTCTTCAGCAGGGCTTACTATCAGGACAGTGTGCATAGGATTACAACTGGGCAGCACCAATGCAACAGGGGAATGTTATAGGTGAAAAGTAAGGGAACATTCATCCCCTTGCACTGGGGAAAGCTCCAGCCACCACTATGGGGCTGTCTCCCCAGGCGCTGTGACCCTTGCAGCAGGGGGGGCTTACCTGAATGGGGGCACCCCTGGTTGGGATGGCGAGCTGCCCAGAGCCTAGAATGGGTGCGGGGCAGGGCGGGTTGGAGCGGCGTCCAGAGGGAGGCAGGAGGTTCTGAGGCCAAGCAGGCCTGGTGCAGCGAGCTGCCCTGGGTGCGCACCGCCCACCCGCTGGCTGATCGCTTGCGGGGGGCAGGTGTGGGGTGGGGCGGCCACAGCAAGTGGGCCTCCAGGCTGCTGTGGCGTTCTGCAGCCGGGGCCTTGCTCCTGGGAGGCACTGGGCAATGACGTCAGCCCCAGCATCGAGATCTCTCGAGAGATCCCGGTCTGGGGGCAGTCCCGGAAGGGGCGGGGCCACCGGGACCAGCCGGGCAGCTCATAAGGAGCCCGGCCAGTGGGGGAAGATGTCACTCTTCCTTGAGCTGGGAGGCCAGCAGAGGGGCGACCTCTGGCAAGGCAGGGCACCATCCTGCACTTGCCCCCGACCATTGCCTGACCGGGGACTCCCGTGCCCCACCCCTGGGCTGACAGCCGGGGTGGGAAAGCATCCCCTGGGGAGGGGAAAGAAGACTCCCCTGGAGCAGCAGATCCGGCGGGGACCGGCCCAGCTGCCTGCCAACCCGGGGACCAATGCTGCCGAGGGTTCTGGGAGCCACGTTCTCTGACATTTTACACATGAGGAGTCTTGAACAATGCTCTGCTCGAAGACTCTACGCCACATCAGCGAGAAAGAAGCACACAACCCCACAGGAACCAAGAGTTCAGGACAACACTGAACATGGACGTAGCCCCCAGCCATCCTGCATCGTGGCCATTGACAGACCTGCCTGTCCTCCATGATTTTGGGGTTAAAACCATCCAAAGGAGTGGTCATCCCCGCATCTTGTGGCAATAAATTCCATAGACTGACACTATCAGTGGGGCTCGTCATGACACAAGTAACTTGTGTACACAGGGAAAAACCATTCTGTGTGGGGACCCAGTGCATTGGCCAATGGCATGTTTACGCAATGGACTGATGTCTGAGGCAAGGGGCAAGGGGCGCCACAGTTTACATAAAGTGCTCAAGAACCGAAACAGGGTGCTTAAACGGTGACTATGCTATAAATCAGCTGTCATACTCAGGCAGCACCATTACATCCTATGGATGGCGCAACGCTGACGCAACATCGTTGCCTTGGCACTACGTTGGCGCTAACACGCTGAGACTGGCACTGCCTGCCGCACCGGCCTCAAAGCGCCCGTGCTGCGCATCCTCTGCGCCAGCCAAGCCCAGTGCTGACTCAAGGGCTATCTGTGCCCCGCGAAGGCTGCGCAAGGTTCAGAATGGGGGATCCCCCCACCCCGCCCTCCAGCTAGCAGCAGAAGGGGGGGCATTTTGATGCCTTCTAAGGCATTGCAATGCCCAGGAGAGCCCCAGAGGGTTTTCCTGGGCCTCATAATATCTTGTACAGTCACTGAAAAATAACTACCCCGTTTCCCCTGGAAACTGGGAAGTGATGTTTTTCTGGCCAAAACCAGCCAGGGGACTTGTGTGGCCTCGGTGGGCCTCAGAAGAGCCCCTGGACATGACGAGTCCAGCTCCGGTCGCCTTCAGAGGCTTTAGGCGGAGCTTCGTTGGGCTCAACTTGGGTCTGCGGATGAGAAATCCGTGCATAAATAGGCTCAACCTGTAGACGTTGCTGCCCTATCAAATCCAACGGTGTCATGCAGCCAGAACGCTGGGCGGGAGGAACGGGTGAGCGGCAGCCCGCCCGTTGCGTACCGCTCCATTTTGCCGTCTTCCCCGCCCCCGTGGGCTGCCGCTCACCCGTTCCTCCCGCCCAGCGTTCTGGCTGCATGACGCTGCTGATCAAATCCTGTGGCTAAAGAAACGATGTGAGCCACTCCTGGGAGCTCGGGTCCCCTGTGGGGTTCTCCTTTGCCTGCCAGTCTGCTGAGGGGAGAGCAGCTGGCTGGATGACCCTTGGCTCATGTCGTTAATGGCGCTTCATCACCAGGTTGGCGAGGACCACTGGAGGGGTGAACACTTGCCTTCGTCTTCCAAAAGGGGGTTTGCCCAGGAGTCCAGGAGTCCTGGCAGGAGTCCAGGGCAGTGGCCTGGCTCACAGACCATGAAATACGCTCTCCCAGCACGGTTCAAAGCTTTCATCGCTATGTTGAATGACAACCGTATTAACATGAAGCAGGAAACCAGCTCAAATGCGAGGCCGGAAATGTGGCCTTGCTGCCCTGGGGATCTGGAGCCTCTTGCCAGCCGTCCTCCTAAGAGTCACAGTGCCAATCTGGCCTTTTGCACCCAGCGCCAAGCAGACGTGTCTAAATGCCTACCAACTGCCCATCTTGAATTAAACAGACATACAATATTGACCATGTAACAAGAAGTGTTTCTTTTTGTCGGTCTTTAATCTCATGTCAATCTATTTCACTGGGTGACCCCAGGCTTTAGCGGCAGAGAGCGAGAAAAACTTTTAGTTTTTCATCAGGAAAACAAATGTGCTGTTTCTGTCCAGCACTTTGACTTATTTTAGGAAAGCTTTAAGTATTTGATTTATCAAAGCACATTGTTTATTGTAGAGTGGAAAACCATCTCCAGTGACAGCTGGTTTTTTGCAAGCAGACTGGGTATCACACCAGGATATTGGCAGGCAGGTAAGCAGAAACCAACAGTCCGAGGGCAATTATGAGAAAACAGACCAAAATCAACAGCTCTTTAGGAAGAGACTTAATTGTTTTGGCTTTTGTGGCACCTGACCTTGCTGATGTGGTAGGAGCAACATTATCATCTGTGCATCTATAGTTGTGGTACTGAAGCACAGAAGAGAACAGGCCCTCACTTAGCATGGTGACGAAGAACATAAGGTGATTGGTTTCTGCTACCAATGTCCTAGTAAAGGCCCCCGATCATCCAAAAATCCAAAATCCAAATCACAGTGTGCCATAAGTAGAAATCAGGTATATCAGTAAGGCATATCGGTAAGTCATCCGACTCACTTCAGAATAGGGCCACCTCAGATTTCAGAAGCTGATTCAAGTAATGTATTTTGAACTCAGCATTATTCTAAGCCAAGACTTCATTATACTCCCAATGTGGTCTGTGAAATTTCCGTGGCCATAATGGGCCTTGTCCTAATCCCTGTGGCATCACTAGGGGGATGTGGGGGCATGGGGATCACACCAGGTGACACCTTCAGGGGGCACCCAATGCTCTGGAGCTCAGGTCTACCTGCCCTGTAAACCTGGCTGCCCTGTTGGACTTCTCCTCTGTGAGCCCAAGTCTCCCCGTCTCTGGAACCCAGGTCTAATGCACTTCCCTAGGTGGAACCCAAGTCTACCTGTCTGGTAGACCAGTTCTACCAATTGATCTGACTTTTTTTTCCCCCACAAGTGTAGTTCTATCCAACAGGAGGGTGGGAGATGGCCAGCCAGGCAGATACGGCATACTCAGAGCTCTGGGGCAGATATAATCCAGGGGGGTGCTACTGCACTGGGTGATACCAACTCTAGGCACAGCGCTGCCTAATCCTCTTCTACAAGCCACAGGATATCCCTAACAGCAGGACTTTCAGCATGGCCTACGCTAGGCCCTAGAGCAGCCATTTCCAACCACTGTGCTGTGGCATATTGGTGTGCCACAAATGGTCCTCAGGTGTGCCCTGGAAATTTGGGAGAAAGTCATTTATTAGTAGGGCCATTGGGGGATGTGAGCCTCCCCCCCCCCCAAGCAGCACAGTGTGCTTTGTCAATTGTCAAAAAGCTGATGGTGTGCCTTGACCATTTGAGTGCCTTGCCAGTGTGCCGTGAGATGGAAAAGGTTGGAAATCAGTGCCCTAGATACTGCCACCATCATGTGTGTCCGCATCCATCAGATATACCATCAGATACAACAGAAGGCCCACCAGCATCTATTCCACCTATCACCAACAAAGGGGATGGCTTAGGGACTTGCAGCATCCTCAGCCCATCGCAAACCAGTCAAAGACATCCAGCCTGATTAGTAAGGAGCTCATGGGTGCAACCTCTGAGTCTGCCTTTTCAGCCCCCACACTCAATTCCAAGATCAATTCCAAGCTGCCATCACAGGAGCTTGCAAAGCAAAAAACGCCACACACGGAAGCTGATGGAACAGCATTTCCTGGGTGACAAACATGCGGCAATTGATCCTCTTACATAATTCAGAGACCAATCCACAGCCAGGTAAACTGAATTCCTTCCATTTTAAGCCACTTAAATTCAGTTGTCTCCAGTGGGATCAAATTTAACTTAAATCCACATACTTTGACACAGATGAGTTGTGGATCCGTCTGATAACATAATTTGCAAGAGCCTCCTGTGAATAGGGAAAAAAAACCAAAGAATTTGATCCCTTGCTTGTCATGCGACAGAGTTCTTGCTAGAAGACAGGACTGATGATTAATTGGCTTTCTACGCGGTAATCTCTAAGATTCTATTTTAGATTGATTTCTTATTGTGTGTTGAGTATCGGGACATGCACAGTTATATATGCAAAGTTGTATTTTAAAAGGTACTGAGCATTGACCCACACACCCTCCAAATAAATACACCGGACGGCAGTTTGGATTTTAATAGGGCCACTTTATTAACTTAACAAATACTTGCAACAGGAAATAAGGTGGGGCCAAACTGTAATTGAGCCCCACCCTCTGGCGTGCGGGGTCTCCTTAGGGGAAACGGTCCTAGCCGTCTACGTCCCCTTATCTTTTAGGGCGAAGACATTTGGCTCCAGGCAACCATCAGTGCTCTGCACTGAGTCAGCCTTTCGTTGCCACCCCCGACGGGTCAAGAGAGTGGTATGGCCCGGCCCTGGGACGAACCCTTTCAGCCCCTGCCCTCCGGTCGAGGTGCGTGCCAGCTCAGCCTCTTCGAGCCGGTTAGGCATCATCCGAGCCGTCCTGACTTACACCTCGACTTTGCCCTCTTGGATGTACACCGAATATGCCCTACCTACCCATACCCCGCACGCCTCATGCCAAGTGACCAAAGCAACGAAACTTAACTGTAATTGTCATATATCACCGTTTTAGACCGTCCCCACCAAAAACCCAGCCTGAGGTAGGTGGAAAAACTGCCTTCCACCACCAATCAGGAAGACCGCAAAAAAATTCCTACCCAACCCTCGAAGGAGCTATTCCCAGACTAGGAAAAGGGGAGGGAGGGAGGGAGGGGGTCACTGCCTCTGGCCAGAATGCTGGCGAGTGGGAGCCTCGTGGCTGCTTGCCTCCTGCTCCACCCTCCTCAGGCTCAAACAAGCCAATCCTGAGCGCGGAGGCTGCAGCCCGGCTCTTGAGGAGGGGCAGGGCAATCCCCCGCTAGCGCTAATGGCGCTAACGGGCTTTCTTACCACTCTTGTTTCTCTGGAAGATGACTTCATTCATTTCTGAATGCACATAAGGAAAGGAGCAGGGTGCAATGACAGGTTTCATGTGGTGGCATGAAAACCATATGTGGACATGTACATACACCAGGTTCTGTGTGAAGGATCAGGAACTCCACAAAAGCAGAATTCCCAGGCTTGTGCACAAACCTATATATCTATACAATGGGCCCTGGTTATTCTCAGGGGTTCCGTTCCTTGAATCCCTGCAGGTAAGGAAAACTGCAGATGTCCAAATCTGTGGTTTTTGCTCCACCCCAGCCACTGAACCAGACCGGAGCTGTGATCCAGTTGGGTCTGGAAGGCTTCCTGAGGCCTGCATAGGCCTCTGTGGTCCTCAGAATGCTGCCCAGACTCATTTAAAGGCAAGTTCCGGTTTTTGCCAAAGCCTGGAAGTCCCCTTTGAAAGACTCTGGGTGGCTTTCTGCGGTCCGCAGAGGCCACACACAAATGAAAGCCTAGTGTAAATAGGCAGGGCTGGGGGGGGTCAGTTGCCTCAGGCACCACACTTCCAGGGAGTGCCAAGCTGACGCAGTACCTTTAAAAGGGGTTGTGCCCCTGCCACGGGTGATGGAAACCTGTCTGGAAAAGAAACTGCCTAGTCATCCGTGCTTCCTGGATCGCCAGCAGTAGGTGGCAATAAGCTCTCGGTCCAGAAGCGGAAGTTGGGGAGTTCCTGAGTGCAGGTACAGGCCTGTCTGAAAGCGGCGAGGAGAGACTGGAGAGCCAAGCAGGGGGCGGAATCAAGTCAGTTTGCTGAAAGGGATGGATCTGCCTTCAAGGTAGATTGATCTTGTTGACTGAGGGATATTTCTCTGAGTGTGCTCCTTCGAGCACGTTTTTATGCTAGTTACATTCCTGTCATCTCTTTCTTCCTAATTTGGGTAACTGTAATGTTTTTTTTTTTTCAACTTGTACCTGCGTTTCTAGAGCAGGAACGTTTTGGCAATGAAACCTTGATTTATGCGGCTTGTGATGCCTTGAGTCAGAAGAGAAGAAACTTCATTACATTTTTTATCATTATTAATTATACGTAAATGAAAGTTCATTACGACGTTTTCCTCAGCCGGGCTGGCTGAAATGCCATTATTCATCAGGCAATAAAGGTCAATATTACTTCCTGATTTTAAATGCACTTTTAACCTGATACTTAGTGTAATCTTTTACCTTCCTCAAAGTCCTCACAGAGCTGAGCTGCCCAGCTCCCGGAGGAACAGCGGTACAAAAAGGGCATCAGCAGGAGCTGTGGCAGCCAGGGGAGTCTCCTCGGGAGAAGAGACATTTGTCTCGGGAGAAGAGACAATTCCAGGGAAAGTCCTGGAATTGGGGCTACTCAAGTCTCCATTGGCTATTTTGCCAGCGAATTCTGGAGAGCCCCATGTCAGGTGTCCAAGCCTGATCCATGGGTTCAGGATGTGGCTGTGAGTGCTTCTGCCTGTCCCACCCCACTCCCGGGGCAGCTTCCCCCTGCCCAGTTCCACCCTCCCCCGCGCTCTCCTGCCTTCCCCACACCCGTCCACACCCCCAAAGCAGCTCCGCCCCCCTGCAGTCTTATGTACCGCGGCCAGTCCTTGGCACTGAGGGCACAATCCTAAACTGAGTTAGGCTGGCATCAGCTAAGCCAGCCAAGTTTGGCCAGCACAAGGGCCACCGCAAAGCATGTTTGGACCACTCCCAGAGTCAGAGGGGCCAGCACACAGGCGTGCGCCATCCTCCCTGACTCCGAGAGCGGTCCAAACGCGCTTTACGGTGTCCCTCGTGCTGGCCAAACTTGGCTGGCTTAGCTGATGCCGGCCTAATTCCAATTTAGGGAGTGCTAAGCTGACGCAGTACCTTTAAAAGGGGTTGTGCCCCTGCCACGGGTGATGGAAACCTGTCCGGAAAAGAAACTGCCTAGTGATCCGTGCACTGTGGGTGCAGGCCCAGCACCAGCACGGGGGCCTTCAACAATGCTGTTCAGGATTTGGCCCTCAATTAATTAATCAAATTAGATTTTGTCATACGGGGGTGTTAAATTCTTTTGTGCCCCTGGGTGCCAGATGCCTTAGCTATACCACGGCCTCAGTATCTCAGTGTGGATCTAGTTGATTCTCTTGCCAAGAAGTGCAATTGCTAAGCTATGTGTGTGTGTGTGCCCTTTTCACATGCTTTAAAGATGCTCAGGATGGGGAAGGGCAGTGATTGAATCACAGGGGGGCAGAAGGGCTCTGGCCGCCTTAGCTCCTGTTTTAGGAGGCTATAGGAGGGCCATAATTGATCTCAACTTGGATGGAGTCATGGGGGTCAGGTTGGTGGATTTAATTGAGGATCCTCTACTTCTTTTCCTATAATTTGAGTGCTGGGGAAGAGAGTGGAAGCCAGGCCCACATCTACACTTCTGGAATGCCAGCTGTGTTGTGTATGAAGTGGATAGGCTATCGATTATGAATCTCCAGTGGCTGCTCCCAGCCTGTGGTCTATACTGTATGCGGGGAACTATGTGAGGACAAAAGCCACAGCGCTTATAATGAGATCATTGCTATGTTCTGCTATTATAAATATAGACGTGGCTCTTGCTTCATTAAAAAGCTCTAATTTGCTATGATTATTTTTGATTAGTCACATTCACAAGTAAGTACCTAAATCAGGACGCTCTGAAAGGTTCCATAATGAAGTGGCAGGACAAACACCAATTATTGAGAGGGGAAATTCTGCTTCTCCATGCAGCCCATTTTCCAGGCTTTATACAAAACTGGTCATGGTTCTATGCTGACAGTGGAAATACCTGTTCTGCATTGCATCAAATGCTTGTCTCTTGTGCAGGGGTGTAGCTAAAGAAGTGCCGGGGGTGCAATTGCACCGGGCAACAAGCTTTCTTTGGGGGAGGGGCAACAAGCTGGGCTTGACACTAGTGGCCGAAAGGGGAAATCCTCAGTATCTCCATCATGTTATATATCACTGGAAAGGTAATGCTGAACGCAATGAAATAAATTGGAATTAATATATTTATTCTATCAAAAGTTATAGCCAAAAAACCTAAAGAAAATGAACATTCAACTGTCACTTCCTGTTCTGACATCACTTCTGGGGCATCCTTTTGCCCTCTGCACTGGGCTACAATTTTATTAGCTACGCCAGTGGTCTTGTGTGTGCCTGTTTGCCCTTCTGTATGTTACGTTTAACTGCTTTACAAGTGTGAAGCAATATTTATTTCAAATATTTATTTCAAATATTTATTTCAAATTGGACCACTCTCGGAGTCAGAGCTGGCGTCAGAAATTGGTGCCGAACCGGCATAAAGAGGAACTTTTGCTCTCTCTCTCTGAGCACAAGCCTATACCGCCGTTGTGCCGGCGCTCCGCTCTTGCGCCGGCCAAACACTGTCGCAAATGTGCCACCAAGCGCATCAGCATCGGCGGTACGGCGCTGGACCAGCGCAAGCAGCAGCGCCAACGCTCAGGTGCTGCCGCGACCACCAGCAGCGCCAGCCTGGTGCCAGTTGATCCATGCTGGGCCTCGCTGAGGGTGCTCCAGAGGCGTGCCGGGGCGTGATTGGGCAGCGCAGTGGGCAGAGATGGGGGTTGTGATGCAGGATGGTTGTAGTGTCTAATCCTAAACCCCGTCCCCAGCCTTGGCGGCCCCAATTCGTGCACCTGCACCTGCGCCTGGACAACAGCAGGCACAGATCCGAGCAGCCCCACTGGGTGTAAGGGGAAAACCTCCCCTTGGCCTGCACTTTGCTGCTGCTGCCTCCTAATGGGCTTTCAGATACAGCCCTGTTATGTTGGCCTTACTTAGAATCGGGCTGACTCTCTCTCTCTCTCTCTCTCTCTCTCTCTCTCTCTCTCTCTCTCTC
>JAJKFI010011864.1:8224711-8280149 GCA_029204185.1 Lerista edwardsae | reverse complement strand
TCTCTCTCTCTCTCTCTCTCTCTCTCTCTCTCTCTCTCTCTCTCTCTGTGTGTGTGTGTGTGTGTGTGTGTGTGTGTGTGACAGACGGACTGACAGAGACTTTGGCTGCGAAAACAATAGTAGCTTGAGTTACCAAATCAACACTGGTATGACATTTCAGTAAAACTACCGCAGTTCAAATCTATAGAACACAGCCTCTTTACTCTCTCTCTCTCTCTCTCTCTCTCTCTCTCTCTCTCTCTCTCTCTCTCACACACACACACACACACACACACACACACAGAGAGAGAGAGAGAGAGAGAGAGAGAGAGAGAGAGAGAGAAGTAGCAAGATAACTGCCATGTAATGTGTTTAAGGGCCCAATACTATCCAGCTCCAAAATGATGACACTATTGCAAGTGCTGGGAATTGTCTTGAATTATTGGCGTGAGGAATGTTTATTGTCAAACATGCAGGTGACAAAACCCTTCCTGGAACTCCTCAAAGTGTTGAGGAAAAGGGATGTAGATGGAAAGGGATTAAATGCACAGGTAATGTGGGCCAGCTGCACCTTTGACGACATCAAGCAGACCCTCCCACTGAAACAATTTTTAATTCCTTATAAAAACTCATTTGGCTTTTCTGAACGTTTTCAAATGTTCCGTTTTGGAAGGAACTCTGAAATTCCCTTTAAATAATGGGTCTGCCATTTCAGGAAACTGCCTGTTGAGGTTTTGAAAGCACATCACAGAGACCCATGAAGTGGGAACTATACACTGGATTTGGTTGAGAGCCTCGGTCTTTGGATAGGAAAGGGGAATTATTTCCCCTGACCCTTCCATAAGACTCCATCTCCGCAATGGGTCTCTTGGGACCCGTTCCAACTCTTTGTCTAGTGCACGTCATAGGAGAGAAAGGGAGTGGGGAGGCTTGCAAAGAGGGGATAGGATCTGGAGTGCACTACTGCCACTGGAGCCACTCCTCCTGCCACCTCCCTGCCCCATTCTTCCCCCTCCCCATTCAGTTCTGTCCCTCCCCTCCCTGCCCATCCCCTTCCCTTCATCGGCAGGCATAGCAAGATCTGGCAGCGCTACACATGCCATTGGCAGCCATTTTGCAACAGTGGAAGGCTCTTCTGCAGCCTCTTCTACAGCCCAATAGGGCATAGGATAGAGCTGCGGGCATGTTAAAATGCTCGTCCTATTTCCAAGGCATACATTTCTGTTCTACATTTTCCAACACAATAATAAGACCCTTTTCACCGAAAGAAGCATTGACAGTAAGCCAGTCCTGCTGCTCCACATTAGAAGTTGTGCGAATGTGTTATATTGCATTTAGATATTGGGGGGAAAAGGTACTATCAGAAGAGGAGTGCACATTCACCTCATTATTGAAAAAAAATTAATTCTCCAATTACGTGGGTTTAGGGAATAAAATCAGCATCTCTTCCTAGTTTTGATAGTATAATGTATCATTGCTAGTAAGAATTATTGATAGTTGTAACTGTGTCATACTGTACACCTGAGAGAAATATATGCAAAATGAAAATGTGTAACATATTTGATGTGATTTACGATGAACTCTCCCATGTATTTCCAGGTGGCAAAAAACGGGCATTCCTGAGGTTTTCCAGGAATAAACTCTTTATGTCTGATTAAAATGCAGATGAGCTTCATAAACCGCGATCATTTGAAAAGGTTGATTTACTGACGCAGTCGCCTTCCATCTGCTTCAGGTGTGAAGCTGGAAGGGATTCAGTCCGACAGAACCCACCGTCATCTGGATTCAGAACCTTCTGGAGCCAAATCCTTGACATGAAACACTCCACCCAAGCTGTGCCTGGTGTGGATGGCGGTGCTTTCAATCGCAGTTTTGCAAATTGCTCATTTAATTTTGGTATCAAGTTTGTAATGGCCTGTTTGCTCTTTAAGAACCATACATTGTTCACCCATAACGATGCTGTTTACCTATAACTTCCACAAGTTATGAGACTAACAGCCCAGTCCTATTCATTCCCCCCACCAATGCAGCGGTGCCAAAATACCGACTGCTGCATCCTGTGGTGGGAAGACTTGTGGCAGAAGCCTCTGAGTAAGGGAACAATTGTTCCCTTGCCCGGGGTCAGCCTTGGCGGCATTGGGGGGGGGGTGTCTACTTGAACATGTGCTTCCTAAATGGCTGTCACAGGTCCACATGGCCGTGCCCCACAGGATTAGGTCCAAGGGGGGGATAGGATGTTGGTGGTGCCAGCGCCACCCATTCCGCCCCTCCTGAGCCTGACCTGCCCACCCCGTCATCGCTCGGTCCCATTTTCCCCCTTCCTCCCACCTCTCCCACCTGCTTTGGCAAGTGGGGGGAAAAGTGATTCAGCGGGCAGGAAGGCACTCTTGGCAGCCCGTGAACTGGCCCGCCGTCGGAGTGCCTTTGATGCCTGAGGCTGGCTGCTTGGTGGCAGTCAGCGCCAGTGCAGGAGGCAGCACGCAGTCGAAGACGAAGAGGCCGTTAGAGATCAGTGCGCTTCAAATGGCAGGTCCCGACCCACCATGGAGAGCAAAACAGGCCGTTTCCCCTTCAGGGGAGGGGCCCACGAAAGCAATGCCTGGCAGCGTCACCGCGATCCGTGGCGCTGCAGTCATTTAGGGACACTTGCCCTTACCTGGGGGGGCAAGGGGGTGTCCCACTGTGTTGGGGAGGCCCACTGCCACCTCTGTGGGCCTCCCTGATGCTTACAATAGCTCTATGGTACAGTTGGAGCTCACCTCCCCAACACTTCCCCCCCTAAATATGTCCTAAGTAGAGGAATAGTTATATTGTAATTGTCCTTTTGAAATATATTTCTCTCTCCCCCCCCCATTTCAGTTACTGCTTTTTAAGTAAAACATTAAGCGGATTCCATGTAAAATGAAACAGAGTTAGCCCTGAAAGCAGGTTTGGGATCAGCAGAGGTGTTGTTGACATTGAGAAATTAAGTGCAGTTCCTCAACGGCAAGGAATTTTGCTCAATGAAGAGAGAAAAAAACACCCCGCTCTGCGTGCAAACAGCCGCATTACCTTTTCAAATGGGCGGCTGCCAGCAAGTGCCGTCTTTATTACCTTTCGTCTTGAGAGAAGCCATTGAATATGTCATTCTCTCTCCTTCCTGTTGATGTTTTGATAGCCTGAATGCTGCTCGATGGCGAACTCATTTCCTGCAAATGTATATTTGTAACAATGGTCTGATAGGTACATAATCCGCTGGGGTCTTCCTTCTTTTCTCCCTCAAGTTTCGCATTGCTTTGCTTAAGGTTATAACTTGAACTCGGGAATAGAGCAGACATTGACAATAACTGGCATTTCCTTACAGTTTCACTGTTTTACTACCATACAGAGTGGTTGTTTTAAGGAAAGGTAACTGGTGACTGAGAACAATTGGCCATGACAGGCAAGAATGACCAGTCGGGGGAGAGAAGAAATGGTCCCATTAGTGGTGGGGATCTGATCGGCTATTGCAGAAAACACGTAATAGTGTGTTTGGGAGCAACAGCATTTTCTCTTGCCATCTATCTATATATATAAAGAAGAGCGTGGGTGTGTATGTATGTATGTATGTCTTGCATAGGCTCCTCAATGCCTGGAGCGATCGGCACGAAACTCGGCACGCATACACCTTGTGGCCTGGCGACAAACACTGTGGGGGTCGGGGGGCCCTAGCACCCCTGGGGGTGGGGGTCCACGGGGGTCCACACATGAAAACGGTCAAAAACGGCCAAAATCAGCGTCAGATTCACAGTTTCCAGTGGCACCGAGATGAGCGGTGATGCTCCCGATGCCATTGGAGTCTGGGTTCAGCCCCCCCTTGACATGGGGGGCAAGAAGGGGTGCAAAACGAAATGTCCGCATGCCCCGCTGGAACGCCTGGACTGATTGGCACCAAACTCAGCATGCGGAAGCCTAGCAGCCTGGCCACAAACACTGAGGGGAGGGGGTCAGGCCCCCTAGCGCCCCCAGGGGTGGGGGTACGCGGGGGTCCCTGTGTGAAGACGGCCGAAAACGGCCAAAATCGGCGTTGAGTCCATAGTTTCCGGGGGCGCCGAGACGACCGGCGATGCTCCCGATGCCATTGGAGTCTGGGTTCGGCCCCCCCTCGATGTGGGGGGCCAGAAGGGGTGCGAAACACAATGTCCACATGCCCTGCCGGAACGCCTGGACTGACGGGCACCAAACTCGGCATGCGGAAGCCTAGCAGCCTGGCCACAAACACTGCTGGGGGCGGGGCCCCCTAGCACCCCAGGGGCAGGGGTGCGTAGGAGGCCCCACATGTAGATGGTCAAAAACGGCCGAAATCGGCGTCAAATCCACAGTTTCCAGGGCGCCGAGATGAACGGCGATGCTCCCGATGCCGTCGGAGTCCGGGTTCGGCCCCCCCTCGGCGTGGGGGGCGAGAAGGGGTGCAAAACAAAACGTCCACCATGCCCGCTGTGACGCCTGGGCCGATTGGCACCAAACTCGGCATGCAGAAGCCTTGCGGCCTGGCCACAAACACTGCGCAGGTCGGGGGCCCCTAGCACCCCCGGGAGTGGGGGTATGCGGGGGTCCCCACGTGAAGATGGCCGAAAACAGCCGAATTCACCGTCAAGTCCGTAGTTTCTGGGGTCGCCGGGACAAGCGGCGACACTCCCGACGCCGCTGGAGTCCGGGTTCGGGCTCCCCTCGACATGAGGGGCCAGAAGGGGTGTGAAACAAAGCATCCGCCATGCCCTGCTGGAATGCCTGGAGCGACGTGCACCAAACCCGGCACGCACGTGCCTTGCAGCCTGGCCACAAACACTGCAGGGGTCAGCCCCCCCAGTGCCTCCGGGGTTGGGGTGCACAGGGGGCCCCACGTGAAAATGGTTGAAAACAGCCAAAATCTGCATCAAATCCATAGTTTCCGGAGTCGCCGAGGCGAGCGGTGACACTCCCAACGTGGTTGGGTCCAGGTTCGGCCCCCCTCGGTGTGGGGGGCGAGAAGGGGTGTGAAACAAAATGTCCGCCATACCCTCCTGGAACGCCTGGACCGATGACCACCAAACCCGGCATGCTCATGCCTTGTGGCCTGGCCACAAACACTGCAGGGGGGCCCTGCGTGAAAATGGTTGAAAATGGCTGAAATCGGCATCGAGCCCGTAGTTTCCGGGGTCACTGAGGCAAGCAGCCACGCTCCCGACGCCGTTGGAGTCCAGGTAGCCCCCCCCCATGTGGGGGGCGAGAAGAGGCGTGAAACAAAACATCCGCCATGCCCTGCTTGAACGCCTGGAGCGATTGACCCCAAACCCAGCACGCATACGCTTCACGGCCTGGCCACAAACACTAGGGGGATCTGACCCCTCCAGCACACGCGGGGGTGGGGGTGCAAAGGGGGCGCTGCATAAAAATAACCGAAAACAGCCGATATAGATGTCAAGCCCATAGTTTCTGGGGTCGCCGAGACGAGTGGCGACTCTCCAGAAGCCGTTGGAGTTTGGGTTCGGCCCCGTCGGCATGGGGGGTGTCACCCCCGCAGCCATGCCGCTGCCTCGGACCAGGGATGGGGGGCTTACTTGGCCGGAGGGGGCCACAGGTGGGTGTTTAAGAAGCCTGGTGTTGAGCCCCAGGGGAGTCAAAGGCAGCACACCTGGCACGAGGAAGCCTGGGCGAGCTCAGGGAACTTGCAAGCAGCCTGGGGTGACTCTCTGAGTAGAGGCGAGATCCTGCAAAGGACTAGCCCAGTCTCATGAGAACTGGGCCTGGCAATGAGACAGGAAGGGGAGGAGCTCAGGGAAGCTGGTCTGGAGCTCATAAGGAGCTCAGACAGCAGAGGGAGAGGTCACACCTCCAAGGGCTGGAGAAGGGACGTAGAGGGGCAGACCATGTCTGAGTGGGAGGTTGCCCCACTCTGGTCCTCACCTTACCCCAGCCTTGATGGGGCAGCTCAAGCCCTGCTTCTTGGGGGGTCCCTCAGCCCTGGAGGTCCTGGAGTTCTGGGCAGACAGACAGCCTTGCTTTAGCGAATCCGGCGTCCCCCGAGAGGCAGCTTGAGGTTCTTGGCCTGGCTGTGGAGAGTGCCAACCCTCTTACCCTGCGGGGTAAGCCCCACTCCAGCCACCTGAGGGACTCACAACCGACGGGGACCCCACAAGCCGTGGACTCCGAACCAGCTCAACCTGCCGCCATCGCCACCGATCCTGCTGAGAAGAGCTCTTTGGGAAGGAAAGCACCCCTTGGACTGAACCCTGTGCTCCGGCGGGCGCCACCATTTGTATGGACTATTGGGGGTCCCCGTGAAGTCACGGGCCCCCATGAATGTCAAATCGTTGAGCTGCATAAACCGGTCAGGTCGAACCTCTACCCGCCTCGCAGGTAATTCTCGCCATGCCCCTCGCTCTTGGTCCCCCCCAGGCCCCTGGACCCGGCATGGAGATGACAGGGGGTGAGAAGGGGTGAAAAATTAAATGCATGAATATGTGTGTATGTATATTCCAGCATAAATCTGGAATGCCTGGAGCAATTTACACCAGGCTTGGTACACATATGCCTTGCAGCCTGGCGACAAACACTGCAGGGGTATGGCCCCCCTAGCGCCCCCAGGGGTGGGGTGCACAGGGGGCGCCATGTAAAAATGATCGAAAATGGCCGATATCGGTGTTGGATCTGTAGTTTTCACGGTCGCCGAGATGAGCGGTGATGCTCCCGACGCCGTTTTATTCCGAGCCTGGTCCCAGCTGGCATGGGGTGCGAGATGGGGTGCAAAATGAAATGTCCACAATGACGTGTTGGGAAAATTTGTTACCCGGGCAACGCCGGGTAACAAAAAGCTAGTAACAAATAAATACGAGACAAGTCCTGATATCACGTATGCTGGATGCCGTAATAAACGTGAAAGTGTAACAAAAGTCCAAAGTTCAGTAGGAACTGCAGCCTTGATGGCACTACAACATGCACCATTTTGCACAGTAGAATTCTTTTTCTCCAACAGCAAAAGCCAGTGCCTATGTTTCAGGCTATACAGTTGTGTTGAATGGGACCCCTTCAACCGTGGGGAAAACTGCTGTGCCTGTGTTACAAGCTATTGGCCAGAGCAGTTCTCCTTGATCTTTGTGTTTCTTATCCCCTGAACGTCTGTAGCCACAATCTGGCTGAGATCTGGCTTGAGCGTACCAGAGTGACTGGCACCTCCTCCCCCCCCCCTAGTGAGCAAAGGGGCTGGGAGGTCAAACAGACAATATAATAGCACTCTGCTGAATGTGGCATTTGTCTTTGTAGAAGTTAAGTCCATCTAGGAGACCTTAGCCTAAGGAAGGACTGGCGCTTCTTCCCTTGAACCACCAATCAGAACAGTAAAGGCTGGTGTTGTGAACAAGAGAAGGTGTAGGCCGAGGCCTGTCTCCATTTTGCAAGTGGAGCTCATAGCCGCTTCACAGTTGATGGGAATCAAGCCCATTAGGAGCTCAGGAATCCGTTACCTGGTTCTCAGTGGCCAGGGGAGCCAGGTCCCCCACCTGACAGCAGAGCGCCTTCCTGGCCAAGGTCATTTGTGCAGGGAAGATTTGCTGCCACTGTGAGCCTCTGATTGGGAGGTAAGGGGGTTGGAGCAGTGACCGAGAGGAGCGTCTGCTGCAGTCAACCTTGGGACGATTCGGACCAGAAGTGATGGGGTCACGTAGAAACCTGACTGGGGACGGGAAGTGGCTCCTGACCACTGAGAGTTGGCGGTGGGGCCAGGAGTGGAAACCCAAACCCTGTGGACTGCTGAGCTAGGATGCCCGGGTGAGGGCTCGACCTGACTGGTCTGCGCGGGAGCTGGGCCCAAAGGGCATCCTTAAGGAAGCGTGTCCATTGGAATGGTCATTTCTGCTCTGAGCAAAGGTGACCTGGCTGATTGCCCTTTGCCTCCCCTGGAGTTGAGCAAGGGACTTGCATCTTTTGTGCATAGGGCATGGCCATTTAATGGCATTGGGTATGCATCGTTTTCATTGCCCAAGCATACCCCGCAAATCACACAAGACAAGATCATCCTCAGTATAAAGCAGGGCCACTGGATTAATTCCATGGTTCAATATGCTGAAATCTGGCAGTGGATCCTGTCTACCAAACTCCTCCCCCTTTGGTGCAAGCACCTATCCAGCCTTCTAATCCTGATCATCTGTTTGATTTGGAGAAATCCGGCACCCTGCTCTCTGCCCACCAACAGAGGAGGCCAGGGATTGGGCTGTTGAGCCTTCTGTTTTCGGATTTCTGTTAGTGGCCCAATGTAGTTAATGAAGCAAATGTAACTAATTAACAAAAGCGTTGTAAATAGCAGCAGATTTTCAGTTATCTGCTAGCAGAAAAGATCCACATCTCAGGGCCATAGATTCCACTACCAGTAAACCATTATGTATGCGCTTGAGCCAGGGCATGATTTCAGAGGTGTCATTATCTGTAAACACTGTATATTTAGTGATTAGCTTAGAGAAAATAATTGGGGTATTTGCAGCAGTACACAATTAATTAGCAGCATGATTAATCAAAAGAATACCTATAGTCCAAGTGTGTATTAAGAGATAAATATTGTTGACATGTAGACTCTTACACAAGTGATACATGAAGGATTAAATGTTCTGTGCATTGAATGTTAGAAGTTAATCAACTAATCCCTATTGGAACAGGTGTGTGTGTTGCTTTATTAACAAATACATCAACCATGAATATTTTAGACATGCTAATGGGGAACAAAAAAAAAAAAACCTGCATCAATGACAGGGGAATTAACTCATCAAGTTAGATAAAGAGATAGAAAGGAACTCAAAATTCAGAATTTGAACCTTGGATTTCAAAATGTAGCTTCCCACATACACATTCATACTATAAGGATGTAGTCTAGTTGTTCCTTCTACAACATTTGTCTCCCATCTCCTTGGGAACAGATCAAACCATCAAAGATCTGTATTTCCTCAGTGTGTTGATCTTTGGAAACAGAGAAAGTTGATATTTCAGACTCCATCTAAATAAATGTGCAACTACATAAGCTTTGCCACAAAGGTATTTAGCATCCACTTTTACACCATCTGCACAAAAAGCTGATATTCTCCCCACCCCCAGAGAGGCGTAGAATAAAACAAGACTAAAATTCTATATTGAGAAAAGGAAAATTCAACCCAACCAAAGTGAAACACTTTTCTGTTCTGCATGAATGGGAGGATTCAGGATAGGCTTAACAGCCCAATCCCTGGCCACACATGGGCCACCAGTCTTTGCACTGGCAGGAGGGCTCCATAGACCAGGGACAGAGGCTTCCATGGCCTTGTGGTATGCTAGAGCACTGCAAGGATATGTGTGGGTCGAAAAGCTCTTCCACGAAATCTGTAACTCAACAAACCTCCTCGTCATGCCATGTTCTTGTTGAGGCATGTAATTTGTAGGGGTGTGGTTCATGGTTGACTTGCATAGTTCATGACATCTGCATGAAAGGAGAAAGTCACTGTGTCACCAGGCAGGTTTTCCAGTGGCCCTTGTGCTTTGCTGGCCTAACTCAGTGAGGATTGCACTCTAAAATGAAGGGATCCTCCCTGCTCAGGCACACATTCGTGGAAACTTGTAAGCTGCAACACAAGAAGGGACTCAGTGGCATCGCTGGGGGAGGTGGAATTTCTGGGCCGTGCAATATGATGACACCCCCCATATAGTTGTGTCACTCCCCACACCAGCGCAGATGCCCCCTCCTCTGCACATACACAGTCCTGGCCCCAGAAACTCCATTTGGGGTTCCATTTGGATCTGTGTGAGTGCCTTGGCAGGTGGGGGGGGGCCCTTTCACAGTACATCCACATGCTGAAAGGTTGGAGCTGTCACCCCCAACACTCCCCCGTTGAGACGGTGGAAAACTGCCACTCTGCCTCGGGCGGCAATGGAACTGCCAGCCCATGCCCTGCTATGCTACTGAAGGAACTCCAGACTTTATTTATTTATTTATGCTGTTGTTCAGTCGCTAAGTCGTGTCCAACTCTTCGCGACCCCCTGGACCACAGCACGCCAGGCCTCCCTGTCCTCCACTAGCTTCCGGAGTTCGCCCAACTTCATGTTCGTCGCTTCGGTGACACTATCTGACCATCTCATCCTCTGCCGCCCCCTTCTCCTTTTGCCTTCCATCTTGCCCAGCATGAGGGTCTTTTCTAAAGAGTCCTCTCTTCTCATGAGGTGGCCAAAGTACTTGAGCTTTAATTTCAGGATTTAGGGTTATTTACACCTTGGAGTAAAAGCAAGTGGTTAAAGAAGAGTAGGAAGAAAAAATAGAGTTTGTGATGGAATTTTGAAAAAAAGAGAAATGCATTTCGAAGACCTCCTAAGAGAAACATCTGAGAATTCTCAGGGGAGACTAATGGAACAGGAATGCATTTCCTTCAGAAATAGAGATCTCATGGCCACAGTTGAACAGAGGAAGCACGAGAAAACAATGGATCTTGTTAGTATCTTTTTGTTTCCTGGCAATTTTTAACGCTGTCTTGCTGGAATGCCTAGCTTTCCTCACATTCTCTCTTGTTCGTACATTACATAACATGGCTCAGTGATGGTGAAATTGGAACCAATCAGGGTCAACATTAGGAGGAATCCTGATGTTGTCCCCTGCTAACTGGGCACTTTTCAAAGTGGTGCTCCCAGTGGCGTCTCTACAGGGAGGGCAGAGCTCTAAGTGTTGCAAGAAGCCTTACCCTGTCATGCAAATCCCGCCTCTCCCTTGCTGCTGTAGCCAGTAAGCAACGCCAAGATGTTGCTTTTCCCTGTGAGGATTGGCTAAAACGGTGCAGGAGAGGAGTGATTTCCACTGCAAGGTGAGGCTTCTTGCAAAACTTAGGGCTCTGCCCTCCCTATAGAGACACCACTGGGTGCTCCTCTTATATTTAGCAGGGGGAGAGTAACAGTCCCTCTTCACCCCTGCAGAGTGTCTTTTCTAGTGGCTGCTGCTGGTGGTCTGCATTTTTTTAGATTGTGAGCCCTTTGGGGACAAGGAGCCAGTTAACTTTATTTTTTGCCTGTGAACCGCTTTGGGAACTTTTTTGTTGAAAAGCAGTATATAACTACTGTTTGCTTGCTTGCTTGTCAAGCTGATCATATAGTCAGTCAGACCTGATCACAGTAGTCCATGCATTAGGGGCATAAACATGCAATTAATGTAAAATGCTTTACACGAGACTGCCCTTGAAGACTGCCCAGACACTGCAAGTGGTGCCGAATGCACAGGCAGGTTCTGTCACTTAGGTTGACTTAGGCCTCAATCCTGAGCCCTCCAGCGTGGTCGGCATGAGTGTATCACCTGTGCTGGTGTTGCAGATGTGTCGTAAGGCACGTCCAATGCGGGTGGGAAGAGCTTACCACCCACGTGATTCCAGCTCCGGTCCCGCATGCCCAGAGGTGTCAAGTGACGCCGGTGAGTGTGACGTCTTCCCGCTGCCGGCGCTGCCTTCCTTTCAGGTGGGCGGAAGGGCGTTCCTGGGCGGAGGGAGGGGCAGGGCAGGGGTGAGACTGGTGGCACCCTTTGCCACTGGATCTGGACCGCGATGTCCAGCCGTGCAGCCTGACACAGAGGCGCGCACATCTGCGCTGGCTAAATAGCTGGTGCAGATGCAAGGAGACCCATTAGCGGCTCTCTGGGGGAATGGGACAAACATCCTCTGAGGAGCCTCCGATGGCTTCCTGGCTGGCACGGAATGCAGTGGTGGCTGCTGGGCTACCGCAGCCCCCCTGGTGGCCAGGTGGCTCAGGACTGGGCTGGGAGTCAGGCCACTGCGCCTCGAACTCTACTGGCTACTGACTTGTCTCGGAAATGTTGACATCTCCCGCCGTTTGTTGGTGTTTAGAAAGGGTGTAGCCCAGGGGTTCCCCAACATTTGGACTGGCGTCTCCCTTGATCTACTGAGCCATGAGCGCTACAGTCCTAGAGATTGTAGAGGGCAGTGGATTTTACCTGGGGAGCCACGGATCAGTTTGGGAACCACCGGTGTAGTAGTTCTGGTGTTGCACTGAGACCTGGAAGATCCAGGTTCAAATCCCCACTCAGCCAGGTAGCTGCCTGGGTGACTTTGGGCCAGTCATGTATCTCTCAGCCTCACCTACCTCACAGGGTTGTTGTGAGGACAAGAGAAGGGCATGAACTATGTACATCACCCTGAGCTCCTGGGAGGAAGGGCAGTACAAAATGTGAATAAATAAATATTTTTTTAAACAAACAAACCAAAACAAAAATACCCATCTTGGGCGAGAGAGGCATAATGCCCTTTTTTTGATGAACAGGAGTGCTTCTCTTAAGTTGATGCACAATAAATACCTATTCTTTTTAATAGAGGAAAATTGCATTACTGAAAAGTCCCTTTAGCTAGTATAGCCCCACCCTCAAAGCTGCTGTGGACATTCTGTAGGCCTAGGAAAAGGTGTTGTATTTGATGCTACTATCATGGTCATTGCTTTGGACATGAGAGTGCATTATGTTCTTGCAAGTTTGATACAAAGGAGTGCAAGGGTTGCATATTTCATCTCCTTCAGTGTTTTCTTCCTCTAAGTTCTGAGTACATTGTACGCTTGGAGTTTACCGATAATGAGCTCTCTCTGCATTTAGAGAAGTTCTTTCCTTCACCCCCTTCCACAGCTAGGCTTCAGAGACCTATACGACTAGTTCCACGTGTACAAAGAGGTTTCAGCTCTTGTTTCCTGAGCTGCAGCTTCCATAATTCACAGCAAATTGCTTTTAAAACTGCGGGGAAGTTCAAACGTTGTTGGCAGTATCTCACGGATGTCTCTTGTTTGAAAGGAAAACAACACCAAGAAATCCTACTGGGTGCCCACACACACACACACACACACACACACACACACACACACACACACCCTTAGTCATGTTTAGAATCACGCTTTGGGTCTTGCTACATATGTTCTGGTGGACTAGGACACAGAGTGCAAAGAGAGACGTCAAGGATCTTGAGAATGGAGGAGACCCTCTCCTTGAACCATAGCAAGAAGGAGTCCTACCCCGCACCCTCAACATTCATGACGGAGACCTGCAGACTAGCCACTGCTGAAGGCATGAGCCGGGGCACAACGGTCCAGTGTCTGTTGTCTTGGCAATAGATGGGAGGCAGAACCCAGCACGTAACCAGGAATGACTTCTGGGGTTATCCCATTGAGGGCCTATGGCAGTGGATCTCACAATGCATCACTGCAAGCCCAGTTACGGTGGCGCAAAAACTGCACTACCACCATGCGCTTCAGAGCTGCCAGCACAAACAGCAGGGATCTGCCGATGGACCCAGCTCCTGCAGGAACCGGGAAGGTGCCAGTCGGGGTGGGTGGGTTGTGGGCAGTTCAGGGCAGGTTAGGGGCTTTTGTCAACAGGTCAACTCAGAACGGCACCAGAGATCTCGCTGGCACACTTCTGTTGATTTGCGCAGGCAGATCAGGCCTGGAAAGAAGGTTTGGATACGGTGTGTCGCAGCACTGCTGATCCTGCCCCCAGGCCTGCTCTGTCCACGCCATCCCTGTTGCTGTTCTCCCCCAGCCCCATACACCCCTTCCCACCCTCCCTCTGCCCCCCCTCGCCCCGGCATTGGACCCACCTGCCTCAGTGAGCCTCTCAACAACCCACGACAAAGGCTGTTGGCATGCCTGAACCGTGCGCTGCCGCAACGTGCTATTTGGTGCTTTGGGGGGCTGCACACCAGGGGAAGGTGCGTTCTGCTGGCGCAGGCCCCCAACAGAATTGGGCCATTAGTCATCAGTCAACACAGTTTGACTAGTATTGGGGCAGTGCTCCAGGTCAGTTGTGGACCCAGCAAACAGCTCGCCCGGGGACAGAGGCGGAGGAGGTCCGCCCCCTCCGCTCGTTCCCCACCCCCGTGCGCCGCTCCTCTCTGCCCCCCCCACGCCACGCTAGGCTCCATTTTGGAGCCGTAGAGAGACAGGGGTGGGCAGGAGGGCCAAAACCGTGTGCCTCACAGCAACGCGGCCTTCTGCTCACCCCAGGAGCTCCAGTGCCCAGAGCTTTGCCCCCCCCCGTCACCCAAAGGTAGGTCCACACCTGCTCCAGGTTACCTGCTGGCCAGCCCTAGTCCTGCCTCCGGCTCCCCAAGTGCACTATTCCACGTTCTGGCCAAAGATGAGCATGACGTGCTTGTCGCTCTTGCCTTCCTGGCTCAAGAGAGCTCTGCCAGCCACCTGTGGGCTTGACTCTTCCTGCCACTCCTGTGCAGTGTGCAGGCTTCAGCCACCAACAGAAGATGCTGTATACGTTGGCCACCATCCAACCTCAGTTCACCTCAGTTAAGCAGTTTTCCATCCCATTGATCTCAGCAAGAGAGTTAAGCACACGCTTAAATCTTTTTCCGCAAAATCAATTGTACTGGAAAGTGCTCATATTGTAACTGTGCATCCTCTGATCTGTTCCAGGATTGTTCTCAAACTACCATTATGAAAACCTGTCTCGATGGCTTGCTGGAAAAAAAAAATGTGTGTGAAATGGAGTAAACAGAATTTATCCCAAAATATGCAGCCACTTTGTGAAAGTTTAATGATGCAGAGAGGAATTTGTTTTTGAACATGTAAATTGAGCTTTCCTAAAGGGATGGCAGTTATGCATTTTTCTATAATGTATAGAACAGTGCATTATGTGCATACCTGTTTTTGTCACCCTTGCACAAAGCTTTCTTCCAGTTCCTCTTTGTGACTGCCATATCTACAATCTCCCAAGTGTATTTTTATGTCTAGTGTCTTCTGTCATGAAGAGTATTTACTTGAATAAATCTGAGCATCCCTAATAAATCCTCAAATCTGAAATTAACAAGTAGCTTGCTGGTTTCTCAGCCTCATGCACATTCTTGTAATCTAGCGTGGAGCATCCATTACGCTGTGCCGCAGTGACAAATCTATACTTTTGATAATTCGTTCTTTTCTGGGTTTGCTCCCAGTTCACTTATTCATCTCAGAGGAATATTTCTCTCTGCCTACTTAAATGTTAAAAAAAAAAAAAGGAACTTCAGACTTCTGAGAATGTAGTATATGCCCTTGAGGAAGAAGTCTCTGAAATAAAGTTTTCATTTTCAGATGGAATATTGATGGGAAATTTGGGAGGAAAAAAACACATCCCCTAAACGCATTTCCATGTAAGTAGATTCCCTTGACTTCACTGTCATTTGCTCTAAGCTAGACAAGGGCCATAATCCTATACACCCTTTTAGGAACATACCTCCCCAATCCTATTCCCCACCATCAGGATAAAGGCATCTTATTGTCCTGTGTGCTCCCTGAGGCATCTGGTGGGCTACTGTGAGATACGGGAAGCTAAACTAGATGGGCCTTTAGCCTGATCCAGCAGGAATCTTCTTATGTTCTTAAGGCCCAGATTGGCTTGAAAGTTATTATAGCTCCCTCCCCACAGACAGAATAGCAAATTCTGTTTTGCTTACCACATATTTACCTCAGAATGCCAGATACAAGGGAGAGGCAACAGGATGCAGGCATCTTGTTGTCTCGTGCGCTCCCTGAGGCACCTGGTGGGCCACTGTGTGATACAGGAAGCTGGACTAGATGGACCCTTGGCCTGATCTCACAGGGCTCTTCTTATGTTCTTAAGACCTGGGTTGCAAGTTATTATAGTTCCCTTTCCGCAGACAGGATAGCAAATTCTGTTTTATTTACCTCAGAAATTTACTTAGATTAGATTAGATTAGAAACCTTTATTGGCATATGAAGAAATTTACTTCAGAATGCCAGAAACAAGGGAGCGGGATTCTTTGGACTATGTTGGTCATGTTGTTGATGCAAGTCTGAAGACAGAAAAAGTGCAGGGTGTTCTGGACCAAAGAAGGTAGTATCCTGGTGCAAGTCACTACCCCTGGGATCTGAGCCCTCCCAACCCTGCCTTCCCCCTGCCCCCAAACTCTTCTCTCAGCCAGGAGAGGAATGGCACCAATGGGACAACTGCGGGGAGCCACAAGCTGTGAGTACCCCATCGAGTGGGAAGGGCAGGGGGAAAATGGGGAGGGGCAAAAACGGATGGGGGATGGCAGCCCAGGGGTGGTTTAGCCCCAGGAGAGGGCAGGGGGAGCAGCAGAGGATGCTGCCAAACCCTATCCTGGAACTCGGAGCTCTACGTGTGTCCATGTGTTTGGGGCCAGCGAATTAGCTGGCGCAGATCCAAATAGACCTATAGGAGCTGCTGGGGTCCAGTACGGGATAAGGGAGTCGCTGTTCCCTTACTCGGAGAAGACCTCCGGCTGCCTCCTTGGCCCTGCAGGATACAGTGGCAGCCAGCACAGGATTGGGCTGCCTGGGGACATATGAGATGAGAGAGGATTGGGCTGCCTGGGGACATATGAGATGAGAGAGCCTTATTCAACTATCTGGCAAATACTCACATAGATGAAGGAACAGCCGTACCCTTTCTGGCTCTTGTGGACAAGATTACAACGAATGAGTAGGCACTACAGGGCAGGAGATTTGGGTCAGACCTGAGGCTGTCCGACCTGCAAGAGCTGTCTGGCACTGGAACAGATTGGTCTCACGCAATCGGGGGCTCTCCCTTGCTGGAGGTTTTCGGGCAGGGGCTGGGGGGCCACCTCTGTCGTAACAGGTGTTGCCTGCACGGGACAGGGACGCTTGCCAAGTAGCACTCTGTGATTCTATAGCCACGCCATCTCTCACATACGACTTTGTACCACCGGGATTGCTCAAGGCCAACTGAAGACTTCTCTATTTTTCCGAGCTTTTCATTCCCACTGGGGCCTACTTTGAAGCCTGGCCTAGACCCTCCTAGCATTGTTTTTTCGTTCTCTCTTTCTTTTGACCTTCTCGTCTTTGAGCTGAGGAAATGATTGATTGCTCCCAGACAAACAATCTATCTTTGTTCTGTCTTACTTATACTGGGAAATGCTATTCTCTTACTCAAAGGAGAAGTGCTGCACATTAGGTACTTCATTAAACAAATAAAGCATGTGAATCTCAGGTTTATCATCTAGTGAAGACCTCTTTCCATTTCTCTGTCTGATCTATTAATCTTCACTTTTTTTAAAAAAAAAATCTGTTTTATTCCAACAACTTTGTTCAGCTTCTGAGCTTCCATATTAGCTTATAGTAGCACAAATGGCGTCCATGCCAAATGACTGACAACAGCGAAGACAAAAGGTATTCGCGCATTATGCGAGGACCATGTACTCCGGTGTAGTCCCTTTTCACTTTAGGGGAACAATGGCACAGAAAGTGATTGAATGCGCGACACGCAGATCAGGGCAATGGAAGAAACGTTCGGACATTTTGTTAAATAATGATTGCACCTGCCAAAGTGACAGACTGCCAGCCTCTCCCCCACCCCCCGGACATTTACAGTGCTAATGGATTGAATATTGTGCCTGCTATCAAGGCAGGTCCGTCTGTTCTTCATTTCGCAGAATGTCCTCCTTAACATAGCCTCTGTTTAAGTTACTCCATAATATACTCCTTACATTTTAAATTTCAACCTTTTATTACTAGGAGTTCATTATGCAACTGAAATGCATTATTTGATGGTTAATAAACAAACACATAATGTAGCTGCCTTATCTGATTTGTCCGCACAGTTTATACTTCCTAATTAAAAAAGGCTTTGCCCTGAATATCTTTTCTAATGAATAATTTCATTTTTTCAGTGCCATAAAAGACATGAACTATTGCTGATGCACGTGCGTGTGTATAACAGTGGTAATCTTAAAAGCAGTATATTCATAAAGGTTTTGTTTAAGTATGTATGTGCATTTCCTGATGCCTTATTAGTGACTTCAGTAGAACGCTTCCAATGGATTAATTGCTTGATTTTCCACGAGTTCTTTATTTATCATCATTAACAGGCCTGTTGAAAGTGGTTTTTTATGGTGTAATGTGTCATTTACAGAAATTTTCTTTCTGGCAAGCTGACAAAAACAGTATATTAGATATTATGCTGTCTAATTACATGGCTTGATTCTAGCAATCATTTCCAATTTGCTGGTCTCAAGACACAGAAGGACACAAAGGCAGCCAACTGTAGATCAAGTCTGAAAACTGGTCCCACCAATTTTGCACCAATGATTGGACAAAACTGGCTAGACAGGGAAGGCTTTCTTTTGTTGCCATTCTGAGAAGCGGAAACAAGCAATTAAACCGCTTGAAGCAGAGTTTCCCCTAAAGCAAAAGAAAAAGGGGGGAAAAAGAGGCAAATTCAGAGGTTCTTACTCTGGAGAAACAGCCAAGGAAAGCACACACAAATCATTTTGAAAGACCAGCCAAATGTCCTTGGGGTTCCCCACACCTGTTGTTGTTTAGGACCCAGCTTTTATTTAGGAAAATGTCCTGAAGTTGGATACATCTTCAGGGCCACACATGCTCTGGAGAGGGCTTGATAGCACCAGTGCGCTTGTGGCAGTCGGAGGTCTCCTCGAAGTAAAGGGACATTTTGTTCCCTTACTGTGTGTTGAGTCATGGCTGCTGCTGTGGGCCTACTCAGTTCTGGCTCAGTTCTACTTCTGGCGCAGATCTGAGTAGACCTGCATATGGCTTTCAGGTGTGGAAGGGGGGATTGGATCAGGTGGCAGCCGCCTTCCCCGTCTCCACCCCATCCTTGGCCAAAATCACCCTCCTCCCTATCTTTACCTTCATGCTTTCTTCTATCTCCGTCTGCCCTTGAGCACCTTCCCACTACTCAACGGGATACTTACCACTGATGGCTCCTGGGCTCCAAAGACTGGTGTGGAGACCCAGCACCTGCCCACTCTGGCCTCTCCACCAGTGTCTACTGCAAAGTGCCTTACAGCACTTTTGTGATGGCCATTGCCTGGGCAGGGCATGGGAGGCCAGGGCTTGCCTGGAGTAGGATCAGGCTCTGAGTCTCAAACAGTCCAGAAGTCCACTACTTGGGCATCAGGCTACCATGCTGCTCTGAATGGGGTTGCACTCCTTCTGAAGGAGCCGGTCCACATCCTGGGGGTTCTTCTGGATCCGCTGCTGCTCCTAGACTCCCAGGTGGTGGCTGTGGCCAGGGGAGCCACAGCTTCGGCTGATTTGCCAGCTGCGACCATACCTGGGTCGCTCAGACCTTGCCACAATGACCCATGACCTCGTGACATCCAGATTAGATTACTGTAGCATGCTCTATATGGGGCTGCCTCTGAAGATGGTCCAGAAACTGTAACTAGTGCAGTATATGGCCACTGTGTGATTGCTAAACTAAGAACATTCCAGGGGGAAGGAATTCCATAAATGAGGAGCCACCACTGAGAAGGCCCTATTCCTTGCCGCCACCCCCTTACCTCTACTGGTGACAGCACAGTCAAAAGGGCCTCCTCCGATGACCTGAGAAGATAGGTAGGATTGTACAGAAGTTTACCCTGGACCTGATCCATAAAGGGCTTTAAAAGTCAAAACTGGCACTTGGAATTCACCCCAAAAATGAATGTGCAGCCAGTGTAGTTGCCGAAGCAACGGCCCAACTGAATCGAACAGATGAGGTCCAGCAATCACGTGGATGGCCACAGACTGCAGTAGTTGCAGTTCCCAGACCATCTTTGGTGGGGTCTTATTTTGGGAGACGTTTGAGCGAGACAATGGGCTGGTGTTTTTTTAAATGTTAATTGTTGTTAATTGTTGTGTTATCTCAGTTGTTCTGTTTTTAATGTTTTAATTGGGTTTTTTTTTTGTTCGTGTTTAATGTTTTAGTATTATTTTATTGAATTTTTTGTAAGCCGCCTTGAATCCTCTTCAGTGGGGAAAAGGGTGGGATATAAATTCTCTGAATAAATAAATAAATAAATAAATAAATAAATAAATGAACAAACAAACTTAATGGTGGGGGCAGACTCATGTCTTGCTCCCAACCCACCTGTTGAAGACCTCTGGCCTAGACTGTCTTTTCTCGTCTTCTCTATTTGGGGACTTTCCTCCCAAAAGTCTTATCTTTCAGTGCAAATTAGATTAGTTCATTATGCAAAACTTCACAATGGAAACGTTCTAGTACATGTATAAGTGGATGCCTGTTTAATTTTATTTAATGCATTATGCAGCGCTATGTTGTCGATATATCTACAAGTATAATGTGTATTTATAAAACCGATTTTATGACTCCTTAGATGTTTCTTTTCTTTTTCTTTTTCCTTCTAGGAAGCTTTTTGGTATGCGTACTGCCTCATAAATAATGTATGCCCTGAATTAAATAATTTAAAAGCAATTACCAGGAAGTCTGCATTTAACAGTTCTGAATGGTGGTAATTAATTGCTTTGAGTGTTTCAGAACAGCGAGTTCTGCTGTTGTTTCATCAAAACAATACCCACACATCGTTACATGTGACACAGTTTTTTTCTCAGTTTTTTCCTTCTGGATCGGGGCCACAGGCAAACTAGGATGCCAAATGAGAAATATCCATTGGTGGAGATGACTAGGAAATCATATCTGAACAGGACTAGGCCATTCCTCATAAGCTCCCCGCGTTATGAGGAATGAGAGAGTCGACTCTCAGGCTCAGTCCACACAGTATGCTCTGTAAATGGCAATGGTTGGTAGATCAATGATTGCAATAAGCAAAAACAAGTGATGATGACGATGATGACGATGATGACGATGATGACGATGAACAAGAATTGCATCGAGATGCATGTGGCGCTATGCCACCCTAATCTTTAAAAGCTCGCCTTGGGTCCACTTAGGGAAAGGCGGGGTAAAAAATATGGTAGATAAATGAATAGATAAATAACATCCATTATCCTCTCTTCAAGGCCCCATCTTTAGAACTCACCAAGGGAGCTGCATCAGTCACACAACAATTTTCCATGTCCCTCCTGGCAATTGACGTGGATCTCTGGGAAAACTCACTATCTGAAGACCCTGACTGGTGCATACAGTGGGAGTGTGTGTTATTTAATTGTATGTAGTCGTGACAATTTCATTTTTTCGCAACATCCAGAGCCAAAACAGCATTACTTTGGCCACAGTACAGGTGTGCCTGATTGCTCTGTGAAAAGCCTTGTCCATTGTGGGAAAAAAATGGTTTGATGACCCTGCACCAGAGGTGTAGAAATGATGCCACAAGGGGAGGCGGGTGCAGTGGGTGCCTGTTGCGGTAGGGTCAGCAGGGTGGAGTGATGCGCTTTTCATCCCTCCCTCCCTTGCATCTGGTATGCTCCTAAATGGAGCGATTCTGGTCAGTGGGGGTGGAGTAAGGGGCAAGGTGGTGTCACTAGGGGTGCGGTGATGTTGCTCTGCCCCCGGCGCACTTCAAGCTGGTTACAGCTCTGCCTTGGGCTTCTTTAGGGCTGCAATCCTACACACACTTTCCTGGAAATACACCCCATCAAACACAGTGAGAGCGCAATCCTCACCTGGAGTTAGGCCAGCACAGTTTGGAATTGGGAATTAACTCTCGGAGTCAGGGAGGATGGTGCACGTCAGTGTGCTGGCCTTTCTGACTCTGAGAGTGGTCCAAACATATGTTACGGTGGCCCTTTGTCCCTTGTGACTTTTATTTCTGCCGAAGAACAATTTTGCTAAGCAAAATGTTAATCACACCTTGGCGTCAGGTAGCACTCTAGTTATGGGCAGTATAAGTAGCCCGAGTGACTATAAAGGTTTCCTTCATTGACTGATGTATCGCCAATCAATAGCTTTCTGTATCATTTAGCACTTTGCGTATCAAGAATATTAATGATCCCACCGGTGGTCTGGGAATAGCACTTGTTAATTAACTGCTTTCCTTCTCTGTTGTCTGACTCAAGCAGAGGCCAGCAATTTCGCTTTCACTGTAAATTGCTTGTGCTTTCACGCTTTGGCTGTGGGGCTTATAAAAGTCAAAATAAAAAAGTAAGGTTTAATTTGAAATCATTTGGAGAGTTTGTCATTTTTTCTATCCGGATACACTCTCTTAAGCATAGATCTCTGTACCTCTTTTGGTGAGTTCTTTTTTTTATTATTATTTTAAGTAACATTTACAATTTAACAGTGCAATTGATTTGCCTTCATTAAAACCCTATTCACAGGGCAATCCTATTTGGGGCCAGCGCTGGCACAAGTGTGCCGTAAAGCATGTTCGTGATGACATCAGAGGATAGAGCTCTGATAGGAAGGCCTGCACCATCTCACAGCCTCCATATGTACACTGCCAAGTGGTGCAGGGAAGGGGGAAGGCCGGACAGTGGTTGGGAGGAATGGGGGTGGATCAGGCCTGGCGGGAGGAGGCCTCCATCCTATCCTAATCCTCTTCGTAAGCCTGGAAGCTTTTGGGCCAAATTCCCTCTCTGCCACCCTATGCCCACAGTAGGCTAATTAGCTTCCCTTCTATCCTCAAAAACCACCCCTGTCTTACGCACGGCACCACTAGACGCCACCACCCCTGAGAAGGCCACAGGCAGTCAGCTGGCCTGCTCAGCCACACAGGCTCTCCTTCTTCCTCCAGTCGGGGGCTCCAGGGATGTGGCAGCCACACAATAAATCCCCACAATCCAACCACATTCCCCTTAATTTCAACCACAATCACAGTCCCGGCAGCATCAAGTATCCTTCATCCAATCCGTTAGTCAGTCAAACCACCCATCAGTCAGTCCCTTCCTTCCTCCTTTATTCCCCAGGTCCTCATCAGCCAACCACACTGCAGCTATAAACTAGCTACAGGGGTTAATCCTGTAATTCCTGGCTGACATAGACAAGGGGCCACTGCTGATAGCATTCCATATCTCCTCGGAGTAATCTTCTGCAATTTCCATTACGGAAGCCCTACACAGGGTTTCTGAGACTTGTGCCAGTGATTTTGCATTTTGCCCTTGCATTTTGTCAAGGGGAGAGGGCATACCTGCATTATTAAAAGTCAGGCATGTTTCATATGTTATTCCATAGTATTTTGTTAAGAAAAAGCATTTTCTTTGACAGGCTAGGGTGATGTTCTTGTCAGCCTGCTGGTGGTTGACAGGAGGGGTGCGTTTGGTGTCAAACTGAAAAGAGGCTGAGAGCCAGACTGTGTTTATCAATCCAACAAGGCTATCAAGCTTCAAAATATGAATGAAACTTATGAAATATATATGTTTAAAAAAAATAGTATAACAGCCATTCTAAACTTTGTTGTTGTTGTTGTTGTTGTTGTTGTTGCTACGGCCCCTTAGGAGCTCCTCTCAGGTTCTAAGTCACCCTTGTCATAAGAACATAAGAAGAGCCCTGCTGGATCAGGCCAAGGGCCCATCTAGTCCAGCTTCCTGTATCTCACAGTGGCCCATCATATGCCTCGGGGAGCCCACAAGAAGAGAAGGAACCTGCATCTCGTTGCCACTCCCCTGCACCTGCAAGGATACACCACAAACAGATAAACATGCATTCATTTATGCATTTTCAGCCTGTGTCCCCCTTTCAAATGTTCCAGGTCTCCCCAGGGAGGCAATATGGCTTCCACTGAAAACGGCTGGGCTACAATATGGGGGCAACTGACAACGTAACATGGGATCAAGGCTGGGGCCCGAGCTAACAGCAGAGAAGTAACTGTTGTACGAGGGTCATATGAGTCATTGAAAAACCAAACGTTCGGCTCATTTGCCAGTACACGCATGCAAATATTAGTCAATGGCCACAACTATACCCTCAAACAGGCAAAGCTATTGGCTACTGGCTATAACAAAGCAAAGAGCTATTGTTAATTACCTTAGCCAATTTAAATTTTGTTTTCTCATTTAGGACTTTATCGAAGTGACAGTTCAGGAGAAAAAAGCAGTGCAACATCTGACCCTCAGTCCCCCCCCCCATTGTCTACAACGGAAGACTCAATAAAGAGCCATTGTAATGACGCAAGTTGAAAATACTGATTATTCTACAGCTTCATTTCCACTGAAAGGAGGAACTTGTGATTTCTTTCTGTGCATTAACAGACTTTAAAGAAATCATTATGGATTCACAAAGTGAATATTAAATTATATAATCACATTGAGGGGTGCTATGTTTCAGATCTCTAGTTAATTTCTGCTTGGAAGGAAAGAACACCTAATTGCCACCAAACTGTTTGAGTCCTAATAATTTGAAGACACATCATTTTTAAATTGCATACTCCCAGGATGTTAATCATTTCCAATTTATGATGCTCTTATAAACATGTAAAGAGCACTAATGGTATAAAATTGCTCTACAGGCTTAAAACCTAATCCCCTCAAAATGACCTGAAATGAAAATGTACATCAGAGGCATATTCAAAGGGACTGTTCATAACTGGGTTGGGTTTTCTCTCTCTCTCTCTCTCTCTCTCTCTCTCTCTCTCTCTATCTCTCTCTCTCTCTTGTGAGAAGAGGAGGATATGCATACAGTTTGATATTTACCCTTGCTAATGAATTGTACAGAGCATAGCCATTCTCGTGTTATTCTGCAGTTTGCACATGCAGTCGTAACAAGGTGTTCGGAGTCCTGATGCAGCAAACTGCTTCAGACTGAAGGTGAAAGATCACCCTTTTTAAATGTTGAAAAAAAATCTCCTTGCAAGTAGTGCACCCTTGCAGAAGGGCTAGCACCTTTCCTTTTGTTTTCTACCTGCTGGGAGGTATTTTTAAACAGGTGTGGAGATGTTCAAAAATGGTAGGTGCCAACTCCAGTCTGCAGTAGCACAGCTCACTTGACAATCTCATTCTGATGTGCGAGTAGATTCAGCCTAAGACTTGCCAGTTGGCGCTCTGTTCATTTGCAATAGATCTGTGGATCCAACAGCCATTGACCTCTCCTGCTCTGGGTCCTCCATGCATTAGCAATAATGTCCTTCTTTGCATTAGCAATACTTTGCATGTTCTATTCCAGAGGTTCCCCAAGTTTCCAGCACCGTGACCCACCTTGTTCACCCCAGTGGTTTGCATGCTCCAAGGATGTATGCTCCTGGTGGTGCTGGAGGTCTATTCACAGGCCTCCACTTGCAGTTTTCAACAGCCACTTCTGGTTTGCTTCTGAAAACTGGCAGTGGCTTCTGGAGGTTTCTGCAGGCCATTCCATGACCCACAGAGGTCTGTAGAGTGTGTTGCTGGGCTGCGAGAAGCCTCCAGAGGCTCCAGTAAGTAATGAGGCTTCTGGCATGGCTCCGATTTGGAGCCAAAGCAGTGTAAGGGTGAAGGAGGGTCCAGAAGAAGGGTGCTTGGGCTCATGAACCACCACTGGGTTGCAACCTACACTTTGGGAAGTGCTGTTCTATTCCACCTGGCCTAGTTTAACTACAACCACCAATGGCATTGTTTTAGATAACTGCAATATAGAAAACATGGAGCATAATGCAATGTCTTGTGTTTCCTCTCAGCCCGATAGAGCACTACTTCCTGTTTCCTGGCAGTTCCTGTCAAATGAAGCTGTGGCAGAGGGCACTTGTGGTCCCCTAAGTCACTACATTGTCTCCCGTGCAAGAGAAAGTCCACAAGTATCCTAGATTCAGCCCATTAGAGGTCCTCTCCTGAACCATGAGCAACAAGGCACTCCTCCAAGATGGCAGATAAGAGAACAAAGGGCTCCAACCAACCAGCCCTGAACTGTACACTGATTAAGCAAGGGAGTGTGATGGCAACTGCTTCATTTGACTGATATGGATAATCAATTCAGCTGGAGTTCCATGACGACCTACTTTCTGAAGGGTCCTGGCATTTACTTGGCTACTCAGTGAACTGACCTTGTATTGGAACCTTAGTGGATTTTCATTCAGATCTCTGCAATCGCTCTGGCATTATAATTATGCGAAGCCAGACTGTTTGCATGACTCCAGCAGCCATATGTTTTAACATTGTGTGTCAAGCAAACTGTGTGACATAACATAGCAAATTATCTGACAAAGATATAGTGCAAAGTCTGTTGTTCAGAGTTCCCACCTGCAGTTTTCAGAGTGAAACATACTTTTCCTTCCCTTCTTAACAGCAGCTCTATGCTGGAATGCATTTGCTCCTGCACTGAAGACTCTCGCACCCCTACACCTTCTCTCTCTTTCTCACTTCAGGGATCCAACAAAAGGGGGGCATTGCTTGGTGGCAAAGGTGGAAATGTTCGTTCTCCTCCCAACTCCTCCACTGGACACAGTCACTTCAGGTTGCCCCATTAGTGAACTGGTCCTGGCAGGAAAGTGTTGATGGCTGTATTTGTGGTATTTGCTTGTGAATGCTTTTCATGAAAACCATTGGGTCTTAGTAAGGAAGTGGATCTTAAGGAAGCAGAACTTCAAGAAGGCCACACGAGAGCCGGGCTCTATACTACTGAGAGCTTCCCAACACAGATCCGAGGCTTGGAATGTGCTCTGTCTGAGGGTTTGGCTTCTGGGTTGTCCCTCGCAGGGATCTACTCAAGTCAGTAAGCTTGACTTCACGAGTCGAGTCATGAGTCAGTGACCCTGCGACTCAACTCAGGAGTCATAGTGTGTGCCCATCATGACTCAATGTGAGCAAAATTTCAAGCCTTTTGAGTCATGAGTTGGAATAATTTAGGGAAACAAGTTGAGTCGGGAGCCTTCCCTCAGTGCCCCCCCCCAGCCACTGCCTCCTGGAACCAACCTACCCTCCCACCACATCTGCTTCTGCAGTCCTTCTGAATGCCGGCTTCTGGATTGTTCATGAGGTCTTTCAGTGTGCAGGAGCAGCAAATAAAAAAAAGTAAGCAATAACATACAAACACACTAAAGACTTGAGATAGGGACTCAAGTCATTTTGAGTCCAGATTCTTTTTTTCGAGTCACTAGACCCAAGTGGCACAATTTTACGTTGAATGCCCATCACTGGTTCTAAGTAGGGTTACCAGATCCAAACTGGGACGGCGTGCCTATACCATTAACCATTGTCTAGAAGAGGGAATTTGGGCAAGTGTGGCTCATCATGGAAGGGCTTCAAAAGCTACACCTGCCTAAATTCCCCTCTTCTATACAATGGTTAAAGGTATAGGCACTCTGTCCCAGTTTGGATCTGGTAACCCTAGTTCTAAGGATCCTCTAACACAGTGGTTCCCAAACTGTGGGTCAGGACCCAGCAGTGGGTCGTGAGCCAATTTCAGGTGGGTGTCACCCCCATGCCCCCCCACGCCACCTTGGACCTGGGACGGAGGGCCTACGCGGCTATGGGGGATCGCAGGCTGGCTGCAAGGAAGCCTGGCATCGAGCCCCAGGGGAGCCAAAGGCAGCTTGCCTGGCATGAGGAGGCCTGGCCGAGGTCAGGGAATGTGCAGTCAGCCTGGGATGACTCTCTGGGTGATCGTGAGATCCCGCAAAGGCCAGGCCCTGTCTCAGGAGAGCTGGGCCTGGCAACAAGACAGGAAGGGGAGGAGCCCAGGGAGGCTGGGGAGAAGCTCATAAAGAGCTCAGCCAGCAGAGAGGGAGGTCGCACCTCCCTGGGCTGGGAAAGGGGAGGAGAGCCGGCCAGGCCAGAGGGGAAGCTCCCCCTGCTCTGTCTATCACCTTAACCTGGCCTTGAAGGGGCAGACCCAGCCCCGCTCCTTGGGGGATCCTGAGCCCCGGCAGGCCTGGAGCTCCGGCACACACAGCGCCTTCCGAAGGACCACCTGAGGGCTCCGACATCGCCAATGGATGCCACCCCCCGCAAGTTGACTGACCACCTCGTCTGTTCGCAAGGCGAGCCCCATGCCAGCCGCCCGACGCTGCCCAACCAGGCCCCCCTGACGCCGTCCGGCGGGCCGACAATGCCATCACTCCTACTGAGGAGCAGGGGCCTTCGTCAGGGAACGAGCCCCCAGAGACTTGACGCAGCGCCCTGGGCGAGCCCTTTGTGGACTGTTTGGGGAGAACACTGTGACGTAACGGGGTCCTCATGAATGTCAAGGCCCTGACAAGAATAAACCGCTTGTGTCAAACCCCATCCCGTCTCGCAGGTATTTCTCGCCGCGCCCCTCGGTCACGTTCACCCAGGGCCCTGCGCACCCCCTCGCCCGAGATGGAGATGACAGTGGGTCACAAAGCACCTAGAGCAGCCATACTGAAAATATGGAAAGATGGGGTGCTGGTAAGGGGGAGGGCTGTGTGGTTGTTTTGCTTGTGTCAAGTTTGTAAATAGGCTTTTTTTTTCCCTTTTTGATTCACTTTGGTATTGAAAAAGGGCTGAGAAACAACCCAATTTATTGCTGCATTCCCAGGAAAGCAGCAGTTCCAGCCATGACATTACTTCTGGTGGGTCCCGGACAGATGGTCATTCTAAAAAGTGGGTCCCAGTGCCGAAAGGTTTGAGATCCACTGCTCTAACATCGAAGTCACATGGAAGGCATCAAGAAATAGCCAGAATAGGCCAGTCCCCCTTTAATGTTTACTGTTGTAATGCATTTATCATCATTCCACACTTACTTCCCCTAATAAAAGTTGGCCAATATCTTTTCCTAACCCTTAATTTCCCTGAAGCCCACTCATAAAAGTAGTGCCATAAAAAGAAACAGAAATGTTGGAACGACTGACATTTTTATAGATGACATTTATGTTAGTCAAGACAGCCTTAAATGAGTCCATAATTCCAGATTTTGCTTAATCCCTTCTGCCAAAGCACTATAATGACATTTGACAATCTGCTGAAAATTGCCTGATCCCCAAATACGGTGAAAGGAGCATTAACAGCCTGCGTAGAGGGACAGTTTGGATACCCCCACCCCCCAATGATTAAAGGAACAATCGTGGAAGGGAGGGGAGCATCTGTGTGCAGTGTGAGCGCATGTCAGTAATCTTGTGTATCCAATCTGGGCAGTACAGTTTCATCTGAACTGGCCCACTGGTTATCCAGAGTTTTCCAACCCCACCTGGAAATGCTGAGCACAAGATCTGGGACCTGCAGCATGCCATGAAAGTGGTCTACCACCAGCAGTGTAGCCAGAGGGTGGTGGTGGTGAGTATTGCCGGCAACACAACAAGCCGTGTAAGTGGCCAGCCCCTCCCACTCTTCATAACAATAACTACTTGGTTATTCAAATCATCACATTATCTCAGTAGTGACAAAATTAGAGACCTTTGCTTACATAGTGGACCTATTATACAGTCAAGTGCTTGTTACTGCTTCATTCTTTCCTACTTCCCAAAATACATATTGTCAGACTTCTTCATTTTACCCATTACACATTGCATCTTGCCAACACATATAATTCCTGTGATGAATATTTACAACACAGATGTCAGTGTCTCTGCAGCTACTGCCTTAGAACTCTTTTTAAAAAAAAATTGTTGCAAGTCTGAAAATTATTTTGTTTGCCATTTCCCTAGGGAGGAGGTGTTACGGAATCAGAGTTTGATGTTTGATTTGACTGCCTGTACCTGCCAATATTTATCAAAATTGTTCTTCAGTTTAAAAAGAAGAAAAGAAAGAAGGGTAAGAAATATTGGGTGCACGACTTGGAGCCGGAAGGACAAAGAGAGTTTTCCAGATAGTTTGAGACCACCCAGGTGATTTGGAATAATTACAATTAGATGTTTATAAAAGTCAGTCGGGATGACATTTGAAATGTAAGGGCAGCTTTACCCTTTATGTGACAAATGTATTGACTGTATGTCTGTGTTCAGGCAGCAAATACATGAAGTGTCTCAAGATAACGAACATTTGCAAACCTCGCCAAAGAAGCCTTCAAGCCTCAGGTCGCTGCCTGGGACTAGGATTGGTTGATCACCACACAATTTGCTGTGCATATTCCACTAACGTACTTTCCAACTGTGTCTTGTGTGGCAGCAATAACTCTAATGGCTAACAGCCCAATCTTATCCTTCCTCCCCGCCACACACACACTAGGGCAGCTGTTCACCGTATCCAGTTGCAGGGCACAGACCAGTTGACCTTGATCAAAGGGAAAGGGGATTGGAACCCTTCCACCTCCATGAGCCTCCTGCTGCTCTGCAGTGGGTGTACTTGGACCTGTGTCAGCTCTTTAGCTGATGTACTGAGGACAAGGAGGCGACCCATGGAGGGGATGGATCTGGCATGTGCCATCCCTGCCAGATCCGCCACTCCTGTGGCCTCCCCGCCTTGTTCTACCCCTCACCCTCACCCTCCCCCCTCCCCCCTCCCCCGATGTCCTACCTGCTTTGGCAGGCCCAGCCCACTCCTCCGGCCTTCCCACCAGTGCTCCTGCAGTGTGCTACTCTGCACATTGCGGAACACCCCTTTATGATGGTGGTTTCACAGCAGTGACCATCAGTGGAGTATCTGTATTGGCTATATGGGGCATATGCAAGTGAGCTGCCAGCCTTAGGACCTGGCATGTCACTATACAGCTACCCAGAATTGAGTGCAGAGCCCCAAATGGTTTGGGACTGGGTTCTGTATTGGCTTTGTTTAAGTAACAGAGATGTCAAAAGAAATGCCCTCAGGTTTCTGCCACCAGTCAAGGGATTCAGGACCACCCCATGTCCCCAACCAGGAAGAATCGTGTGGCAAGCAGACAAGCGGCCTGGTGACAAGCATTGGCCAGGGAAGGAGGAATAGAACTGCAAGGCCCTGCCAGGAAAGAACACACACGCGCACATTTTCTAGCCTTCTGAGTTGTTGGTCAAAAAGTAGGGAATACTTTCTACAAATAATTAAATAAGTGTTATAAATATTACTAATACCCCACTTTTCCATCATTGAAATAATTATCAAGGTGGCTTACAAAATTTAAAACATCATGCAGTTAGGAAAACAAAAAACAAAAGTAGCCATTAAAACAATCTTGAAAAAATGTTGAACAGGAAAAAGGCAGCGTTCTGGGCATTAAATATTGCATTTATTCAGGGAAAAGTACAAATTACAATGATAACCAATCAACAGACCTGTATATCATGCAAATTTTGGTACATTTTTTTTCTCTCCTTTTTAAGAGACAAGCCATTAAGCTGGTTTCAGTTCACGTGGCTTCTCGGCGCGTGCACTCCTGAGGCGCTGTTCAGTGAACACAAGTCCCTTGTGCCGTGAGGCATGTTTTTTCCGACACCAGAGTCGGGGACATCAGCGCAAGGATTGACACTGGCCTCCCTGCCGATTCGGTTCCCGGACCTGCCCTGGGAAGGGAGCTTGGTGCTGGGGGGTGGGGAATGGGGCTGGAAAGCAGAGCGAGGGCAGACTGGGGGGTGGGGGGAATGCAGGGGAGGGTAGATGGACTGGCCTGGGGAGGGGGGTGGGGGGGACGGCTGACATTGCCGGAATTCAACCCCCCATGACTGGCCTGGTTGGCCTATCCCAGACCCCTTGGATTTACATCAGCTATTTCGCTGGGCCAGATCCCTGTTGGATTGGCTGCTGCGCCCAGGGGGTAAGGCAGCGCTTTTCAAAGCAGGGCGTTGTGATGCCCTACCCTGAAGAGCACTGCCGATGTCTCCGTAAGGACTGCGGGCTGGGGAATGGCAGCAAAGCTATGGCTACGATCGTGTTGCTTTGGCACCTTGCCTTTGGGGTGTCCTTCCCTGGCAGAGTCACCCGACACCCTTTTTGGAACCAGCTGAAAATTCTGTATAAGGTCCAGCCTTTTTGTTTGGAGGTTTTATTGCTGCTCTGGTTTATTTGTGTTATTTCTTATTGGATTTTTAATATTTATCACTCTGACAGATTGTTTGGGAAGAATGGCTAACAAATACTAGCAATAAAACAATGGTTTGTTGGTGTGTGTGTGTGTGTGTGTGTGTGTGTGTGTCAAATACAACAGACATAGCAGTCCCTGTACACTTGCTGCAAGCACAGTAGACACAGGTGTTTATGAGGTTCCGGTGAATATTGTTGGTGGTGTTGCTTGTATAGAATATGAATACATATCACTGTTAAATCAAGTAATCCCTGAACAAGTCACATAAGCTTATTACAAAAAATTATCATTACAACAGCTCATGAAAATGTCTATCCCTATACTATGAAAGTATAGCTGATGGATTATATTATTGAATTTCTAACATAGTCACCCAAAGTCCTCCAATCTCCTTCCCAGGAAGAGTGCCTCTAGGCTCTTGTAGAGTGAAGATCTCACTGTTCCTCAGTGCATTCTCCAAAATAATCTCTCTAGTGTTTTTTTTGTTTTTTGTTTTTTCCCAGGAAGAATTCTGAGTTTTCTGACCTTGATGTCTCCAGTGATGTCACCCAACTGTGCCTTTGATTTCTTGGGCTAATAGATCTTCCACCCCTGGAACATTTTTTCCCATTCTTTCAAAGTGTCCTCATTTCCTATTATCTATTTTTTTTCCCAATTAGGGGAAGTGTGTGTGTGTGTGTGTGTGTGTGTGTGTGTGTGTGTGTGTGTGTGCGTGTGCGTGCACACGCACACACACGTGCCCAGTCAGGTAGCCTGCAGGAAGTACTTTTTACTTACACCACAGTAGGCTGCCCAATTACCTATGGATTTCCTCAGACCTATGCCAGTTATATAACTGGTGCAAGTCCAAGGAAAGCCAGGCATCTATGGATATGATTGGGCAATTATTGTTAAAAATATGCATATTGTGAAAAAGAGCAACAAGTTTGCTATTAGGGCTTCATGCTACAGTCCCAGCCATGGAATTCCGAATTCACAAACCCTTCCTTAATTAGCTTGTAAAAGCTACCGGTGCCAATTGTCTCAAAGTTTATTTTTTTGTCATCTACAGTACAGTGTACTCAAGTACGCAAATCCCCAGGATTTAGGTCAATCTGCCCTTCTCTTAACAGCTGTGATCTGAAAATGTGCTTTCATAATATATAACAATGAACCTTCTAACATGAGCTAATCTGGGCAATCAGTGGATTCATCCTCTGTGCCATCCTTTGTCTTTTATGCAAGGAGGAAATCAATTTAAGCTCCCTGGATAACGGTGTGTGTATCTGTAAACTTAGGTACTTAATTAATTTCAACCAATGGGGAATGGCTCCGTCTCCCTGACCTATTTCCATTTTCCAAAGAAACAGATTTAATTATTGCCATTACTCACCAGTGAATTGGGAAATAATTGTTTAGGTGGGAGGGGTGGTTATGTAGGCGTATAAGATTCAAGCTACTATAAGAAAGGGGGAACGGCAAAGATGATCGCCTTGACTAATCCAGTTTAATGCGCTAAAGATGCTCTGCGTGTGTTGTATGCCACGTCATTTGTGAACGTTTCTCTAAGAAGTTATGACCTGCCAAGCCAAACGGAGTTCCAGAAGCTTGATATAGTTCCTAGTCTTGCTATTTGCTGTTTTGTGGGAACTCATGGAAAAGTATTTTTCTGAAATTAAGTACAGTGTCTCTAGTCCAAGGCATTGTATGCGTTTCAGATCACAACACATAAGTGTGTTCATTCTGTGGCAGCACAGCAGCCAAACTTTTTTAGTACTTGGTTACAAAGTCAAGTTTGATGATAAATTTGTCTTTTGTCATTAGATCCTTCCGTGTCAATGGCTATTGCTGGCAATAGTCTCCTTAAGGCAGTGGTTCCCAACCTGGGGGTCATGACCCCACCATGGCAGCGGAAACCACGGTTTTCCCCTTTAAGGGGCGTGGCAACAGGAATGAGGCCGTGACAGCGGCAACCTCGCCTCCACAATCACACCAATGATGAGAAAAAAGGGGGTTTCCCATTTACCAGGAGTTGCTGTGGCCCCTTGGAGGGTTGAGGAGCCCATGGGCCCTTCTGATAGCCCCAGAACAACTGCCTGAAATGATTGCAACCCACTTCCTGTTTTCATCGCAACACTGGAAGTGGGTCGCGATAGCTTCAGGCAGCCATAGTGACCCCCAGGAAGCGGCTAGCCCCCCCTTTTTTTATTGGCAGCAACACAGTTGCAGAAGTGTGGTTGCTGCCAAGTCTCCACCCCCGCCCCAGTGCTGGCCTTGCACATCATCAGTGGTTCCCTTACCGTTGGGCAAAGGTTGGGAAACGCTGCGCTAAGGAGTCAGCTGTGCAGCAGCTCAATGGCCTTTCCGGACCCGTGATGATGGCATCGCCAGACTTCTAGAAATGCTGAGCTGCAAGCACTGCAGAGCTCGGCTTTGGAGGGGTTTGGGCCTGCGAGATCATGGTTTGGGCCATGCACCTGAAAGAGAACAATGTGTTCCGGTCTCGTTTATTTCTATATGCATATGCTTTAAATATTCGCAATTTGCACCACACACCAGGTCTTTGTAACTCACCATTCCTGGGGGCTGTTCATTTCCGGAACGCATGCGCTGATGCTGCAAACACTTGCCAAAATATATGCATCCATTAATGCATTCCACTGTAGTACAAATTGCTTTTATGGTGAATGGAACGTCTGTTACATTAGAGAAGGCAGGAAACGTGGTAATTTCAAAGCCTGGATTAGTTTAAACTAAGCTTTTTGCCATCTGCTCTGATTCCTAATTCTAAATGCAAAAGAGCAGATTTCCTTCTTACAGCCATAAAAAGAAAGATATAAATGATTTAAATACAGCTATACATTAGGGCGCATTTCAACACTGACATATGTGTTTTGGCTCAAAATGGGGTTTCTACCTTCAGGGACCCCTTTGCAAGTCGTCTCATCTGCTGAGGAACTTCCTGAGTTTTCCCCCAGCCCATGGAACCAGGACACATTGTGAAATACTCCTAGGGTCAGTTTGAGGTCACCCCAGGTTTGTAAGGGGGTGGGGGGTGGGCTGCCTAGGCCTCTTGGTCTCACCATTGCAGTGAAGAGGACTCGAACCTCCCCATCAATATGTAAACTGTGAAATGCACCTGGAAGTAAATTGCAACAGAAGGGCAGTAACAGTGTGCACTGAAGAGCTGCTAAGCTTCCAGCCTGGAAGGTTGTGGAACACCACTGGAAAAGTGCTAGTGAACAGTGATATGGCATGTGGCTATGCAGCAAATGCACTGAACCAGAAGGGTCTCAGGTGGGCAGAAATGCCAACTAAAGAAGTGTTCTGCTCAACAAGGCATCCCTTAAGCAGGCCTCCCCATCCTGCCCCCGCCCCTCCCCCTCTGATGCAACAGGGCTCCCCCTGGAGTGCTACTCCAGCCTCCTTCCTGCCTCACAAGCGTCCCCGGGTGATGGAGAAGTTCGACTTCCTTACTCAGTCTTCAGGGCAGAGGAAGCCCTGTTGGTGGTGGTGGTGAGGAAGCTTGTAAACCTTGTAAAAACGTTGTGACTGGGCACATTTGGGTTCCCTGTGCACACTGACTAGCAAAATGTACTGTATCTGCAATTTGAAGGACAGCTTCCTTGAGAATGGAATGATGCGTTGTTAACTGCAACCAGCAATCACCACTTTGGGGCCTTTACGGCTGCCCGGACGCTGCCTGTTCCGGAGCCGGGGGAGAGGCAGAGCGGGCGGTGGGACCAGTGACGACCGTCACCACCGTAGAGGACCACGTGGCTCTGCATGGCGGTCCTCGCCACTGCCCCGTGTGGAGACCTATTGAATGCGCTGCACCCTGACCCTGGAGGAAGCCGGCCAATGTCCCCGTCCTCCGGGAGCCTCCAGTGCCAGCCCAGTACCAGATGGACGCAGCGGGAGCACCTTGGCTCTCGCTGCTGCGGCAGGCGGCAGGCAGGGCAGCTCAGGAGTGTGCTGTAACGGACATCATTCCAGTGCTGTGGCCAGGTGGCGGAGCACCCGACCCCAGCTGCAGAACCACACCACACTGAGAGGGGAGGCGACCTCTGGTTTCACCATCGAAAAACAGAAGTGGCTTCTGATCACAACTTAAAAAAAAAACGTCAGAGGCTTGGAGAGCCCTGCGGAGGTGTCCACGTGGCTCCCTGCACGCCCCCCCCCGAGGCCAGCACTGGCTCTTATATGTCAAAAAAACCCTGTCCCCAGCAGCAGCCTGCTCCCACTGCCTCCCCACTCCCTTCCCCTTCAAGGTGGGAGGCACTGGCCCACGCACCTTGCAGGGAAATTGGTCCAAACGGTTCACTTCCCCTTTGGGTGTCAGCCACCAGAGATCATCCCCACCAGCCCCAGGCAAGGGGGTCCAGGCTGCCAAATCGTTCGGCTCCCCCCAAGGATGGACCTTGCAGTTCAGGCCATCACGGCCACCTGCATTGGGGCTGGGTGGACCAGAATGGCCAAGATCAGCAGCCCGGGGGGGGAAGTGCTGAGGTCGGACTCCCACCCCGGCTCGAGCCAATCAGGGGCGGTTCGCGTGCAGGGGTGGGGCACAGCAGAGAGGCCACCACTGGCAATGCCATGTGGCTGTGCTGAATGGAAAACGGAGGGCAGACATGCTTGAAGAAATAGTGCAGACTCTGGACGGTGACTCCAGGACTCCGTCGCCTTGCAAGACGTTAAAATATATATAATTGCAGACTTACTCGTAGGAGGAGAAGCATACCTGTGAATTCTTTGTACTGTTAACAAGGTTTCAGTGGCAGCAAGATGTTTTTGATTTTTCCAGAGACATCATGATTCCTTCGGGGGTGGAGAAAGTGTAGCAATTTCTGACAGCTTCATCACCAGCTATAGCCTCTGGAGCCTGGCAACTCTGTCCAGAAGTCTCTGTTATAGAATAAATTAACATACTATTTTCTTTCCCTTTGAAGCCCAGGCAAAAGTCTAGCTAACTATGATTGAAAGGAACTTATGTGTCGAAAATATCGAGACAGCAATATTCTCCTGAGCATGACCCCAAAATGTACGGACAGCAATTAGTCAGGAATAATTTTATCCTCCTGTCAAAGGTATTTTTTTAATCTCAAGTTTAAGGGAAGGAGTGTATAAATAAAACCAAACTTTTTTCTGAAGGAACAGAAATGGTGCATTTCCTGCCAAGGACATTTTGTTCGCAGATCAACATGACAGCATTAAAAAAACAAACAAACCCTATGTGAGGAAATAATAACTAGCCATAAGATATCGATGGCATCAAAAAGATGAAATCAGATGATGGGAGCAGGAAGTGATGACCTTGAATATGTCCGTTAAAGAGCAAGCAGATTTCAGCTCTGCCTGAAGACTATGGCGCACTGTTGCAGAAGGACATATTCTGGAACATTTTGTGGCCCATTGTTGCAGCTGCCCATCCTATAAAACTCTCGTGGAGGTTTATGTAGGGTGGGAAAATGGCCACCTGAAGACTGCAATATGTAAACACAAGGACGAATGGAGGCCCGAGCGCGCCCATGGCAGGCGACGAAACCGCGCCCCCAGGACGTCGCCCCGCCCCCGTGCGTTGCTCTGACATGCCTCCTGCACCCAGAAACGCTCCATTTCGGAGCGTAATGGAGGCAAGGGAGGGCAGGGGGGCGAAGAGCTGCGGTTTCTCCCACAGACTGTGTGCAATGGCGCCCCGCTGCTGCCCAGCGCCCATGGCTCACGCCACCTTGGGCTACAGGTTAGATACGCCTCTGTGTAAACAAGCCACTTGCCATATAGTTTGACTGTGGGTCACAACTCACCAGTGGGTCACAATCTGATTTTTGGAATTTTAACATATCTCTGAGTAGGCTTATGGGTCTTCTTGGACCCATGCCTGTTATGCAGCTCTTGTAAGTCTACAGAGAGGAAAGGGTCGGAATGGACTGGAAGGCGGGGGTAGCATTCCATGCAAGTTACTGCTGCTGAGCATGCCCTCCCCAAACCACCCCCTGCCCTCCCCACCCTGACATTCCTATGAACCTCTCCATCCCTGCCAATGATATCCCCCCACCACTGACTTACCCCAGCATGGTGGGTGTGAGAAGCTGCTGAGACTTTGTGGTCTGATTGGCCCTGCAGCAGCACGATGATGTTCGTGCCATTGCTGGGCCTTTTAAAACACTGCATTGGGGAAAATGGGGAAACTCGAGAGAGCGGCTGCCATAGCATGGGGTGGTGAGTGAACAGTGGTGTCATTCAAATGATTTTTGAACAGGAACTCACTTTTGATTGGCACTTGTCGGGAAATCCAGAACGCCCATTCTGGTCCGTTCCCCCTGAATGACATCACTGCCTTCGCCCCCCCTAGGAATCCGGAGTCGCTCCCTTTAACCCTCTGAGTGCCGGCCAACCAAGAAGAAAAGCTCTTTGCAGAGGAATTGGGAGGGGGAGGAGGGAGAATGAAGTGGGCGGAGTCAGCCCTAATTTTAACTAGTGGAACTGAGTTCCCCCGCGTTCCCCCTGCATGACATCACTGTGAGTGAATGGAACCAATGTGATGAAATTTGGCACTTTGACTTGACACCATCTAAATGGTGTATTTTTCTTCTCACAACACACTGAGGAACCATCCAGGATATCTTACCCCTCCCCCCCCCATGTGTGGCTTACTGATGTCTTTATCTGTTTAGAGACTTAGAATTATATGAAACCAGGCACATATTCCTTGTTCAGTTGTTAAAACCAGGGTAGAACAGGACAGGAGACTTGTTCTGTCCTGAAAATCTGTCATTATTGAGTGTGTTGATATACATGAATACTGGCAGTATCTGGGACACATGTAATATATTGAAAAAACAACCCTGTAGTACTGTGAATCTTATTATAAGATCAGCTGCCTCATGTGCCACTTCATGTGTAAATCCAGATGGCATTTGGATGCTGACGATGTTAAGAGTGAATGCAGGTGGGGTTCAAAATCCTTTAAGCAAGTGACAGTGCTGAAGAAAGAGCACTCATCTTCTGCTGGCCTCACGTGACTTTTCAGTAGCTGAGCAGATTTCTTTCTTGTTAATCACATCTGTCCGCCAAGGAGATGCCTTTATGTCATTGATATCTTTCCCCACTACCACTGTCAGAATCTAATGCAGTCTTCAGGGTTTTTTTTCTAGCTACCTTTGCAGTCAGGTATTAGTTCATTCCTAGAAATTTAACAGATTGAATAATATATATTGCGTTACAAATAATAGACTAATACAGCATTTCTCAAACTGTGGGTCACAACCAACCAGTGGGTCACAGGCCTGCTGGGACCAGAAAGCTGCAGACAGAGGAATATTTGTGGTGCTGCGAGGGGAGATGTGTGCAGTGGGTGCTGGTTGTGGCAGGGTGCAGCATGGGGAGAGAAGTGGCACACTTTTTCAGCCCACCCACTCTCCCTTGCATCCGGAATGCTCCTAACTGGAGTGATTCCGGGGGCTGGGAGTGTGGCGGGGCAGCAACACTAGGGGCACGGTGACGTCTTTGAGCCAGTTACGGCTCTGGCTGGAGAGCAAGATGGCACAAGACCCAGAAGTCATTTCCAGGTTGTGAGCCCCATTCTAATTTAACTACATTAGTAAGGGCGCAATCCTAAGCAGCGCCGGACTGGCAAGGCCAATGGGCCAGTGCCATATCCAGGGCTGCTTAGGAGAGGCTGGAGCCCCCCCCTACAGAAAGGAAGTGTTCGCTCCCTTACTGTAGGGGAGGCTACAGCCTCCCCTATGTGCTCCTCGAAACTGCACCCACTAAAAAGTGGGCGCAGATTCGAGGAGACCGCGCAATCCGAATCGGGGCCACATGGCCTCGCTGACGGGCTTAGGAGGTGGCCATACGGCCACCTCCCAAGCCCGCCCATGCCACACCCAAGTGCCACCTTCCGCCTCCCCCCTCCCACCAATCTCCATCTCAATACAGGACAGAGATTCCCTTATGGCGACCATCTTCAGTCGGCGCAAGGGAGGCTCTCCGTCGGCTTCAGAGACGGAGCGCCAATGCGGGGGTGCTGCTCGGTGCTCTCGCGTCGGCGCTCCGCTCCTTGCATTGGTGCTATGACATAGCGTTGACGCAAGGGGCACGCTAGGATTGCGCTGCCCATGAATACTCCTGAATAGGTTAGTCATAGCATTTTCCTGTTAATCAAATTGGCATAAAACATGTAGCGTAAGTGTGAAAAAAACCCTTGACAGTCTCTGCAAAACTCATGTGAACAGGTCATTTTCTAGCAGATGCTGAGAAAAAAAAAATATGTAAAATCACTGGAAAAAAGCATTTTATTCTGGATGTACCATCCAGTGAAATTGTCTATTTTATGTTGATATTACCATCAGTTTTTTTTTTCTTTCAGCTTCACCATTGATTGGGATTTAAGACTAAGAAAAGAAAAGAATTGTGGTTAAGAATATGTCCTTTGAGTTATTTGGGTGAGTTGAAATGATGCTCAGAATGTTACTCATGTGCACGTGTGCCGACATTGCCCCTCCCCCAGCTTTAGTCATCACCTCTGTCACATATTAGCTGGAGCTGAAAAGAAAGAGGTGTAACAGGGGATGGGTCATTTGGACTTCTAAACTATCCTTCTCTATTATTCATGTTTGCTCGACAGGCCTGTTATTTTCTGTTACTGTGATTGGATGCGATACATGTTAAGTGCCGTCTTTTGGAATGAAAGGACCCTCACCTTTCTATTGGCTTAGTTTTCAAATATGTATATTTGGTATTCAGGGTATGTGTGTGTACACACACATGCACAGTCAGTCCTCCATACCCGCTGGTTCCTCATTCACGTATTCAACCAGATGTGGATCAAAAATATTTTAAAAAATTCCAGAAAGTTCCAAAAAGCCTTCCACCACTTCACAGATCCTTAGGGCACAATACTAACCTGGAGTTTGGCGGGCACAGTTAGACCAGCAAAGTTTGGCCGGCACAAGGGCCACTGTAAAGCACCTTTAGACCACTCTTTGGGTCAGGGAGGATGGTGCACGTCTGTGTGCTGGCCTCTCTGATTCCGAGAGCAGTCCAAACATACTTTACGGTGGCCCTTGTGCCAGCCAAACTTTGCTGTCCTGTCTGTGCCAGCCTAACTCCTGGTTTGAATTGTGCTCTCAGTCTCTCTCGAGCACTTGTCATTTGAGCACCGCTGTCCTTGTGTATTCACGACTTGCGTTGGGTGCACCTCTTGTTTCTGTGAAAAACATATGGCTCCTCTGCAGCTACTGAGGGATGACTGTACAAATAATCTAGAGATGATTTACAATAATATAGGAGAATATGCAAATACAGATATGATGCCATTTTATAAAAGGGACTTATAAAAGTGTGTGTGTGTGTGTGTGTGTTCGCACATGCATGCGACTGCTCTTGGGCTTACTTCAAAGACATTCTTAACATGGTTGTGGTAATTTATTTTTTAGCAAAGAGTGTAGTTTAAATGAGCATCATAATCTGTTCAAAGGATTCATATCTCTTTGCCATTGTGTCTGTCACAACATCTCCCCCCCCCCGGGGGGGGAGTAGTATATGGATAATTCAACCTGGGAATGGATGAGCTCTTCCACTTCTAGTTTAGAAGGGCTCCCAATCTTCGGGATTGTGACAGGAGTGCCATCTCTCCTGTGGTCCTGGGATCAGGGAAGGCTGCAGGGCAGCACAACCCTCTCCTCGCCCCCCCCCCCAGGGCAATGCAGTGGCACCCAAACAACCACCACTGCATTCTCTGAGGGAAAGGACAGGAGGCTGCCGGCGGGCACCTCCAGGAAAGCCCCAGCACCTGCAATGGGACTACGCGGGCAGGCTTCAGCTGAGCAGCTGGTGCAAATGTGATCAGCTCCATGTCAGGCAGCCACGCCCAGGAAGCAAGGGGGAGGCCCCAACACCATTCTCGCTTCTCCCAAAACCGATCCCCGCCCCCGTCCTCTCCCACCACCTAGTTATACCCCTCCCTGCCCCTGTTCCACCCTCCTCCTGCCCCCCCCACCAGCCCATGGAGAATGTATCTTCTCTGGAGGGCACAGGCCTCCGACTGGCACCAGGCTTCTCACCAGTGCCACGAGCCTCTGCACTGCCACCAACATGCCTTCCAGCACCTTTGTGACAGCGTGCTTTGCACGACCGCTGACACAAAGCTGGATAGGGTTGCACCTTCAGTCGTTCCGAGATGCACATTTATGACCGTTTCACATACACTGGGGTCTCCAGTGCTGTGGCATCGATGCCCTGCGCGCAGCAGAGCATGCGTCCTCCGCTTGCCGAAAAGAACGTGGTGCTGTCCTTGCAGTGAAGTGATGGGAAGCTTCCCTTGACGCCACCACAGAAACTGTCACTGAGCAGGACTTTGTCCTCCCCACGTTTGGCTGCAACTCTTGACCCTTCTACGGGGCAACTTCTCTAAGCAAGCAAATACGATTCTACAGTACAGATTCTGTGGTCAGAAAGGCAAGGGAACGCGCCAGCCACTGGGGCGCCTGCAGAGGCAGCTGGAGCAAAATAGCCCTGGCTGCAGCGGCAGGAGACCGTGGCCTGCCAATGCACAGCGAGAACCTGCCGACTGAGGTGCAGTGGGTAGAAGGCTCTCGAGGTCTGCCCAGGTTGCAAATGTTAACTTAACCAGGAGGTGAAGCAACAACATCAACAGCACTAATTACATGTATGGAGCTCTCACATTGTTCATCATGCAACTGTCATTATGATTAATGTTTACAACTGTTTAAGAAAAGCAGTTAATGCCGTTTTGTGTCAGTCCTGGAGATTAGCCAGAGATTCCTCAAATCTGCCTAACAGGATTCTGAAGCCCTCCACTCCAGTCTGGTACGAAAATAATATTCTTCGATGACAGTCATATTGGTGAACGTGGTGCTGGAAATCCTTTAATATGATTAGGATGTGCAGCAGAGGAGAAGAAAGAACAGAAGGAAAAACATCGCTGTTTGCATTGGAAATCTGCATTTTCCTATTTCTCTCCCACCATTGAGTGGGTGTCCGTATTTCTGCGATAGGAGACACTATTAGAAATGATTGACTTGTTTATATATTGGAGTTGATCTAGGGTTATAGAGTGAGAAACTGCCTGGCCTTCTATGGAATCAATGGGAACAGTTTGGCTCAATGGGAACCGTTGGCTATTTTATATCCTTCGGTCAAACGTGAAGCCAACCCCTGTTGATCCTCATGGATCTCACTCCCCTGGAACGAAGACACCAGATGAAGGAAGTGGGTCAGACGTCCGGCGGTTCCATGTGCTAATCCTGCCTGGCAGCGTCCTGCACTAGTTCTGGCCTGCCTCTGTCCCTGCTCCAGCGTGGCTGCGCTTGGTGCTAGGATCATGAGTGGCGTCGTTGGCATCCGTCCCCAGGCTGCACAGCCCCGATTTGGGCCACACAGCTATGTAGCAGGCACAGATCCAAGGAGCCCTATGGGGAGGCTGGAGACTCCCCTGGGGCAAGTCACGGCACATCTGTGCTGGAAAGTTGGATGGGATTTGGGCCCTAAGGGTCCCCTTTGGTGGTACGTAGATGACTAAGGGCCCAATCCGATTGGGCATAGCGCGGGTGGCATGAGCAAGCCACCCGCGACTGTGTCACACAAGGTGCCATAAGCCATTACCCCTGGGGCTGGGTGATCACCTAGCTAATGCCCGTCCCAGAGGTGGCACCATGGCCCGCACACAGTGAGTGCAGAGCCTGCTGGGTTCACGTCCTTTTCAGGTGGGGCAGGGGGGAGGAGGGTGGGCAGGGTGGGACTAGCAGCAACTCCTTGTGCCAGTTCCTGACCTCTGTGTCAGGCCACCTGGCCCAACTCGGAGGCCTTCACCTCTGCGCCAGGTAAATAGCCATTGGCCAGCTCAGGATTGGGCACAATCTTTACTTGTGTTGGTACAGCCAGGCCATAGTTGCCTCCTCTGTACCCTATGCAAGTTAGGATAGGCTGGAGGTCATCTCAGGATAAGGGAATCCTTTCCACCTTGCCTCATGGAACAGCCCAGCCTGCCCTATGGGGCTACTTGGATCTGCTCCAGCTATCTAGCTGAGCAGCCTGTGTAGGGCTCTGAGGCCTGGGTGGAGAGGTTAGGATACGGCATCCACGCTGACATCAGTCCCACCCTCTCCTGGGCATGATCCCCCTCTTGTTCCACCCCCCTTGCCCAGAAATGCCCCCTCCCCACCCGAGTGCCGCCACCCATGTGCCACCTGGCAGAACCCTTTCTGCTCCAGCCGGCACAGGGATGGGATATGGCCCTGGCAGGTGGTTGCACATCTTTGTGCCGGGGCTGCCGACTCTCAAGTCATTCTAAATGTGCCTTATGGCCCGTTTGTGACACTCAGGCCCTGGGATAGAGATCCTGCGCCGGCACCACATGCCACTTGGCTTGAGCTGCCCCATGACTTCACCAGCAGCGGCAGCATCTGCTTTCTCCTGTTTTGTGCAGGACGCATTAATAGTGGTGTGGTCGAGAGAAGAACCCCATTCTGGTTAACCACCAGGGTTCCCTGATAAGGAGGTGACTGGGTGAAGAAGATGTGTCCGAATACGAAGAAGACGGGCTTCATGCACCTCTCCAGCACTGACTCATTCTGAAGGTCCACCTGCACAAATCGCCCAGCATGCCGCCACAACTCAACCGAGCCATCTATACGTTGAGGGGGCCGATGCATACTTGGAAGGGTGGCGAGGAGTCATCCAGCATAGGCAAGGGTTTCCTGTGTCGCATTTGTCAATGTCAACACTACGGCTAATCTTTCTGGCCAGTGTCAAACTCTGTAAGCTATCATCTGTTCATTCCTTGGTGCAGCGCAGGGAGAAGGATGTACTGTTGGAGAAAAGTCGTCTGCAAAAGGCCAGCTATTTGGGTTTTCCTGAGCATTGGGGCACACAAGAGAGCCCTCCCCAGAAGATCTCGGGGCATGGGTAGAGTCGCATGGAGGAAGACAGGAACTGGGGTGTTTGACCCATCGTGGCGCTTTCACTCATGGGAGTGCCACAACACCTGATGTTGCAGTCATCGAGTGATGGCCGGGCCTGTGACTAACCGAGGTGTTACAGAACTGACACATTTACGACAGCCTGACTTGAATGATCTTTCGAATTGTGCATTGAACAGACTCCCGCAGGAATACTGCATCAAATAACTCAAACCGTGTTGCATGCACCTGGCGACAGGTCTAATGGCAGATAAACTGTTCACCCTTAAATTTTCTTCTTTTCTTAGTATTTAATAAAATGCAATGCTAGAACCTGCCAGAAATACGTAGGAAGAATTTCTTCTTAAAAGGGAGGTGACTTGGCAGCTGTCTACACCAAAGCGCTGCTATGTTTAAGCCTGGGCAAAGTGGTGGGAAACAAATTGATTTCCCGTGGTACGCCATCGGGTGACTATTCAATAGGGATTTAAGCGGAATGTTACAGTACAAATCAAAGATGTTAAGGAGGAAGAAATATCATTGTCATGAGGCACTGAGAAGAGAAGAGAACGAAAGCATGTTCTCTCCATCTGTCAGAAACTTTATGAGGTTGGCTGTTCCTGTAACAACTTGGGCAGAAACAATCCAATATTTGCCTTCCAGAATTCTCAAAAGTATCGAGCTTTCTCTTGAGGGATCAAGGTGCAGTCACTAGGCTGTATTTGCCAAATTTCAAACTGAACAGAAAGCTTTAGGCAGACATTCTTGCTGTAACTAGACTCCATTAGCTTTCATAGGACAGCAGCAGAGCCCTACTTGAGCAAAAAAAAAAAAACAGGACAGCAAATGCAGACAACCACAAACACCCTACAGGTGTTTCTGCTTTGTAAAGCACTTCCACTGGGAAGGATCAAATGAACCAGTTTTCAGGTCATCCACGTCTTGTCTTGAGAAAAAAAATGGCTAGAGTTGCTTGGAACCTCAAAAACAGAATGAGGACAGGATCCCCTCTGTCTGACCTTCAAAACCTGGCTCTAGGTGCTGTCGTTTTTGGCAGGCATCATGTCCTAGATATTGCTCAAGCAGAAAGTTGCTCTCTCTGTCTCGGCAAGAATCGCTTGGACTCCATCCATCTGCTTAGCACTTAAGGTTTTAATAGTCCCGTGATTGAATTTTTCATTACTAAGCAATTAGCACTTCAGGTTTAAAGAGCTCTGTTGGAAGGAGCTCCACTTCGGCAGACTTTTGGTAAGTCTTGTTTTTAAGTGGAGATTATCTTGTGCCGCCTTCACCAAATAGTCGGTTATTACAGATGCGGCCAGGAACTCCAGGCGCCTGGGTTTGGTCATAGGCCAGGACGAAAACGGTGGAGTTGTCTTGGCTTGACATCAGAAGCCAAGGACAAGAAATGTCACTGTAGCCCGCTGTGATGCTTAGGCACCTCTGGATTCTGAGTAGCCTGCGCAGTCCTGAGATATGGTAGGTGCTTTGCTGCCTGAGTGACTCACCTGACCCCTGAAACGTGTTCAACGCCGCTCCCTTCCTGAGCGAATCTGCACCCACTAAGGAATGGTCAAATTGACACGTGTCGTCAACAGCACCATGCATGCGTTTGCGGCACTTTACGACTCTGGGATGTTAAGCAGAGGGGATACTGGCGAGGTGGATTTTCTTTACCTGCTGTCCATGGGGCCCTGCTGCACGTACCTCGTCCGAGCCGGATCTAGGCCAGCCTATCGGAACCAGTATGTGTCTTTCTTAAATGCAGGCTGTGAAGCAATGCATCAGGATGCCAGCAAAGAAAGGGCCCGCCTGGTGGCACTTTGGAGATGGTGCTCTTACCGTTCTTCTTGCCGGCAAATAATGGACACTGATTCATGTCAACTCACACTCCACTTTTAAATAGTTACTTGCCTCATCCAAATGAACACTACACGAACAAAGCTTCAAAGAATGAAAAATTAACAAACAATAATTGTCAAGGGTACTGAAAAGGAGGCTATAAAACCCTTTTCCCTGTACTATTAAAGAACATATCTGATGCTGTCTAACATGAATAGGCGTCACCCCATAATTCATGTTGATCATTTCACCCTGCTGACAGATGCTGTAGAAGTTTGTGGGTCAAATGAAATGGCTGTTCATGTGTTCAGTCCTTCTTGTTTGAAAGAGAATAACCACTTTTTAAAAAATGATAACAATAATACACGGCATCCGTCTTCAATGCAACAAAATTAATCATAATGATTTAGTTTGGGAGTCAGGCAAATACAATACTACAGGCATGGCCCTTATCTGCAATTAAGGGATAAGGAGCTTAATTTCAGTTTAGTACAGCTGGGAAAATGGTTCGCATCTGAGCATAAACTGTAATGAAATCATTGACAATTTGAAGAGGAACGTGTTGGACCTCTTTGTTGATACAAAATGTTGATGCTGCCGCATACCATTTCTCCCTATTTTTGCCAAGTTTTTGGACACTGCTAACTCCTCAGAAGCTTCTGTGCAGGTTGAAAAGTCTTGGGGCTGCTGGAAAATCCTCCTGCAGCATTTTTGTTTTTTGCTTGAAACACCAAGATCCCCAAACATATGCTGAGTGTGCAATGGGATCCTTTTCCTGCTTGGGGAAGCTCTTCTGCCTAGCAGTAAGCCTGCTTTGCCCATTGGGCAGCAAACCTGTCTGTCCAGGTAAAAGGGGTAGGACGAAGAAGACAGGTGGGCAGGAGGATTAGTCGAGAGGGTTAAAGCCTCCATTTGCCTGAAGATAAGATCCGAAGGTCACCCGTTCGAGATCACGGGAAGCTTCTGTGAGCGGCAGACCTTGAGAATTGCGACTGATAAGAGCTGAGCTGTCTCCAGCTGCCTGTGAGAGAGGAGTAGTGCTGGGCCAGCTGTTTCTTTGGTGGGAGCAGAGAAACCGTCTATCAGCCATCAGGAAGGCAGTCGTGCGGCCAGAAAGTCGTGCGTGTATGTTGTTGCAGTTCTTGAAAGACAGAACTTCTTTGTAATTTGTAAAAAAAAAAACCTTGGGGGTTTAGAGAAATAAAGCCTCCCTACGTAAACCACCTTGAATTAAAGTCAGAGGAGCAATCTAATGGCCAAAGAAAGGCGGTATATAAATACTTGCGGTATATAAATATATTACTCCTCCACTCAGCCAGCTTGATGACATTGTCAAACCTCGGAATTTTTATTTGTGAGCTTGAGCACAGAGAAGCTTTTCTGCCCCTGCCCCTAAAGCAGAACCCTCGTGTTGGAACACAGCCCCCCCCCATTACACTGATGGCACTTCCAAGATTTAACCTTTTACACAGGTTAAACAGTGCAAGTGCTACTGAACTGCAAGGATTGAGCATTCCTTGGACAAGGGAAGTAGCTAATGATAGTATTTCCTAGCTAGCCACATTCAGGGTTGTCACGTCTCTTTGTCCTGCAGATACTGCTGTGGGTTTCGTTGTATTAAGAGCCTCAGTCTCTTCTCCTTGATCTCTGGGATGGTGGCATTGATTAAAAACCATGAAGGTTCTCCCCTATTCAGCTGCTGAACCAGTAAAGGGAATTTGGGGAGCATGAAGGGGTGTGTACACACTAACCCCTTGGTACTAACCAGTACTCCTCTCAGTCAGCTTGCATTGTTCCTGGATGTCCTTCCCTGACAAAGATGACCTTGACTCTATGAAGAATAAACTTATTTTAAATTTATCAGCTCATCCCCTCCCCCTTTTGTGTGCCTGCACATTTCCTGGAAGAATATAAAGCAAATCTACAGTGTATTTAGGTGTGAATTGCCAATAATCTTGTTTTGAGAGCCTGATCAATATCCTTGCCAATTCAGTCAATGAAAATAGAACAAAAATGCAGATACCACTAAAGATGCTACAACCTACCAAAAATCATGATTCATAACTTTGCAGCACTGTATAGCATGACTTAGGGTGCAACCCTAACCACATTTGCAACACCGGAGTAAGGATTGGAAAGTTGGTTAGGATTTGGGCCTCACTTGTCAACTTCCATGCTGTTAACTCCTTCCTCAGAGCCAGACATGATCTAGGAAGATTTTCCTCCGCAGAGACATGCAGTCTTCCGTCTGCATTCTTGACGGAAAGCAATGACCTTTGTGGGATCCTCTGTCCTTCTGTTGAGTTCCAGCGCCACTAATGAGGGAGAGAATACAATGGTTGTAGCAACACCTGAACCTTTCAGGCATGACCCAGTAGAAGTAATCCATAAACTGACGATGGCTGAAAGGAAATGCACAGGATGACTTTGCGAGCCTGATCTAAAAACAGCAGTGCTGCATTTCCGAAGCTTCGTAAAAGTCAATCCTAACTGTTACTTAACAGACTGTGCCACTTCCTTGGGTACTGCTGAAAGCATTGGCTCCTTCCCAGACGCAAGGCGTCAACTTTATTGCAGTGATGTTGTCTCAGTTCCTTTGCATGCTAAATACGGCCCCCGTCCGCGGTATCTGTTTGAAAGATGCAGCTTGATTACAAAAGCACTTAAATGAGGGTTCTCCGGAGTCATCCCTGCCATCAGCGTAGCTCCTGGCGGACTTGCCCCGGCTGCTGCTACTGAGGCCTCTAGAAGTGGCGCTGACTTGAAATGTTATACTTTATGCAACTGACATGAGATTATGAGCAGATGCCCAATATCATTATGTGGCTGACGTGCAGCAAATAGGCGTGTGACTCACGGAATTGGCGCAGTTGCACCTGCTTGCCAGCCCCCACTTCTAAAAGGAAACAAAAGAAGATTGACAAGATAGGAAGTGAAAATGGGAACCAAATTAATTCGAAAATGGGTGAGTGGTTTTCACCTCAGACAACCTGAACTGACTGTAGACTGCTACATACTAAATGCGCAATCCATTAAGTTCAGCATGTTCCTGCGAAACAAACATTTGCATTCTTCAGAGAGTTTCAGAAAAAGGAAACAATCAGAGTAGTAGACAGAGAAATAAATGGTCAACTCCCAACTATCCATCTCTAAGAAATGAAGAATAGCTCAACCCCCTTTGTTCCATCAGTCCTAGGGAGGCCAATCCTAAGGAGGCTGCCTGCGTCACGATACGGCAGTGCCAAAATGGCCACCGCTCTCTCCCACGTATGCAGGGGGAGGCAGCTGGAGGTGTTTTCAAAGTAAAGGAACATTTGTGTGTCCCATTACCCCTTGTCAAGCCCCAGGGGCCATTTGGTTCTACTTGGATCCACGCCGGCTGAATTGCTGCCTTTGCCACTATCCACACCCCTTCCTGGCCCTGAACTGCCCTCCCCTCCCCTCCCCACCCTCTCCCCTGCCTACCCATCTTGGGGCCCTGCACTTACCCCATGCGGCAGCTGGTCCCTCTGATGCCAGTGCTCAGGCTGCAGCACCTAGCTGAGCTGTCGCGATGTGCTTTCCAGCACCTTTGTGATGGCCATCTCCCAGGCAGTACTCACAAGACTGGCACTCCAGGAGATCAGGGTTGGGCCCTGTTGGGCCAAATTCCCTCTCTGCCATCCTATGCCCACAGTAGGCTAATTCGCTTCCCTTCTATCCTCAAAAACCACCCCTGTCTTACGCACGGCACCGCTAGACCCCACCACCCCTGAGAAGGCCACAGGCAGTCAGTTGGCCTGCTCAGCCACATGGGCTCTCCTTCTTCCTCCAGTCGGGGGCTCCAGGGATGTGGCAGCCACACAATAATTCCCCACAGTCACCCTTAATTCCAACCACAATCACAGTCCCGGCAGCCTCAAGTATCCTTCATCCAATCTGTTAGTCAAACAATTCCTCCATCCCAATCAGTTAGTCACACTTTCCAAACTCCTTCCTTCCATTCTTCTCTCCGCAACCCTTTTCCACCTCTCTACACCCACACCTGCCTGTCAATCAAGCTTCCACCTTTATTCCCCAGGTCCTCCTCATCCAACCACGCTGCAGCTGTGAACTAGCTGCAGGCACGGGGGTTAACCCTGTAATTCCTGGCTGACATGGACAAAGGGCCACTGCTGAGACCATTCCCTATCTTCTTGGGGTAAGAACATAAGAACGTAAGAAGAGCCCTGCTGGATCAGGCCAAAGGCCCATCTAGTCCAGCTTCCTGTATCTCACAGCAGCCCACCAGGTATCCCAGGGAGGCATGAGACGCTTGCATCCTGTTGCCACTCCCTTGCACCTGGTTCCAGTAGCCCTCCACCTTTGTAAGGAGGTTGCACAATCCATCATTGCTTATAGCCCACGATGGACCTTTCCTCCGGTAATCTTCCACATTTTCCATTGCAGGCCATCAGTCAACAATATTTCCTATTTCTTGTTATCCTGGAATATCTGTGTCAAGATACAAGCCAACTGCAATTCTAAATAAGGATTTTTTTTTCACACAGAAAAGAACAGGATGCTATAATTATTCCTACAAAAGAATTTTTCCTTGCATCTTTATACAGAATTGCATTTTCTACATCAACTGCAAAAGAAACAGAAAGGGCAGATGTAGAAATGAGCAAGCTACTAAATCAACATGACCTTTTGATTTCTCGGTCCTACTAGCCGGTCAGTCTCTGGAGAGTCAATCAAATAAGTTTCTGTTCATTGTGTAATAAGGTGTCAATCTCAGCTACCAGTCCATCATTAGCACTGTAACTTTGCTACAAAGTGAGAACATTTTACCAATGCCAACAGTTTTCATATCAGAACACAGATGCTGCCTCCACACTGCTCTAATTACGGTTTCTATTGCAAAGTTTGTCAAAGTTTTAATGAATTTGGTGGTGGTTCTTCAAGCTAACTAACTAAGGCATTTCGAGGTAGGGGGAACAACAGTGTTGAGAAAATGTGTGATTCTCCCCCCCCCCCAATTCAGTCACAACTATAGAAGCCAAACAAGTACAAGCAGAGGCCAATTTTTAAGAGTTCACATTTGATCAGAATTTGGTAATTACTGGGAAGCATTTATTTTATAGATGTATATAAAAAGGAACTACTTTGCTGTTGCCATTTAAATGATCCACGTTTCCCACAGTACAATATTGCCATGGAGCAATGAAGGGTTGTTGTTGTTGTTTTAAGTGGCCACCATGAGAAGATAAGATGGTACCTGCATTACTGAGCTCAAGCAGGATGAGAGCACTTACACAGAACCTTGATTCACTTTCCATTCGCTTGCGGGGAGTAGGTAATTGCTGGCACTGCCTACATCAGCATCTCAAGAGCACTGTGTGAACACAGCTGAAAGACAAGCAATTGTTTTGAGTTCATTGGTCTAAGGTTGTTGCCTATTTACTTCATAACACATACTTCTGAGATAAACACTGGAGTGTCTCAAAACATTTTCTGCTGTTCCTGCAACACAATGCTCACATTACGCAACTGCTGCTTTGAAGCTGAAGGAGATAATTTAGACTATTGCCGCTCTTGTGCAGAAATCAATAGAACTATTAGACCAAGGCAAATGCGGGGGGGGGGGGGGGGGACACACGACAGACTGTTCCAACCAGACATAAAGAGCAGGAGACAAGTTGAATTACCAAACTGTAGAAACTTGAGTCTAAACAAGTGCAAACAATCTACAGCTTAACAAATGAAAATATTAGCATATTACAAGGCAACAGATTCACATTATAATAAACACTCATTATTCTCCCTCTGATTAACTAACCTAATCTCAAATGTCCTGCTTCTGAAACCACCGTCAAAATTCTTTCGCATATCCCCGTTCTCTCATTCCAACAGGTTGCTCAATGCTCCAAATATCATGCTTAAACCATTTTCTACCAATGATGTGTTAGAGCAACCTTGGTAGAAATGCAATCTCCAGCGCATCATTGGTAGAAAATGGGAATTACTCCCTTTGGTCTTACAGGAAAACAACTTTGCATCTCTTTATTCTTGTGTTGGAAGTCTGATTCTACACCCTTGCACAGCTCTTCATATTCATACTAAAATCTAATGTTTCTAGATCTCTGAAAGGGCTTGTTGAATTAATGGAACAAAGTTCCATCTTCCATCCACAGAACTAGAAGCATCACAACGGGTTCAGTGCCCACCCATTCTAAAGAGTCAGGGCCCAATCCTATCGAACTTTCCAGGGCCAATGCAGTCATGCATTGCCAAGGGGGTGCACACTGCATCCTGTAGTGGGGGGACAGACGTGCGCCATCCTGCCTGACTCCGAGAGTGGTCCAAACATGCCCTTGTGCCGGCCAAATTGTGCTGGCCTAACTGTGCCAGCCTAACTCCGGGTTGGGATTGCTCCTTCATTTTAGTCCTTTGACAATGCCTTGCATATTTGAGGATGAAACATCAGGAAGGTCGATGTCTGTTGAATATGGTCCAAAATCCTGTAAGCGCTCTCGACTTCATGGCAATTTCAACCACAAAAATCTCAGTTCCAATGTTTTTAGCACATATCAGAACCAGATCGAGGGAAACTCTTTTAGATCCAGAGAGCTCCAAGATGGATTGAGAGCAGGAGAAATGGCTGTTTCAGACTTGATCCTAATGTCAATTTCCCCATATCAGATTGGTCCTGGGACCTCATCTATTTTCATTAGTTCCTCAGGGAAAGAAGTGTGTTGATGAAATCTTCAAGTGGCACAAAGTGAGGAAGCCAGAGAAGTTTCTCCAGACGCGTACAGGAAGAATTGGATGCACAACAACTGAGGGCACAATCCTAACCTAGCGTTAGGCCATCACAGTTAGTCCTCCCTGACTCTGAGAGTGGTCCAAGCACGCTTTATGGTGGCTCTTGTGCTGGCTAAATTTTGCTGGTCTAACTGTGACGGCCTAACTCCAGGTTAGGATTGAGCTCTCAAAATCAGTTCTGAGAGGAGGGGTCCTGTCTGCCTGTAAATACTGGGGATGCTTTGTTCATAAATAATATTATTCATGAATAATGTTATTTGTATATATATGGAACATCCTGTGATTTTTTTTGTTTTCACCTTGGGAATGTTCCCTACATTATAATATTGATTTTGAGTTTGCACCTTAAGCTCAACTCAAGACTCAGGCTAAACCAGACTGATGAATACTGCCATGTAGTCAACTGTTCAATATGAATCGATGAACGGACAGCCAGTGAAAAAAGGCGGGAAACTTGCCAATGTTAATGATGCCAAAAGCACAAGGTTGACAGGATTTTTGTGAGGTTGTTATTTTTGAAAAAATCCAAAAAAAAAAAACCAAAAACACATGCAGTGTAGTCAAGCATCAAATATATGGTAAGCAGATACCCAGTGGTCACAGGAGAGTTGACAGCTTGAATTACTTAGTTATAATGAAGATAAATAGTGTTCCAGACATGGACATTTATTGCACCCTGAAGAAAAATTGACAATGAGCTTGTTGCCAGGCAACCCCTGTTCAGCATATAAGACATATACTTCCAGTGACTGGATTGCTATCAATACTTGAAGGAGGGGGGGGGGACTGGTGTTTATTCTCTGCTTATGCTGCAAGAACGTGACTGACCATCAACACTCGCATGTCCCTCGAAAATTCAGCAGCAGGCTCACATTGAGCTCTTGAGCAAACATCCCCCCACCCCTGCCAGAGAGTCCTGCAATGACGGGTTTTGGCAAGGAGGAAAGCTGCTAATGTTTAAGAGACGGCATCCTGTGGGAATTGACAGTGTACCGTTGGGGGCATTTTCATGTCCTGCCAGGTGTCACTTTTAATGTGAGAAAGAAGCTGTGCTGGGAGGAAAAGCTGGAGGCCTTGATGTGGGTAGTCTCCCTACGACAGCTGTGCGAGCCTGGAACCGCTGCGAGGGCCATTCGGTGAGAGCGACGGTATCGCACAGCCCAAATCCTGTCTGGATTCCTGTGCGGCGATGCAGAGGCGCCGCCACGGACTACAGGGCATCCGGCCAGTGGGGTTCCTCTGGGGGAGGCAAGACGCTACGTTGTGCAGTCGCCTGATCGCCTGTGTGACGTGGCCCCGCCCCCTCGCCTCCAGAACCATCCGCGGCTCGGAGAGAAAAGCCTCTGGGCCGGCTCTCAGAGCAGGGAAGAGGGAGGGACCACGTGACACGGGAGCTCAGGCTCCTGCACAACGTAGCGTTCCTCCCGGTAGGAATGCCCTTGCATCCAGCAAGGGCATTGGGCATGCGGGAGGTCTCCGCAAGGTGAGGGGACATTTGTCTCCCTGCCCTGGGGAAGCCCCAGCAGTTGCAATGAGGTACTCTGGAGCTGGAGCAAGGCCACGTTGCCCCACATGGACAGATCAGGCATGGGAAGGAGGATAGGATTTGGTGCACGCACCTGCTGCTGCTCCTCCCCCTCCCAGGCCCGATCCGCCCATCCCTTGTTCCCGTTGCTGCCCTCCTCCCATGCCTTTAGCCCCACCCTGCCCTTCCCCACCTTGTTTTGCCTCCGCACTGCCCAGGGCCAAACGTACCTTCCGCAGCACAGGCCCTTCCCTGTGCGAGTGGGAATGAACTGGTGCGACCCCTTGCACCAGTCCACCTGACTCCTGTGTAATGTGGCCCCTCTCCCTCGCCTCCAGAACCATTCGCGGCTCGGAGGGAAAAGCCTCTGAGCCATCACAAAGTGCTTTGCAGTACTTTCGTTTTGTGCTGCACACACAGTGCCTTCCCGCACCCTGCTCAGGATGGAGCCGCTAATCAGCTCAACGTGAGAACCGCCAGCTCAGCTGAAATGGGTATCTGTCTTTCAAAAGGATCTGATGTGATCCGGGAATCGCAAAACCTTGAATTGTTGGTTCACTTGAGATGAGGTGACGTGGATTCAGAACTCCACCATTCTGGAATCTTACCAGGGTGACACGCAAAGTAAATCTAGTTCAAGGTTTTCTGAACGCAATTCTGCCTCCTCATTGTGGGTCTATCATGAAGCAAAGTGGATTGTCTCCACAAATCAATTTCATATTGATTCTTGAACCAGTAAATTGAGAAGTGGACTTTTCAGCATCTACTCGCAGTTAATTTTCTCCCCAGGTGTGTGCTGTATTCCCAGCAAAGCTTTTCTCTCAGCTCCCTGATGGTTGTTGTATAGGTCTTTTTTTTAAGACTCTAATTGCTGTAGCTTGACTACAGATATGGCAAAGAAAGAAAGAAAGAAAGAAAGAAAGAAAGAAAGAAAGAAAGAAA
>JAJKFI010011864.1:8119124-8224701 GCA_029204185.1 Lerista edwardsae | reverse complement strand
AGAAAGAAAGAAAGAAAGAAAGAAAGAAAGAAAGAAAGAAAGAAAGAGGGATGCTTCGCAGCAGTCGCTCAGTAACACCAGGAGGAAAACACTGGCATGCAAAGTATTTTCACTTCGTAGTACAGTATTTGAAAATTAAGAAACATTCAGTGCCCAAATGGCACCCTGGGATAATCAGTCGTAAATATGATATGATGTCCTCTGAATTATTATTGTTGGCAATCATTTGTCATTTCATCCTTTCAGTCAGATAATGGTAGACTTCGGCCTTATCACTGGAATATAAGTGATTTCCCTTGTTGTGTATATTCCATGAATTTTATGATTGTGACCTAGTGGTACGATGTCTCCAACAAAAGGTTTGTAAAAACCAGGACCTGCCTCAGCCTCCCATTGGGATAATCTGACCTTAATTGATCTCAAGTCAAGAGACAACCTCAAGCTGGAATCAAGGTGGGGATGTCCAAGCAGGCAGTAACAGTTGCATGCTTCCTCCTCCAGAGTAGGTGCACATGCTAAAGGGGGGAAGGAGGGTTTTGTAGATAGGAAGAGCTGCAGGATGAGACCTAGAGAGAATGATTCACTGTAAGTCAAGGGCAGCCCAGTCCTGAGCTGCCCGGTGCCCAGAGGACCAGTGGTACCAAAATGGCTACCACGGCGTCCTGCAGGTGCCGTGGCCGCTGCTGGAGGAAATCCGCAGGCCCCGCATTGGATTTACTTGAGTCAGCGCAGACTCAAGAACCCTCATGTTGGGCGTCCAAACCCAATGCGGAGGTGGGCACCAGTCCCCTCCCCTCCCAGGGCCCTTCTCATCCCTCACCTGAAAGGCTGCTCCGCCAGCCACAGTTGCACTTGCCATGATCAGAGGGGGGTTCGGTGGCCCCTCTGATGCCCGGAGGCCGCGTGCCCCGGGGATCGGCGGGGCCCCCCCCCCCCCCCCCCCCCCGATCATGGCTTTGCAGCACATTTGCAAGACTTTCAGATTATTATGTCAGCATAATGATAGTACGCCTCAGGACTGGGCTGGAAATGTGGTCCAATATTATGATACAGATGACCTTGTCTCATGTTATTGGTGGGGGGCAGGGGGCAAAGACAGAGTATACACTTAGAAAAACATCTTAGCAAATGTAGCAGTAGTCAAAATAATGAGGGTGTGCCCAGCTGCAGAATAACACGTGGACAGCCTGTAAAACGTGGACAGCCTATAGCTAGCCTGTAAAACAGAAGAATGTGACATTTTGATTGTTGTTGTTTTCTCTGTAGAAATTATGGCAGGGCTGGTGATTGTCAGTGGATGTAATGCACATTATATTGGTGGAACAGTGGATATAATCAACTTTATGTTCTGCTTCTATTGCCAACACTTCTCTCACGCACATGGACATGTATCTGCCACTCCACGTGAACACGCACAGGCCTGGGTTTGTCAAGCCTAGAATGAAACTCCTTGGGGGAAATGTTTAACTTGTTGTTGTTGTTCAGTCGCTAAGTAGTGTCCGACTCTTCGCGACCCCATGGACCACAGCACGCCAGGCCTCCCTGTCCTCCACTAGCTTCTGGAGTTCGCCCAACTTCATGTTCAAATGTTTAACTAGGGAGGTGAAATTGCCATGTCTGGCTGTTGACTGGATAGCAGGCAAGATAAGCAAATAAAGCTGGGTCATTTCCGTGTAACTTAATAGACATATGCCTAAATAATTATCATCTTATTTTATCCTATATTACTGTTATACATCTTAAATTTTTTAGCTCTATTTTTCACCATTTATCTGTAGGCAGAAATATTTCTTGTAGTTGCTTCTGGTTCGGGTCTGTCCGATTGCATTTATTTTCCTTGTGTTTGAATTTACAGAGATCCCCATTGTGAACGTTCTAATTGTCGACGCGACAGGACTACCACAACAGGCAGTGAAAGGTAAGTTGGGTGTTGCCCCTGTCAGCCTCTTCATTGCTCAGATATGGTGCTTACCAGGTGTTGTATAATATTGTACAGAATTCAAATCCTGGTGCTCAATCATGAGAGCCCCCCAGAAACCCAGTTCAGGTCATCAGCACCCTTTGACTCACTTGACAGCATGTGGCATATTGTCTGTGTTGCTCAGGGCTCCACCAGGCCTTTCCCTGTCACACCTTCCGTGCTTTTGGCCTCATTGGGTGGCTGCTGGCAACTCGATCCTAACCCGCCCCAGGTCCAGGACATCATAACGACACTTTCAGCCAGTAGTGTCAGCCTACCGGTACGCTGGGCGGGTCTTCTGGGTGAGCGGCAGCGTGCTCGCTGCGTTCCGTTGCATAATGGCGAAAGCCCGCCCGCTGCAGCAGGCGGGCTTTTGCCGTTATGCAACAGAACGTAGCGATCGCGCTGCCGCTCACCCGGAAGACACGCCCAGCGTACCGGTAGGCTGACACTACTGCTTTCAGCCCAAACCCTAGGTAGGTTTGGACTGGCAGCCATTTTGTAAGTGCCACTGCCAGAGGTGATGATGCCACAGACTTGCTGCTGGTGTCCACTGAGCCTGACGAACCCATTTAGCTGTCAGGGGTGGGCGGACAGGGTGGTGAGAGGGAGGAATGGGTGCAGCAGAGAGTGGGTGGCCAGAAAGGGGGCAGCCTTGGCAGCAGTAGCCCCACTAACCTCCTTTCCTGACCTGGCGCTGCCTTCCCAGTTTCACTCATACTTGTGTCAGAGACGGGCTGTGGTACAAGGCAGTGGAAGCTGACCCCCTAGCAAGGGGACAAACGTTCCCTTGCACAGAGGAGATCTCAGGGACGGCCCCTCCCCAGGATTCCGTTCCTGCTCTGGCGGTGCAGCTGCATGCCGTGGCGAATTAGTTACCACTGGGCTGGTAACCTCGTTCCATGACCATTTCAGTGCATGGTAGCCGAGTTAAACAACTTGACCTTGCCAATGAGCGTTCTGAAGATGCCCCAGTTTCTGTCATACTAAATGGTGTCTCCTCTTGTGCAAAGAATGAAGGCATGCGCTATGTGAGGAGACTGGCCCTCTGTCCCACCAGATGCACACTCCTAGATCCATGAATGGGCATGATGCTGACATGCAAGTGTGGGCAACGCTCTGTGCAGTCATGGACTCTGCATTCTCAGGGATTCGGACTGGGGGAACATGGTTTCATTATCATGGAAATGCTGGTTTCTTTTCTTGGATACTAAAAAGCCCAGCACTGGAGCTTAAAAGCAAGGTGTGAGTATGGACCATATAAATACTGTGCAATATTTGTTAAAACAAAGACAAAAGTAACCAGTGCAAATGTGTTCTAAGGCCGATGTGCACTGACAGCTATATTCTTCACTGTCGGCGTGCTCAAACAGCATCTGTTTTTATTGCAATTGGCCGGTGACGAGCAATATTATTGACTTGTTGGGAGATATTTCCGTGTTTGCTAACAAGCAAGATTTACAATCCGGTGGGGTTTTTTTTGGGGGGGGGGGTTATTTTTTGTTTTCCCAGAGCAAAGGTGAAACTTCTGAAAGCAAGATTTATGCATTTTCTCTTCTATTTGCAGTTAATGAGTTCCTAAGTGAGGAAAAAAATATTTTTCTGGTCATGACCTGATTTATGACATCACTTCCTGCTTAATGACATCACTTCCAGCCCCGAGCAGGCATCATAAATGCTGTTCGGCCCATTATATGAAACAAATTTGGCAACCGTGGGTTTGAGGAATGTTGCCTGTGTTTCTTTTTAAGCAGACAAGAAGCTCAAAGCCTTTGTAGGTACAGCAAATGCCTTCTGTGGCGCACCATGTTTGATAGTCCCCTTCTTGACTGTCTTTCAGACAGCAGACACAGTTGATCCTATTCCTTTCTTTCTTGAGAAAGGAAGGAAGGAAGGAAGGAAGGAAGGAAGGAAGGAAGGAAGGAAGGAAAAAAAGAAAGACATTGTCAGCGAAATTCTGCTGTCTCCGCTGGTGCAGTGACGACTGCGTTGGCCTAGAGTGTCACATTTCTGGCTTTTGGGAGCCAGCAGTGCTGGTGGGAAGGCCACTGGGGCTGTATCCAGAACCCTGGCTGCCAGCAAAGGTACGAAAAGGCACCGGCCTGGGGAGGTTGGGACGGAGGTGTGGAGAGCAGAAGAGGGCAGAATGGGGGAGCCCGGAAAGGGAGGGCAGGATATCGCTAAAGATATCTACATAGATATCGATATATCCTTCTAGCCCAGTGTGTGCATGCGGGCGCAACCCTACCCAGCGCCGGAATGGCAAGGGCGGCCGGTCAGCGCCATATCCGATGCTCGGTCGGGGAGGCTGGAGCCTCCCCGCGGCAAGGGAACATTCACTCCCTGACTGTAGGGGAGGCTCCAGCCGCCCCTACGTGCTCCTCGGATCTGTGCCTGCTAAACAGCAGGCGCAGATCCGAGGAGACCGTGCGGCCCAAATCAGGGCTGTGCGGCCTCCAGGACAGGCTTAGGATTCAGACATATGACCGAAGCCGGGGCCCAAAATCCCCCTCCCCCCGCCGATCCCCATCCCAGAACGGGGCGGAGCCTCCCTCGTGCTGACTGGCCTCGGTCAGCACGAGGGAGGCTCGCTGTTGGCACTGTCAGGCCGATGCTGCTCATAGCGTCAGCCTGAGAACACTAGTGCTGATGCAGGGGTGATGCTCGGCACCCCCGCGTCGGCACTAGTGGCGTAGCATCGACGCAACAATGTCGCATCAAGGCTACGGGGCAGCTCGGATTGTGCGGCCCGTGTGAGTGTGAGTGTGAGTGTGAGTGTGTGAACCTCCAATGTCCCTGCCATCCGTTTTGGTGGAGTGGCTTCCTGCCTTCATATTTACGAAGGCAGCCCAATGGCGGCTCATCTGAAGCCTTCAAACTGCCCAGAAGGTTTTTCCTAGGCTATCCTGCAAACAGCAGCAGTCACTGTGCTGGGGGGGATCAGTGTGGAAAGAAACCCCGGACTGCCATGGTTTGCCTCTTGGTATCCTCGCGAATGTTCGACAGTCCTGCTCCCCCGCCCCACCTCCAGCATGTCTTATTGCAAAGCCCTGCTGTTGGGTTCCTGAACTTTGCCACGGCTGCAAGCCTGGGGTCTCCGGACTGTCAGGCCCAGGCGTCGGAAAGAGAAAGAGCTGGCAACCATGCGAGGCACAAAGGCTGGCGTTGTGCGGATGAATTGCCTCCCAGCAGAGAGCTCTCGCTTCGCCTTCAGTGCAGCCGCATCTCCTTAGCGAATCGGGTGACTTCTCTGCTAACGGGCAGTGGAGGCTGCTGGCCTGCTGAGAAGGTGTGGCGGCAGCCTGCCCCTTGGCTCTGCCTTTGTGATGGTGGGGGAGAGGCTTGCCTGGCCCCCGAGAAGCCGCCTCGAGACAGGCCTAGTCATGCGTTCCTGTCCCACATTGAGCTGGGTATTGTTCTGCGTTCATCTGGACCACTTTCTGTGTGGTGGAGCATTAAATTGCCTTCCGCTGGGAGCAGGTCACATTTGCAGGGTCAACCAAGCCGGGCTCCTGGGTGGGGCAGGCTTGACTTAGGGCCACCATTTCTGTCTGAGATCTTGACTGTCCAGTCCCCCCATCTAATGTGGACAAGTGGCTTTCGCCTTTTCCTGGAAAAACTGATAACTTTTTTAATATCGCGTAGATAAGCATTACGGCTATTTTTTATGCCATGTAGCATTTATGTTATGTCTAGCAAAGCAGAATGAGTGGCTGGTGAGGATGAACGTGCCAAGACTTTTTTTATATATATATAAAAAGAATTAATTGTATTCAGCATTTTTGGTGATGCTGCTTAAAGATAGATTTTACACTTTACCAACCAGTAATAAGGTTTTTATTTGCATTTCCTAAAATGTGATTAATGTGCTGCCTGCCACCCACAGTTTTAGCTGACACTGGTTGGTGGGGGTACTAGAATTTCAATGACCCAGCTTTTAAAATCCCAAAATGAAGACTAGCTGAAAGACTGTATTAGAACCTTGGTGTCTGCAAGACAAAACACTTTCTAAATGGATTTGGGGGGGGGGATGTACTGTGGGTATACAGTAGATGGGTTTTTTTTCATATTCAGTGAATTGCACATCAGCCCATATATTTCAGATGACAAGAATGGAGTAGACCAGTGATTCTCACTGGGATGGTGTCACAGCTGGAAGTGCCGTCATTGTGATGTCAGAACCTGCTGCTTTCCTGATAATGCAGCAAGAAGTTGGGTTATTTCTAAGAGCACAACCCTAACCTAGAGTTAGGGGGGCACAGTTAGACCAGCACAAGGGACACCATAAAGTATGTTTGGACCACTGCTGGAGTCAGAGGCGCCAGCACACAGCCGTGCACCATCCCCCCTGACTCGGAGAGTGGTCCAAATGTGCTTGACGGTGGCTCTTGTGATGCCTAACTATGCTGGCCTAGCTCCAGGTGAGGATTGCACCCTCAGTTATTTCCCCATAGCAAAGTAAATCCGACAGAAAAAGCCTATTTGCAACCTACAACCCAGTATGTCAGCTTGGACCTGGGCCAGCGATATTGCTGGCCCAGGTCCATGTTGACCTGTGGATCAAGCCTGGGAAGGGAGTTAGGCTTTGGTGGGTGCAACTCCCACCGAACGTGCGTGCCCCCTTTGTGAACCCACCCCACCTCCATCTTGGCGGCTGCATAGCTTTCCCTGAGGCAGTGGGCATCCGTGGGCTGTCACACCACCAGAAGCATTACTGGAAGGCCAGGAAGGACTGAGCCGACGGTCCACTCGCTCTGTCTGGCGTACCCGCAGGCCCTTATGCTCCCATATACATCTGCCTGACTACTCCCGTCCGAGGCCCTGTCCTCTGAAACGCCTTTCTCTGACTGATTAATCAAGAACCACACGGAGCGTTGTCAGAAGATGGGGAAAGATGTTTATATCCTCACAGAATGGTAACATTGTTTGATTTCAATGCTGTTTCTGGGTGGACTGTTTTATTTGCTTCCATTTTTCATTGAGCTTTATGGTGGTGTCTTGTTGCTGGGTGACTTGCAAATGTTTGATTGAGGGGCAGGGTAGAACTCCTTTAATATAAGAGATCCAACTGATTGAATCTATTACACTCAAGAGGAATCATAACAGAGAACAAACCTAGTAGCAATGCTGGCTGCTCCTTGTTTTTCAGGGATGGCTACATGAGGAAGAACTGTTTCCAGTATTCTAGGTGCAAGTAGCCTTTGGGAAATGTAGTTTTGCAAGAGCTACTGTAACAGCTAGGTGAAAGGTAAGCCCTGTAGGTTGGGCATACAGAAAGGATTGACTTGAAAACTGATTCAGATTGACTCAGGAAGAGACCCACTTTCTGGGGTAGGTGGGAAGAATAGCTCAATTCAGTTTTAACCACAGGGAGCTTACCTGCCACCATGCCATATGCGCCTTAGTTTTCGGAATGTGACAGCTCTCATATATCGTGCATATTTATCAATACGTTGGTCTGATTAAATATAGAATATGTAATATTATTAAATTATCCCACCCCAGTGTCACTAGCTATTTGGTCCCCAGTGAATATTTCTTGCATCATCCAGAGATACTTGTGACCAAGCGTTACCTTCCATGCCTTCTGCTGTGGCATCCCCCGCCACTCAAACGCATGTCCACATTCCTTCCAAGGGCCTGCTCCGGGTGCCCTCCTCCCTCGAGACTCCTCTTCCTGCTGCAATGAGAATTCACCAGTTACAAGCATCTAACAGGCTGTTGTGCAGTACGTACAGTGTTGAGTATTGTTAGAGGAACTCTTCACGCTTATCCTTTTTTTTCTTAAGTTGCAGCAAATGATAGAAAATTAACACAATAAAGGCAAAGCAGCTGGCAAAAGTGAATAAGAACAGTAATTTTCTGACAAGAGTCTTTACAGCAGCAAATGAGATTTGCAAGACAATGGTTGTTTTCAATTGACAAAGAGCATTTTTCGTTTTGTGCTCTCCAGCAGGGAAAGAGTCTCAAATGTGCGGCATAAAACAGATGCTGCGCATCACTGCTAAGCCCCAGCGGTAGAGTCAATGGTCAGCCAGGTCAGCTGTGCATGTCTGCGTTGCCTGGGAAAGGGTCAGGATTGGGTGGCCATAGCTGCTGCCAAAGCCGCCCCCTTCATAGACTGATCCACCCACCTCCCGCCCCATCACAGCCCCCATTCTGCTGTCGTCCCTCCCCCAGCCACGTCCTGCTTCCCCTGGCATCCTACTGCGCCTTCTTTGGTCCACCAGCACGCATGAGGGTGCTTCTACCTCCCTGCCAATGCGCTAGTAGTGCCCAATTCCGCCAGAATGACTTAGCATAACCGTTCCTTGCAATGGCTTAGCGGTAGATGTTGCTACCCAAGAAGCATCTACCCTTGCTGAGACATGCTGGCAGTGCCCAATGCCATAGGACACCACATTGTTCTGGCACAGCCAAGCACAATGTTTGTGTTGCAGGCTGGCTTGTGCACCTGGGCCATTAGGAATTGATAAGCCTGCTCCGTCTGCTCAGTATCACAAGTAAAGCAGCAGACTTCCCCAAATATAATAAATGCAGACTAACAGATAATGAAAAAAGAAGGGCGGATTTGATCAATCATGCAGAATTCACAACTTCTAAAATAAAAGATGCTTCACAGTTTCTAGCCTGTAAATTAGATAGTGACCTTAAAACCTTGTGAGACTGTCTAATGAACAGTGGCACCAAAAGCAGTAAGCACATCTCACAATGTTTAATTGGCAATATAACACTTCCTAAGAGAGAGATTTCTAGTTAAAGGGCCTGCATTAAAATGCAACTGAACCAAATTAACAAAAACAATGTAATGTGAATTCGCTCATGGATTGCACCTGCAGTTTATCCAGTTTCTTCATACCTTTGATATTTATCAGACTTCTGGGTTTTGTTTTATGGAGAGAGAGAGAGAGAGAGAGAGAGAGAGAGAGAGAGAGAAGTAACAAACAGCAAACATGACCAAAGTGATATTTGAAATCCCTACATAGAAACTACATCTGCCATTTTTGTGGTGGTGGTGAGAACTCTGTGGAGATTCTGACAGCTGCTTCATTCATTTCCCAAAGGCAACAAATTTGTGCATACATTTTTTTTACCTGAATGTGCATTCTTATCTATCCATTTAATTGAGCAGGAATGCTTTGAAATGGGATTCATCATCATCATCATCATCTAAACTACATGAATCATAGTCTGTTTTGACTAGAACTGATCGATTGATACAAGTCTCAGCCTGAGACCCAAGTATCAGATATCAGCACTGTGGCATTTTGTCTGAGATACACAATTTGCACCCGGTAGGTCGTTGCTAGGGCAGTGGTTCCAAACCTCGAAGAGGCCCTAGATTTTGCTGCCTGAGTTAGAAATGCCAAAGGGTGTGGCTATAATGGCAATATAGCCATTATAGCCATTGGACGGCAGTGCTTTCCCCCTCCCAAGTAGCAGCTTGTTTAACCTTTGATGCACACAGCCTAATCTGCCCTGTCAGTTTTGTGACCCAACAAAAATTGGGTCATGACCTACTGGTGGGTCCTTGACCCATAGTTTGGGACCTGCTATGCTGGATGATGTTAATAACTATCAGAGATGTTACTAGAGTGCAACAGCATACAGAAGTTATTAGTTAAGCCTGACTTGAAAGAAGTCAAACAGTCTTTCTTCTGGATGGCTAAAAAACGGGACACGGTGTTGATGATGATGATATCCAGGTGTTTATACAGCCTTTTAAGTTGAAGATACAGTACATGTGAGCAAAGACGAAATTGAGACAAGCCGAGATTCCTGCCTAAGTGGACACCACGACCTCATAAGTGAACACTACTTGTGTTAATTCTTGCTCAAACAGCCTAGGCTGGTGGTGTGCATACAATTCATCCATATTCATACAACTGCTGAAATGGAGCTTGTTTGTCGAAGGCAAGCCGCTGCTCTCCTCTGCCAACGTTCCACCTTGACAGATGAGCCGGGCAAGGCAGCGTGACCTTGCGTGCCGGAGAAACTGGCGCGAGGAGCACATGGGACCCCATACCTGCCAATTCTGTGAGGAGAAAATAGCCACAGGGTGGTTCTTCCAATGAGTAATTATCGACAAATGCAGAGGCTGGAGCCACTGAACCTTAGCAAGTAGAAAAAGGAGATAAAGCTCCAACAGAAAACGAGCAGAGTCCTAAACATGGAAGAAGAAGAAAATGAAACGAGCACATATGTGTCTGTTCTATATTTTGTTTTAGATTGTGAGCCCTTCAGGGACCGGACACCATTTATTGATTTATGTTACTAAAGTGGTTCACTTTGTGAACTACTCCTGTGGAAAAGAGGCATATAAATACTCTTAATAAATATAAACATAACCATCCATGTGAATCCCCTCGCAGCCCCGTCAATTGCTTCCCCCGCGTGGAAGTGGCGGCCGCTGTGCCCTGTGGGGCCAGGGAAGCACCCAGAGGTCCCGTCGTCAGTTCCCTGATTCCGTGTCGAGCTCGGTGGGAGCCTGATGGGACTGCTCAGCTCTGTGCCCGCGGTTGAGAGGAGGCCCATGTCAGCCTCCGTGGCCCTGGAGGAGGTCCAGGATTTGGCGGCAGACTTTGCCACTGTCCCTGCCCCCCCTGTAGGCCTGATCCTCCCCTTGGGCCACCTCAACCACCCACCTCTGCCCTTCCCCACCTTCCCCCCACCCTGAAAAGCCTTGCCTCCAACTGGCGGCGATATTCACCATCTAATGTTCCAGTCTCAGCACTAAGTCCCAGCAGCGACTCGCACTGGCCTCAGTACTGGCATGTTGTCACCTTAACAGCACTGTGGTGACACCCGATGCCGGTGGTTCAAGTGTTCAACTGGCGTTGGGAGAATCAGGCTGGGTCCTTAATAGCAACACTGCACAAGCATCTTACACTTGAAGCTAGCAGGCCTCCCAGGCAGGATGTGTGGCTCTCCCTCTTTCTTGTCCAGCAACTTTGATATGCAGGTTGCACATTTTTATCCTTCCTTTCGCCTCCTCCTCCTCCTTCTTCCAAGAAGAAGGGGACCTCTCTCCCCCTCCCCCCACAGACACACCTCCAAGGTTGCAGTTCTTGTAAATAAAGCTTTTTCCTTATAAGCACCTGCCTTGAAGTGATCTTCTTAACCAGCCTCCCCAACCCTGCTGTGTTAAGCAGCTCTGTTCACGGAAAGAAGTGGGATTCAAATACTTCCAGCCACTCTGTCACAGCACCAGTTGCCACACTACACAATCAAAGATTGCAGAAGAATTGATATTCTTGCCAAGAAAGGGGAGAAGGTCAAAGGAATGTGAATCATTCAAGAACAGCTTTTACCAACAGCCCTCTGAAACAGTGATGATTCATATACACCAAGGGACAGAACACCTGCGCTGGAATACTGGATGAAACAAAATGGGCTTGGGAGGAGAGCTCAGGACTCGCCGGTAGAATAAGAATGTTTGGTTCAAACTTGAGGACGAATGCTTCAAAAGTGTCGTGAATGCTTGGCTTGTCCATGGCTTGTGTATGCATGCAAAATTTCTGTTCCTCTTTGAATGGCAGGGGTATATCCAGGACGTGACCGTTTCTATTGCTGCAAGAGACAGACACGTTCTCCATGTGTCATTTCCATCTACGCATTTGTTGCTCTTTAAGGTGCCACAAGACCCGGTGTCCCCATTTGTAATTTATATGCTTAAAAAGAATATTGATGGTAGACATGTGCGCTAGAAACCAATCATAAAAGGCTTCATTCTGTCTGTGATGTGAGCTGTGGTTGGGTTCCCAGCCCTTCACTTCTGTACTGTCACTTTTTTTTACCAGATACATACTTGTCAATCAGAGTCGACAGTGGCCTTGTAGAGCCAAGGCCGGCGCACTCTGTTTCAGCATCCACCCACCCTTGATGGATATAGAATGGGGTGCCTTCAAAGGTGCCGTTCATTCATTGCCTGGTCCAGAAAACTGCAAGCAGTGAAGATGCCAGGTTTTTTTTTCTCTAGAAAGGGAAGAGAACTGGATGCCTTGCTAGTCCATCAAGTGCCACCATGAACCATGGAAAGGGAACCGAGGTGCTTGCGAGTGCAATCCTCACCTGGAGGGCAGTGCATGCAATGATGTCATTGCCTCACCGCTGAACCAGTTCTGGATGCTGCACGTCACGTGTTGCGCAGTGAGGGGGGGTTACACCCGCCCTGAGCAACACCTGCACAGGTGATGCCGCTGTATGCAGGAGCATAGCGGTTGGCTGAAATTGCCTCTCCTTCCCTGAGCACAAAAGCATATCCTCTCCCAGAATGGCTGTCAGCCAAGGTTATTCCACCAGGCTGGAAACCCAAAATGCCACCTTGCAACTCTTCATCCTACGGAGATCTCAACTCAGTCACTGTACTCTTATGAGAAACTGTATTAAGGTCTACATTTGAACTTTATAAAGAGGGAATTTACACGCCCAGCCATACAAACCTACATGTATGTACTGTATGTAAAAAAGGCTGGCCCTATGAAACGTGGTTTCAGTTTATGCTTTTAATTCAGGCTCACTTTTCTTGTTAGTTTTGCACGACGTTAGATTAACTCTCTCTGCTAGATTAACAAGGGGCATGATCAAACCTGAGCCTGTGAGTACACTGCAGGCAGTGACAGTCACACAGTGAAGGGCATTTTAGAAGTCAGCAAATGAAACCGGAAAACAGGTTCTTTTGCTGAAGTTCAAAAACTTTCCAGCTGTTCTGTCATCCACATGTACCTGTCTGACATTTGACGTCTTGGAAGCGATGTCTGATTTTGTTATATGGGTTCCACTACATAAAACAGCTAGCTAGCTAGGCAGGCAGGCATGGAGACAATATATACAATCACTGGCCATGTTTTTGATTACTGGTTTGGTTGCAGTATTCACAGTAGAGCCACAGCCCAATCCTATCCTTTTCCCCACTACAGGAAAACAGCATGTGCTATTCCCCTTCCCCAAGGAAATGTGGCAGCGGCCCGAATGTGGTTACTTGGACGCCATCAACAGGTTTGGGAGAAATAAGGAGAAATAGTTCCCCTTACCCCTCCATAAGCCTCTTGATCAGCAATGAGTCTCCTCCGTGCTCTAGAGCTGACACAAGTGCAGGGGAGAGGTAGCGAGATGCAAGTATCTGGTTGCCTTGCACACTCCCTGAGGCATCTGGTGGGCCCCTGGGAGATGCAGAAAGCTGGGCTAGAGGGGCCTTGGCCTGATCCAGCAAGGCTGTTCTTAGTCCAAGGAGATATAAAGGGAATATCAGGAGGCTCCAGAGGGACTAGCATCTTGGCACAAGTCCCTGGCACCAGGATACACCCAGTGGTGGGATTCAAATAAATTCACAACCGGTTCTATGTCCTTCAGGGCGGCCGCTGCCTTTCTTCCCTCTCCCAACCTAAAATTAGCAGAATAGGTGAGAATAGGTTCTGCAGAATAGGTGAGAACTGTCTGAGTCCCACCACTGGATACACCCCTTCCAGCCTTTGACATGCCTCCTTCCCTTTGCCCACCCCATCAACCTACCAACATTGGTGGGGACTTTCCTGGCCACCACTGAATGTGGGACGCACCACCAGAACACCAGTTCTGGCAGCAAAGGCCAAGCAAAACACTGAGCTGCAAATTGTCTGGTGGAAGCCAGATATGCATGTTTGATTGCATGACAGCCACATATTGAAGCTCTTGAAAAATAGAAAGCTGAGAGTGTTTGATGTCTGTTTACTGCTGAAACCATGACTGGAAGTCCCCACCAACATCATGCCAGGTGTTGGGTTTTGATGTCTGCAGTTGCAATTTTGTTATGATATTTGAGTAGTGATGATGACAATGATGTTGTGCATAGATGAATGATACTCCTGAGTGGTTTACTCAGAGATCCAACACCGATGATCACAGACAAGAAATAACTCAGAGACTTCTTTAACAAGAACTTCTGTATTACTCAAGTTAATCTTCTTTACAGCAACTCCAGCAGACTCTGTACATAACTTCTATTAATCAATGATCAGCTCTCATCCAAAAGACTTCTCTCAAGCACACACTCTTTCAAAACCCTTCTCTGAAGAAAACATGCACTCATTGTATCCCTGATCATGTTTATATATCATCCAATCATTACCATCACATGACCATATCTCCGGGCAGATTCTCTTGTTACCATTCATACTCATATCACTGGGCAGATTTACTTGTTGCCATTTTAGCTCCATGTCTCTAGGTAGAAACCAACCATACAGATCTGTAAATTTCTTCTGCCTCATTCCAATATCCCAACAAATTTGCTAGCAAATGATCTTCACTTCTTGTGCGAAGCTGTAATCCAGTATCTGATCCGGAATTAGTAATGCATTATGTTGGGAGGAGGGCAGTAAAAAGTGTCAGGGACTGCCCCAGAGCCCCACTTTGCCAGAGCCCCTTTGGGGCTTCAGAGGGTCCCACAGGTGGCCAGCAGACACGCCTCCTGGCAGGACAACCAGGGAGACCCCAGCTGCACCCCACGCCGAGGTCTCACAGCCTGATGCCGCCTCCAGTGGCACAGAGGAGAGACCTTCGCTCAGCCGAGCAAAGAGCCCTGGCAGCAAAGCTGGCGCCAGGAAGGCCCCTCCCTCAGGGCCAACCTCAGGCACATGTCCAGCACATGTGCTGTAATTAAGAAGTGTGGGGAGGCGAGCAGTGTTGGCTGCACAGCTCCAAGCCGAGCTCCATGCAACAAGGAACTTGGCAACCCAGAGGTTTGGCTATGATGCACGACGTCATTGCCGAGTAACCAGGGATAGTGTTGTGATGCAGCTGTGAGGAGATGAGGCCGAAGAATGAATGAATTTCAATGCACAAACTAAACCCTTGGCAGAGAGAACAAAATATTTGTTACTTATGAGATATAGAGCAAGAATTCTAGAGAAGCTGTCTGCAACCGTGTCCCCTCGTATTTCGCTGCGAGTAAGTCTTACTGAGCACACTAGGACTTACTTCTGAGTAAATTTGCATAGAGTTGGGCTCTCATTCTACTCCATTGTATGCCAACCTGGGGGGGGGGGCTATTTCAGCTTTCAAATCATTCCAATGGATAGATTTATCCTGCTTGTCATCATTGTTTGTATCACAGGATCCTCCTCCAGGGATTCATTTACCGTACAGGATGTGTAAATATCTATCTGGATTACTCAAATGAGCTACTAGGGAGCTGACATGAGACACAGTGTTTAACAATGCAAAATGCCACAAGGAGTAATCTAAACAATGCAGGCAGCCTTCATTACGCTAATGCGTGGATAATATGAACTCCTAATACATTTTAATCCCTGCATTAATTGTTTTTTCTAATGAGGAATCCATTTTGTAATGGCATGAAAGAAGCCCTCACTCCCAATAATAGGATGACACGACATGTGCTTCTTCCATTTGGCACGTCACGGCCAATTTGCACAATCAATTTACAGCGACCGCATGTGGAAGAGATGGTGTCAACTACAAGAGCCCCTTTTATTGGTACCTCTACCGGGGCGGAATCCTAACCCTGCCCTGAAATAGTGGAATATTTTTCCCCTGCCCCAGGGTAAGCCCCAGCCAGACCTATGGGCTGCTCAAATCTGTGCCTGCAAAAGAGCAGGAGCAAGTCCATGTGGCCAGGAGTGGCCCAAATTGGGGCCGCCCAGCCCAGGGACGGGGGGTGGCCCAACAACCATGTCCCGTCTCCATCCCCATCTCCAATTCTGTCCCCAACTCCTTAAACAACCATATGATCCATCCAAGCATTTAATACCATCCCATTCACTGAAGTACTATCTCAGCAATTGTCATTTTTTTCTCCTCATGGCACACTGACCTCTCAGGTCTTCTCTCTGGTCTTTCCCTCTTGTGATGTCATTTCCAGCTTTGGGGAGACTCTTCTGGGTTCTCCAGCTCTATTTCTAGGGCAACTGTCTAGAGTAACAAATTCGGTCTGTCTGTCTGTCTGTCCCTTTTCTTCCACTGGTCCCTAAGTTGTGTCTACAGATAGTTGCCCTAGAACAGAGCCATAGAACCCAGAACCCAGTGCTCTCCAACCACAATTTTTCAGGAAAAGCATTTTCCCTCCTATCTCCTAATAGGCTATCCACAGAAACATGGCACTAATGTATGGGTGTCGTGGTCCAGAAGAGATGGATAATATTACATGTCCTTATGGATGTACAGTCGAATCTTGCCAGCACTATGGACTGTTTGGTGATTGGGGCTATCACTACTGATATGGGACAATATTATTTGGGTGGGAACTGATTCCGTTTTCAGCCCTCTTTTTTATTACTAGGGTCTGCTTCAGGCCCTAGTTTAGGGAAACCTGCTTCAGTTATGTGTGGCCTGCCTGTTCCATTATGCCCCGCTGAAGTCCTTGCAGTCAGCCTAAAATTCATTATTATATGGCTTGCCCCTCTCATCCCAAAGCATAAATATGTAGTTATCCTTTTCCATGTTAGAAATTGGTTGAAATATGAGCTTTTCCATTAGACAGATCTGATTTCCATCCAGCTGGAACATTGTCTTTATTCAGCCTGCTGAAGATTCATTAAGTACAAGCTCATGAAATCTTTATGTATAAACAGTGAAACAAATGGAGTTATAGCACAAGAAATTTGTTCTCTAACACTGACTATAATTCAATGCAATGGACTTTGAAGCCAAATCTCATTAACTGGCTATATTTTTGGTTTGCTAGATTAAAGTGTATTGTATTCAATATTTGGTCTGATGACGCTTTTCTTGTGTGTCTTTGGCTGGCAACATGGGTGCCTCTTTGTGTTTTTCTGGCCAATCCTTTATATGGTCTGGGATAAACAATCTTATCACATGGGAACAGACAAATTCAACAAGAACAGATCGAGCGGAATAGCACACAGGAGCAGATTTATAGCCGGAGTCACCATTACTGTGGAGAGATGTGAGCTGTGCTGCTGAACACTGATGTGTCGGTTGTCCACAGCTGTTTATAGCTTTTGGCCTCCTCGTTTCTTTACCGAGTTTACTACCAATCACGTAAAAACGGACACAACTATTTTTATCACAGCTTATATGTACAGACAGGAATGTTAAACGTACAGTATGTGGGCCACAAATACAGGGAATCAGCCAGCAGTTTACTGTAATTCTTTGACCTTGGGGAGGGGGGCAGGTTAGCCTGATAGTAAAATATGGAGACTTTAAATTGGCACAAATTGGAAATGGGCACAGATTTTGTTTCCAACTCTTTCTTTCTGGTGCCTCCTTCAGGACAACTTCCTTTCCCCTCCTCTTTTATTGCACAATGTGTATCATCTACATTAAATTACACATCAAATGATATATAACATGATCGTATTATTCAAAACTACTAAGATTTTCACTAACTTGGCCAGTAGTGGTGTCATGCTCCCCTCACCCCGTGTGTCACCTGGTCCAATCTGCACCCCCCTGAGATTCTGAGAATATAACCAATCTCACATGGTCCCATCTCATCTTAAGCTTCTGCCTTGAGTGTAGTATCAGTGGCTGTTCCACTACCTACGATGACAACATTGCATCTCTGTCAAGTTTGACAGCCCTGTTCTCTTCAGTACCACCCGTCTGTCAACACTGCCTGTTCCTTCATCTCTGCCCTAGTAGTGCCTCTTGCCCTTCCTTCTTTGGAGTCAGCTGCGGAATCAGATTCAGAGTTAAAAACACTGAGTTCCGTCATGGCTCCAGGACCTTCACTAGCCCATCAGTTTGTCTCTCCAGTAGAGGAGCTGCAATCACAACATTCTTGAGAAATGGCAAGTTTTGACTCAAGGAGCAATCCTAACCAACTTGCCAGCACTGCCATAGCTGTGCCAGTGGGGCACGTGCCGCATCCTGTAGTGGAGCAGTGGTCACAGAGGCCTCCTCAAGGTCAGGGAATGTTTGTTCCCTTACCTCAGAGCTGCACTGCACTGATCCTGGTGCTGGAAAAGTTGGTTAGGATTGCGCCCTCAAGGTTCTTCATGTTCCTGAAGTGAGATGGTACTCTCTGTTCTCGAACTACAGGATGGCAATGCTTTTAACCAGACCAAGAAATCCTGTGTTATACCAACAGAGAACCTCCAGACTCTTCTTTACGAAAGCTATTTTGCATCCGTGAACTAAAAAAATATGTCTGATCCCCTTTGTGATATGTCCACAACCTCAGAAGTATCTATGCCTTGAGGTTGGCACTGAACACTTTCAATATCATGTGCTTCCTTTGGTCTTTCCACAGGACCAAGGGTGAAGGAGCACTGAGTCCACAGAACCAAGCTACCACATGTGAGCTACTTGGTTTATTAGGCATCCAAAGAATGGCTCTGGGAGCAACGGAGAGAAGCCCCTTTACACAGGAGCTTAGGTTCCTGCAAAATTTAGCATTCTCTCCCCCACTCCCCGTAGGAATGCCACTGTCTGGAAAGCTTGCTGGCTTGTTCCAGAGGTGAGAAAATACACTATACAGTAGCTCCTTTTCTCCTTGAATGACCAGATCTCATTGCTTAAATGAACAACTGAAACAGACAACAGAAGCAATGTAATCACATTTTCAATAACATTCAAATTAATCATGATACATTAACTAACACAGTGGTCCATAATCAATACAGAATGTTGCTCTGCATTATCTGAGATTACAGGACTTTGATACATTGCCATATTTAGTATAATTTATCTAGCCATTGCTCACTTCATTCTATTTATTTATGCAGCTTACTAATCAAAGGAGAATGAATTAGCAATATTTAACAGTTGACTAACTTTAGCTATCAATAGATGAAAACAAGTGACAAAGAGATGTTAATGAGACTATTACAGTATATTTACAGTTTCAATTTACCGTTCAAGTGAGCTTTAGTGGAGGAGAAAATTCATGGGTCATTTTAAATTGATTTTTGAGTTTTCTAATGCACTGATCCATACAGATAATGGAATACATTTTCCAAGTATGGATTGCTTATAAAGCCCTCAGATATTGTTATCAATACCAAAAAGTTGTCACATGTTTATAGGCATCCACATCTCTTGGTTTTGCTGTCCCCCTCTGGGGCCATTTGAATCCCAAAAGACCAGATCCGATATACTTGTTTAGGTGTGTCATCAAATTGAAATGATGTTTCCAAATACAAACACAGCAATGTATGGTAAAGTAGATCTGGAGTAAAGTTGAAACTACTTTGCACTGAAGCTGAGAAACTGTCAGCCCAACTTCCCAGCGCTGATGCCAACAGGGCATGCGAGATATTCTGGGAGGGGGCATCACAGAGGTCTCCTCAAGGTAAGGGAATATTTGATACCTTATCTCACAGTTGCATTGCAGCTGCATCAGCGCTAGAATGTTAGAACCTAAGAAAAGCCATGCTGGATCAGACCAAGGCCCATCTAGTCCAGCTTCCTGTATCTCACAGTGGCCCACCAGGTGCCTCAGGGAGCCCACAAGACAACAAGGCGCCTGCATCCTGTGGCCACTCCCCTGCATCTGGCTTAGGATTGGGCTGTGTGCCAATTTGGTTCAAGCCTCTGAAGGACAAAAATCCAGGACTCCAGAACTAGAAGACCACCTCCACCACCAGATTTTATCCTCCGCCTTGGCCCAAGCAGCCCAATACGGGGCTGCTCACTTCTCTGCTGGCGAAATAGTCGAGGAGCCCCACCAGCAGTTAAGGAGTCCCATTGCGAGAAGTGGGACTTTCTCTGGGGGAAAGAGACAAATGTTCCCTTCTCCCAAGGAGACCCCAGCAGCTGCCTGGCTGCCCCACAGCACCCAGAGAGCTCATTGGGCTGCCCGTGTCTTTAAAAGTAGACAGGAAGTGTACTACCTCGGAAGCCTGTGCTAACATCTAGGTTTTTTCCCTGCATCATCAGAACAATATCTCATTAATTTAAGAAATGTTCCATAATGTACTTGTAAATTATTAACTTAGCCACCATTGTACATAACAGAAAGAAGGTCATTTCTGATGTGTTATGTTGGATCTATCCCCAAAAGGTCATTAGTTGCTTTTCAGTTCAGAAGTTCCTTGAATTGAGGGGAGAAAAAAACAAAACAAAACTTTCCTTTGCTTTAAGGTCAGTCTATGAATTCCACAGACAATGGGAAATCTAGAAGAGTGAACAGTCTTGTGGTGCACATCTGTCAAGATGGTCAAGAGTCTTCCCAGTTTGAGTGATCTGTTTGCATAATGTGGAAATGTGGGGCAATTGAAAGTGTTTAATAGTGAAGGGCTGTGACCCCTCACCTAATTGTTGAGCAAGGCCTTTTGAATGCTTCCAGAAAGTTGCTTCCATTATATTCCTTGTCTGAATGTTGTATTATTGTATTCTATTATTTCATTGTTAAGGATTTTGTGCTGCAGATTACAAAAACCGTTGTGTCCCGATTACAGTATATTTTTAACTTAATGGACCTGTATGTGACAGAGTCCTGCAGTCCCATTACCTTCTAATAAGTGTGTGTGGGGGACTTTTTGCAATACCGTAACATGTTTTTCTTTCGCATTATGGTGTTGGAGAAGACTCTTGAGAGTCCCCTGGACTGCAAGGAGGTCCAATCGGTCAATCCTCCAGGAAGTCAAACCTGATTGCTCCCTGGAAGGACAAATCCTGAAACTGAAGCTCCAATACTTTGGCCACCTCATGAGAAGAGAGGACTCTTTAGAAAAGACCCTCCTGCTGGGAAAGATGGAAGGCAAAAGGAGAAGGGGGCGGCAGAGGATGAGATGGTTAGACAGTGTCACCGAAGCAATGAACATGAAGTTGGGCGAACTCCGGAAGCTAGTGGAGGACAGGGAGGCCTGGCGTGCTGTGGTCCATGGCGTCGCGAAGAGTCGGACACGACTTAGCGACTGAACAACAACATGTTTTTCATTCTACAAACATCAGAAAGATCTTTTATGTTCCCTGCCAAGTCATTGGTTCTTCCTGTTATACTAGATGAAAGCATTGGTACAATATTCATTTCTGAGTGTGGAATGTGTGGTGCATCACAAGATGGCCCCCAACAGCATGAAATTATATCGTTAAAGAAAATCCAATACAGCATGTTTGTATCACTTAGCTAATTTTTTTCCCAATTCACATGTAGCCTCAAAGGCATCAGGAATCAATATACATATGATGGAAGACCATTCAAATCTGCTTCTATTTCCGACTTAGCTTGAAGGTCCTTTTCGACAGTTTAATTTACCACTTGGTTGACTGTATTTCATCAGTATCCCTTCCATTCCTATTCAGTACCTGTTTTGATTGAGTGGAGGGCATGGTCTGAATTGTCTTAATTTTTTTGTAATGCTCCTAAGATACCAAAGGGTTCTTTGGTATTGTTCAGCTACCTATGTCAGGTGAGACTGAGGGGCAATTGTCACACTAAGGCCCAGTTTGAAATAAAAACAAAATCAACAGTCTCAGCTCTGTCAGTCTAAGCACTTTGCAGGAGTAAAAAAATCTGAGGGTGCGATCCTAACCTGGATTTAGGCCATCAAAGTTAGGCCGGCACAAGGGCCACCGTAAAGCGTGTTTGGACCACTCTCAGGGGGGATGGTGCACGTCTGTGTGCTGGCCTCTCTGACTCCGAGAGTGGTCCAAACATACTTTACAGTGGCCCTTGTGCCAGCCAAACTGTGCTGGCCTAACTCCAGGTTAGAATTGCCCCCCTGAGAGGGCAATTCTATTGTGCTGAAGCGACCACTGCACTAGTGCTAGGTGTAGCAAATGTGCCCGAAAGCACATTTGCAGCACAATGCAAGTAGACAGTGCTGTGGCAACCCATCCACACAGGGCAGGGAAGGGCAGAATGGGGGAGGATTGGGCCAGGGCGGGAATGAGATGGAGCAGGCCTCTGCAATATCCCATCCTCCCTTCTGGGCCTTACTTAGGATTGCTCGAACCTGGGCCAGCAAATCAACTGGCTCCTTGGATCTGCACAAGGTAATTTGCTGCTGTGTGGCCCGGCTGTGCCAAAGCTAGTTAGGACTGGGCTGTAATTGGTGTAGCAGCTAATGGCAAATTAGCAGTTCCTTCTCAGATGAAACACCTGAGGAATTTAGGTGAAGTTCATGGTGATGCAATTAACAGGCCCAAGGAGAAAGGCCAACTTGCACCCCGGCCTAAAACTACTTCTCACCATCAGCAATGGACCACCCAATGGGGAGAGGGGACAAATTCATATCTAGATTTGACAGAACCAGAGTTGAGCTCAGTAAGATTGGGAGCTGTGAGCAGGGTTGCAAGGCTGTTGTTGTTGTTGTTGTTGTTCTTGTTGTTGTTCTCGTTGTTGTGAATCTCTAATATTTTCAAATCTTTCAAAGAAATGCTGTACCATATTGTAACACACATAGTTAAAAGTTGCATTAGGAAAACATCCTTCAGCTTTTGTCAGTTATCTTACAAATTGCTAAAATAAATCATAATCTGCTGACAATCCTTTCTTTAAAATACGAGAAGAATACATGACGGTAAGTTTAATTAGCGATCCATACGGATGACATGGGGCACTATGTGCATTCCTTGTTCTCGGGACGGGGTAGATCACGTGCCACTAGCTTGGGCGTGCTAATCCAGTGGCAGGGAGCTAGGGCAGCTGCCTGTCCTTACAGACCTGTCTTGCCTGAGTACACTTGAGATTAGCCGTCTGAAAAATGGGCGGTCTGTGATCTATATGATAGAGCAGCTTTCCCTGGCTGTTGAGCAAAGTGACAGGATGCGGTTGCAGTATAAAATGTTTAGCAAGCTCCCCAGGCACCTATAGTCAAAGCAATTCCATCTGCATTCTTGTTGTGCTGTTAGCGGTCATTTCCCCAGTGCTATCAACCAAGTGCGCATGGTGACAGCTTTACAAACCAGAAGCTCCAGCCGAAAAGTGCAGTTATTTACTAGCTTCATAACTGCACCCGTTTGAGCGGAGCCTGGTAAATCATGCATTTCCCCGATTCTCAGCTCGGAGCCCGCATCCAGATTGTTTGTGTTTATAGGAGGAATTCATAAGATGCATTTGCCCAAATATACCAGGTTTTTTCCTCACGTTTTCCAGGATTGGTCCCCTATCATTTTTAAAAAATGTTTATAATTCTACGCACAGGTACAACCATCAGGTTCACTGGGAAGAGCCATCCTCAGCGCACCTGCACACTTTCATAAAGAATGGGGGGGGAGATTGAGATGGAGGTTTCAAAGGTCTGGTCATGGGCTACAGTTTGCTATTTCTCCATTAAACGATGCTACCCACCTCCAGAGGACTGTAGCATGCACATGGCTTATGGACGTCCGACTTACAGACAGCTACGTTGATGCATTTGCGCAGACACAGTATGTCCTTTGCTGATGCTTTGGCGCAGGCACAATTGTGCTGAGAATCGGCTGTTCTAACCTCTGTTGATTTCAAATTACATAAAGCCTTCCAGAACCTAACCTCTGTGTAAGTAGGGGGCTGTGTAAGCAGGGGTGCTCACTGCTGGGAAGCAAAAGGCACACTGTTAGCATGCTAAACAGTGTGCTGCTGGGAATGCTGGTGGGAGGTCTGCATCTTGCCGCCTATATTGCCGCTTCCCCCACCAATCACTAGAGCAGGTAATTCAGCCGGAGAGGCAGGAAGGGTGGTGGTAGGGTGGAATGGGGTGGGGAAAGGCAAAACGGGGGCAGAGGAAGTGGATTGGGCGCATCATCAGCGGTCCAGATGCCGCTGATACCCTGACCCCCTTCCTAGACCCAATCCGGTGGACATGTGAGAGCTACTTAGCTTTTCATTCAGGTTGGAGTAGACCCACTTGTGCCACAGAGGCTTATCCCTGGGTAAACGAAAGAGAGGAAGCATCCCAGACTGCTCCCCGCCATAGGATGCAGCTATGGCCATTTTGGTGTTGCTGCATCAATGGACGTGGTGGTGGATAGGATTGGGCTGAGAGCAGAATAGCTTGAAAATCAGGAAGATCAATTAATTGGTTTATTTTGCCTTACTTCCATTTAAGCAAAAAAATTAAACTGTATTGGATCCATTACATGCGCCTGTAGTTTTAGAAGTCATTAAATAAAAGTTCCCTTTCATGGATCACTGCCTTGTCGTGGCGAAGGGGCTTGAGTAGCTCAATGAAGCTGTGAGCTATGCCATGTAGCGTTACCCAAGATGGACAGGTCATAGTAGAGAGTTCTGACTAAACGTGATCCGCTGGAGAAGGAAATGGCAACCCACTCCAGTACTCTTGCCAAGAAAACCCCATGGATTACAAAACTAAAAGGCTAAACGATATGACACTGGAAGATGAGACCCTCAGGTCGGAAGGTGTCCATTATGCTACTGGGGAAGAGCAGAACACGAGTACTAGTAGCTCCAGAAAGAGTGAAGTAGCTGGGCCAAAACCGGAAGGAAGCTCAGCTGTGGATGTGTCTGGAAGTGAAAGTGCGATGCTGCAAAAAACAATACTGCATAGGAACCTGGAACGTAAGATCTATGAATCAAGGTAAGCTAGATGTGGTCAAACGTGAGATGTCAAGGCTGAACATCGACATCATGGGAGTTAGTGAACTAAAATAGACAGGAATGGGAGAATTTAATTCAGATGACATTTAATTTAATTCAGATGACAGAAGCAGATGACATTAAGAAGAGGTGGCAAGAATGCACAGAGGAACTCTATAAGGCTGATCTAAATGTTCCTGATAACCACAATGGTGCGGTCACTGAGATCGAACCTGACATCCTGGAGTGTGAAGTCAAGTGGGCTTTAGAAAGCATCACTAACAACAAAGCTAGTGGAGGTGACAGCATTCCAGCAGAATTACTCAAAATCTTAAAAAAATGATGCTGTCAAAGTGCTGCACTCCATATGCCAGCAAATTTGGAAAACCCAGCAGTGGCCACAAGACTGGAAAAGATCAGTTTACATTCCAATCCCAAAGAAGGGCAATACCAAAAATTGCTCGAACTACCGCACCATTGCACTCATTTCACATGCTAGCAAGGTGATGCTCAAAATCCTACAAGCTAGGCTTCAGCAGTATGTGAATCGAGAACTACCAGATGTACAAGCTGGTTTCCGAAGAGGCAGAGGAACTAGAGATCAAATTGCCAACATTCGCTGGATCATGGAGAAAGCAAGAGAGTTCCAGAAAAACATCTACCTCTGCTTCATTGACTATGCTAAAGCTTAGCATAACAACAACAAACTGTGGCAAGTTCTTGAAGAGATGGGACCACCTGATCTGCCTTCTGAGAAACCTGTATGCAGGTCAGGAAGCCACAGTTAGAACTGGACATGGAACAACCGACTGGTTTCAAATTGGGAAAGGAGTACGACAAGGCTGTATACTGTCACCCTGCTTATTTAACTTATATGCAGAGTACATCATGAGGAAGGCAGGGCTGGATGTTTCACAAGCTGGAATCAAGATTGCTGGGAGAAATATCAACAACCTCAGATATGCAGATGACAACACTCTAATGGCAGAAAGTGAGGAAGACCTCAAGAACCTTCTGATGAGGGTGAAAGAGGAAAGTGCCAAAATTGGCTTGAAGCTCAACATTAAAAAGACTAAGATCATGGCAACCACTCCCATCACTTCCTGGCAAATAGAAGGGGAAGAAATGGAAGCAGGGACAGAGTTTATTTTCCTGGGCTCCAAGATCACTGCAGATGGTGACTGCAGCCATGAAATTAAAAGACGTTTACTTCTTGGGAGGAAAGCTATGGCGAACCTAGACAACTTAATAAAAAGCCGAGACATCACCCTGCCAACCAAGGTTTGCCTAGTCAAAGCGATGGTTTTCCCAGTAGCAATGTATGGCTGTGAGAGCTGGACCATAAGAAAGGCAGAGTGCCGAAGAATAGATGCTTTTGAATTATGGTGTTGGAGAAGACTCTTGAGAGTCCCCTGGACTGCAAGGAGATCCAATCGGTCAATCCTCCAGGAAGTCAAGCCTGATTGCTCCCTGGAAGGACAAATCCTGAAACTGAAGCTCCAATACTTTGGCCACCTCATGAGAAGAGAGGACTCCTTAGAAAAGACCCTCCTGCTGGGAAAGATTGAAGGCAAAAGGAGAAGGGGGCAGCAGAGGATGAGATGGTTAGATAGTGTCACCGAAGCGATGAACATGAAGTTGGGTGAACTCCGGAAGCTAGTGGAGGACAGGGAGGCCTGGCGTGCTGCGGTCCTTGGGGTCGCGAAGAGTCGGACATGACTTAGCGACTGAACAACAACAACAAAATAAAAGTTGGTGCCACAATTCAGTATAGTGAGTTCCTTCTACGGAGCTGTTGGTTTATGCAAATTGCCCAATTTGTAGTTAATTTGTGGTTGAATACAAATGATGACTGTTGGCTTGTTGCTCTGTCAAGGAGGAGTATCTTTCGCTCTTTAAGCTCTGTTGACTGTCAGCAGGAAGGTGAATGGGTTCAAGGTGGTGCTGAATGGATGGGAAGGAGTAGCAGCAATGTGTGGCGGGGATGGAGGATTCAGCTTTGCCTATCCCTTTTCAGGGGTGCACATGCTGCTTTTATTATTTTTGTTGGCTTGTAATTTGTACCCTGCAATCTTTGGTGCTCTAAGTATCTGTGTGTTAGAACGACGGACTCCTGTTGTTGAGGTTATCCAATATGTGCAATGTTCATGGCAACTCTGCGCATGACAAGTGTATAAAGCGCCCTTGTACCTTGAGTCCATTGCCCTGCGCCAGATGGTTATTTGCAACCTCCATCATCAAGCATCCGGTCTGGCCATATATTGCCATTCCAGGGTGGCCCTTATGAAATGGGTGACCCCAGCCCTGTGAAACCGAAGGCAAAAATGCAGAAGGTGGGGGAGCAAAGCATTTGCTCCTTTCGATGGCTTGCCCTGCCTGGAGACCAGTCAGACTTAGATCTCAGGCAGACCATCTGTGGGATCACACTGGTTCCCTGGCCTGCTGGATACGGTGTGTTGTTCGTCTGGCTAATTGTGGCTAGAGAAGAATAACTGTGGGGCATTCAATTCAGTAAGCAAATACATACTGTATATAAGATTTCAATGGGTTAGTCGTGAGAAATCAAGGACTCCTCATATGAGAATGCTGCCGCCCAGGGAGAAGGTCTGCGCCTAAAGCAGATTACATTGGGAAATACAGGGTGGCGCTAGGACGTAGCGACGCACAGCACAATCCCAGCCTGTGCTGGAACGGGCAGGCAGGCTGGCCTGTGCTGTATCCAACACGGGTTTGCTGCCTCCGGGGCTCACCACAGGACAAGGGGACGTCCCCTTACCCCAGGGTAAGCCCCAGCCGCCCCGATGGGCCTGCTCAGATCTGTGCCTACCGTTTAGCAGATGCAAGTTGCGTATGCCGCGGCACCCCAAACCGGAAGGGTGGCCCAGGGATGGGGGTTTGGGTGTAGCCTAAAGGCTGCCTTCAAGCTCCTCCCCCTCCCCAGGCCACCACAACTGCAAGAACACCCTCACCCTGCCCTGTTCCACCCCTCCCACCTGCCCCCACCCAGAAAACAGGCAAGGGAGGGTGGTGGTGAGCAGAAATGCCTCCAGAGTCCAGATCGACCTGCCCAGTAGACCTGGCCTCCCAGACAGAGACGTTCCTGATGTGGAGCCCAGGTCTCTCTGCCTGGTAGACCTGGCTTCCTGGTCAGCTTGACCAGGGAATTTCCAGGTCCTCTCTTTTGATGACACCCTCCCTGTGGTGTAATCCAGTGAAGTCTGCAGCCCCGGACCGCCTAATGATGTCATTGTTGCAGGCTGCATGCTCAAAACAACACCAAAAATCATGAGTAACTCATTAGTGAGGGTGCAATCCTAACCTTGAGTTAGACCGGCATAGTTAAGCCAGCAAACTGTGGCTGGCACCAGGGCTACTGTAAAGCGTGTTTGGACCACTCTTGGAGTCAGGGAGGACGGCGCACATCTGCCTCCGAGTGGGCCAAACAAACTTTGCTGGCTTAACTAAGCCAACCTAACTCCAGGTTAGGATCACACCCTGAATTACATTCATTTAATTCTAGTGCATACCTTTGAAGGCAAGAAAAGGGGAATTTTCACTTAAACTTCAGAGATTTTTTTTTGTTCCTGAACATCCAAATCTAACCTTGTTAAAATGGGTCTCCTTTCTGCATTGCCAGATTTAATGTCACTGAGCAAGATTTTAGTGTGTGCCCCTTTTAAATGACAGTCTAGAGTTAAATGCCAGTATTATGTGCACTAGCGGTGAGCATGTTCCACATTTGCGGTGGTCTGGGTTTTTTTTTCTTTTCAGTAGTGCCTTCAGTTTTACAACCTGCCGCACTTGCTTTTTGCCAGGCTGTCATTCCAGGTCATTCCGTTTCTAATATTTTTCGTTTAATTATCGTCGCTCTCCGCGCCCCCATCTCTGCTCCCAACCCTTCTCCTTAGATCATCTACCGATATTTGTTGCTGACTTCCAGCCAGTTTAAATCCTAAGCTGGGGGCGTGGCACACAGAGGTTGCTCCTCGCTGCTTCCCTCTCACAAAACTGTAAGCAGCTTTAGCTAGTCGCCGCTCAGAACTTTTCTCCTGCTGTGACTGATGGCGATACTATGCGGAGGTACATCATAGCCGGGGCAGATGGGGAAAGAGACACTCTGAGGAAGGCACCTTGTAAAGCACTTTTTTGCACATGGGGTGGGGGAACACCATTTAAAGAGACATAGATTAATAAAACAGCCAATATTATCATGCCATTGTACAAATTGATGGTAAGGCCACACCTGGAATATTGTGTCCAGTTCTGGTCGCCGCACCTCAAAAAGGACATAGTGGAGCTGGAAAAGGTGCAGAAGAGAGCGACAAAAATGATTACGGGGCTGGGGCACCTCCCTCCCTTATGAAGAAAGACTGCAGCGTTTGGGGCTCTTTAGTCTAGAAAAAAGGCACCTGAGGGGGGACATGATTGAGACGTACAAAATTATGCATGGAAGGGATAGAGTCGATAAAGGGATGTTCTTTTCCCTCTTTCAAAACTCCAGAACCAGGGGGCATCCGCTAAAACTGAGGGTTGGGAGAGTTAAAACAGATAAAAGGAAGTACTTTTTTACTCAGCGGGCAGTTAATCTGCGGAACTCTCTGCCACAGGAGGTGGTGATGGCATCTGGTCTTGATGCCTTTAAGAGGGGATTGGACAGATTTCTGGAGGAAAGGTCCGTCGTGGGCTATAGGCAATGATGGATTGTGCAACCTCCTTACAAAGGTGGTGGGCTACTGGTACCGGGTGCAAGGGAGTGGCAACAGGATGCAAGCATCTTGTTGTCCCATGCCTCCCTGGGGCACCTGGTGGGCCGCTGTGAGATACAGGAAGCTGGACTAGATGGGCCTTTGGCCTGATCCAGCAGGGCTCTTCTTATGTTCTTATGTAGATTGTGAACATAACTGTGAAAAGAATTGGCTCAGACCTTCTTCATAATCAATCAATCAACAAAATGTATATACCGTTTTTCACCACCAAGTTCACAAAGCGGTTTACAGGCTACTACTACTACTACTACTACTACTACTACTACTACTACTACTACTACTAATAATAATAATAATAATAATAATAATAATAATAATAAAGTTAAATGGCTTTCGATCATTACAATTATCAATGTTTTCTTCTATATTGTTGTTGTGAGATTCATCTCTAAATACCATCATATGGTTTCGGTAAGGATATCTGTTCCGCGGTCCAAAAGGCAGGTGTTTTGAGGGCTCAAGTGTTTTATTTTTATTTTATTTATTTATTTGAAGAATTTATACCCCACCTTTCCCATGCCGAAGCAAATGCCCAAGGCGGCTTACATGAGCAGGCTAGTCTAAACCACCATTTTTTTCAATGGGGTTTTTACAAATCTACAGTGTTCTTGTGGTCCGCCAATCCTTAGGGCCAGACGTTGCCTTCACAATGTGGTTCTTTCCTTTTGGCTGCTTGCCATCCAGCCTCAGCAGGCAATTGCAAGTCAGGCCTGAACAGATCCTCAAGGTCATATTCCCTTCTTTGCCGGCTGGCCTCCTCACACACTCCCCCGCAACTCTCATTTGCAGTGAGCTAATCAGCTCCACAGCGACTCCGTTCTGCCACCGCAGGTACTGCAGCTTGTCACAGCCTAGCATCCGTCTCCCATCCAAAAGCAAACCGCAGATTCTCCTACTTAGCTTCAGGCAGTACCAGTAGCTCAACCATCAGTCCACACCTCCTGCTCCTCCTCCTCCTGTTTTATGATAATAATAGCTTGACTATGAACCCAACTGTGATCGGTGCCTTGCTTGGACTTCCAATGGCATCAAGAGAAAAAAATTGAAGGGTTTCTCAAGGGTCAATTCATTAGGTGGAATGGGGAAAAAGCCAACTGAATGCAACTTCCAGGTTTTAGAGGCAGCCTGTCTCTGAATGCCAGATGCAGGGCAGTGGCAACACGGTACAAGTGTCTTGTTGTCTTGTGTGCTCCCAGAAGCATCTGGTGGGCCACTGTGAGATGCAGGAAGCTGGACTAGAGCCAACATGACTCTCCTTATGCTCTTATGTAAATACTCACAGCTTCTGAGTTTAAACAGAAGTTAATTCCGTTTCTATGGAACTTGAACTAAAAGTATAGCTGGCAAATTCGGCTGGCACACAAGCAGCGCAGGGTGGCCATCAGCCAGCGCCATTGGATTGACACAAGTAGCTAGCATTGGCCCAATGGCCCTTGTAGGATTGCGCCCTCAACCAGACCCATTGTGGGGGTGGGGCTTTACTTGCAGTAATGGGACAAATTTCCCCAAGAAGACTCTGGATGATGTGATGGCACTCACAAGATACAGCCATAGCCATTTTGGTGCCACTACTCTGGGCACCAGGCAGCTCAGGATTGGGCTGCCAATGAGCTGTGGAATAGGATCATGGTTGGGATGGGAATTCTTTGTCTGTCTGTCTGTCTGTCTGTCTGTCTGTCTGTCTGTCTGTCTGTCTGTCTGTCTGTCTGTGTGTTTAACCCATCTCATCATCTTTTGTTTGTGTTTGAATTTGGCTCCTTGGTTCAGCAGAGAAGCTGATGTCACATCATCCATCAATTTTATATCTCTGCTTAATTGGTCAAAACACGAAAAACCACTGCTTTTGCTTATTTTGACAGAGTTTGACACAAATTTAGATCAACTTCACAAAAAAGAATACCACTTTTGTTCATTTTTGACACAGTTTTGAAGAATCCACAAATAGTTTTCAGTAAGGGATCAGGAGGAGGAGTGGCAGAAACAGGAGGAAGCTTGCTTAAACTTGCATGAACAAACATGTTCATCATTGACAGTGCATGCTGAGGTGACTTTAATGGAATGTGCAAGTAGTAAGTAGCAGTTTCTTGACACACTAACCAGCAACCAGAGTGCAGCTTGGGAATTTTTGAGCAGGTTATTTCAGGCTGGGGTGTGTGTGCTAGTGATTGTTTATCTTGTAGGGCCATTCACCCTTATTTATTGCACTGTTGGTACAATTTGCAATAAAAATCAGTGGTGGGATTGAGGGGGGATCTGGTCTGGGGCTCCGCTCACCAGCACAGACAACACACTACACTGCAATTTGTTATTTTAATCAAGAAATTTTGGAAAAAATATCACACACACACACACACACACAAAAAAAAAAAACACCCACCCCACCCCTAATAATCAAATTCATTCCAACAATGAACAGTTGTGTGTTTTTCTTGCCTGTGCTTTGCATTCTAAAATCTGTGCTTTAAAATGTTATTTCCTGAAATGATCCTTTTTTTTATCATAGCTACTTGAAACCTGGGAGGTTTTGAGAATCAGATTGCAGTGATGCCTATTTTCTAGGAGACTTTTCAGTCACCAGAAACCCCGACATCCTTCCTTTGTAGTTGTTAGATAGGAGAGGATGTGCATTTTACTAGGCTAGATAGAATGTCTGTATAATGAGCCGACAAACACAAGTACTGTATGTATGAGCAATGATGTGATTTCCCGTATGGAAGTGTTTGAATCCCTGCTCACCCAAGATGGTTCAGGATTAGGATGTGTGTCCTTATATATGTTTCCTTCTTACATTACCGACCGCGTGTTTTCACCTTGAATCACCCATTATCCCTCTTCGGAACTTGCTACATGCCTCTGTAGGCTTTGATGTCACTGTTCCTTTAATCATGTCTTTAAAATGTTGTCATCACTGATGTGTTGTATATTTATTTGAGGGAGAAAATGATTTTTTTAGTTGTTTCTATGTTGTTAACTCTAAAGCCCGATAAGGTTTCAGCCGCTTGGTCTCCTCGGATCTGTGCCTGAATGTTCCCTTCCTGTCAGCCTCGCCAGTCTGCTGCTGGGTTGGATAGCATCAGTGGAGTCATTCACCCGGTACTCTGGGCGGGACTTACTTTTGAGCGGCAGTCCGCCCGTTGCATCACGCCGCGTTCCGCCGCGTTCCTGCCCGACGGGGCGGGCGGGAAAGCAGCGGAACGCAGCATGACGCAACGGGCAGACTGCCGCTCAAAGGTAAGTCCCGCCCAGCGTACCGGGGTGAATGACGCCACTGGATAGCATCCTGAGTCACAGTTTGGTGTTTGTGCCCCAAAGCACATACACCCATTCACGGGTGCTCCGAATTGCGGCCCCTCAGCCCTGCGATTCCCCAGGTGCCAAAGGACCTGGCCACATGGCTGCAAGGCCTGACCACCTGAAATGGCACTGCTGGTAATGGTGCCGTTATTTCTCAAAACACCCGTGTTCCTGCCCTCTCACTTCTTTTTTGTTGTGAATGTACAAGGCAACCTTTATCTGTGAGCCGCCTCTTGGTAATGGAGCCCCAAATAAAATGCACTTTGCCAAGTTCACGCTGCACTTTCCTTAATTTCCTTGCAATCATCACTTTGCAGAATGCAAGAACGGAGTAATTTACCACTGTTGCTTGTTTCCAAACCCCAAGGCACAAATGGGCTCAAATGAAAGCAAAAGTTACGGGGCATCCATCCATCCATCCCTAATATATTTAGACAGTGAGATATCTGGAGCATGAAGAATATCGCAGGTTCCTGTGCTGACTGATTGTCATGGAAAGCCTCAGACCGCGCGGAAGAGGCTGCTCCCCAAATTTGCAAGGAAATGTAATTTAATTTCTCATACCAGTGAAGGAGCAGAAATGGAAGAGATTCCTTTTGATCAAGGGTTTATGTGAACTGGATCAAGCTGCCTCCCTAGACACCGTCTTGGATGCTGAGGATCCCTCCACCACATGGCGGCATGCAGGACAACTGTTTTGACTGCAATCTCACTTCGAGCCTGGGTTTGTCATGGCAGTGGCTTTGCATGAATGACCGTTGCAGGGAGGAAGCCAGAGGAAGGGAGAGCCTGCTCATTCTCCGGTCAGCAGCCTTCAATGCGTTTGTTACGACAGCCTTCTGGATCAGCTCTCTGAGATAGTGGAGAGTGATTGGGTTGCTCCTATCTGGAAGGCCATCTCCAGAAGCTATTGTTGGGGGACGTCTCTTTAGTCCCATGACATTTATTGAGTGTTGGGAGAGTGAGAACAGATAAAAGGAAATACTTTTTTACCAGCAGGTAATTAATCCGTGGAACTCCTTGCCACAGGAGGTGGTGATGGCATCTGGCCTGGGTGCCTTTAAAAGGGAATTGGACAGATTTCTGGAGGAAAAGTCCATCATGGGCTACAGGGCATAATGGGTTGTGCAACCTCCTTACGTTAATAGTAGGCTACCTATGGATGCCAGGTACAAGGGAGTGACAATGGGATGCAGGTATCCAGTTGTCTTGTGCTCCCTGAGGCATCTGGTGGGCCACTCTGAGACACAGGAAGCTGGACTAGATGGGCCTTGGCCTGATCCAGCGGGGCTCTTCGTATGTTCTTACATTGGGATCTCCCAGGTTTCTATCGTACCTTCCATGTTTTTTTAACATCTACAGGAAGCTGCTAGGAGAGGTCATTTTGGGAATCTGAGATGCAGTAAACTGGTGATACTCAGCTCTGTCTCTCTTTACATCTGGGTCAAGTGAGGCAGTGAATGTGTTTAATCGATGCCTGGAGTCAGTAATGGGCTGAATGAGGGTCAATAAACAGAAACTCAGTACCTATAAAATGGAGGTCCAGAAAGCTTTAAAATGGCCCAGGTAGCATCTGAACGCCTGCAGATAGGGGAGAATAGACCACAAATGGTAAAAGGTAAGACTTTTATTCCCCCATATAAGTGAATCCGCAGGAACAGAGCACACAGTTACCGAGAATTCACTGTACTGTGGGCTGGTGGTTCATGTTCTCAAGAAACTGGTGTTCAGCTGTTCTGGATTGAATTGTTATTTCTGGATTCAGCTTTGTCACTAGAAGCTCAAGCGGTCGCAATGGCACGGGGTGCCTTTCACACAGCTATGGCTTATGCTCCAACTTGCAACCTTTCCTGGACTGAGATAACCTGGCCAAATTAAACCATGCTCTGGAAGCATTCACAATTGGTAACTGCAGTACATTGTACTGAAGACAGCTTTTGACTGTGGTTTAGAATCTACAGTCAGTCCAAAGCAAACTGCAAGAATACTGGCTGAGTCAAGATTCGGCAAGCATTTTTACTGGCTCTTAAAGGGCTTCACTGGCTCCTGGTTCATTTCTGAGTACAATCGAAGGGTTGCTGTCCACTTGGAAAAGTCATATGTGGCTTGAGATCTATATCACCTGCCTGTCCAACAGTCCTTGGAGTCGCTCCTTTAGATTTTCCTGCCACCAGTAGTAAGGCAGATGGTGCCTGGGGAACTGCTGGAGGACCACATCTGTTCAATTCTCTTCCTGGTGAGATTCATTTGACACCTATGCTGCTATTTTGTCAGCACCAGGCTGTGTGTCGATGCATCCAATTTCAAACCGGATCTGAGTTTCCTTGAATGAATGCATGCATTTCTTTAGAACTGTGTGATGGTTTGGTTGTTAGGTTTGATGGCTGTTTCATAATTGTACTTAAATATTATACTTTTAATCTGCATTTCCTTCAAGGGAATCAGAGCAACTTACATACAGTTCCTGAATAGTCTCTCTGCTCAGTAACTTATAGGTAGAAGTGTTTTCTTTTTTTTTCTCGGTGATAATGGAATAAAAACACATACAATTTTTTGCACTACTCATTTTTCTAAAAAACAAAACGCCCAATAACTCCAAACACGCGTGCGCGCGCGCGCACACACACACACACACACACACACACACACACACACACCACCACCACCCTCTAACACCTCTACATGTATTTGGCTACACTATACCACCTGTATCACCTACCTAGTACACTTTTAAAGCAATTATAAATAAAAATTAAAATTTATAAAAAAAATGTGCCCTTGGAATAAAAACACATTACATCACTTTCTGTACTTCTAACTTTAGAAACGTAGAAAACTGAAAATATAATAATAATAATAATAATAATAATAATAATAATAATAATAATAATAATGTTTCACCCACCTTTAGTTATAGGGCTAAATTTGCTCCGCTTTTGTAATAGAAGTATGTAATGTGCCTTCTGCTCCATCTACTTTCTTTTCATAGATTTATCTAACATTTAGTCCTCAGCCAAGGAATGTAAACTCATGTCACTGGTCCTCAAGGTACTATAGAACATTGTTGATTTTGCTGCAAATTTCTGTAGTCTCAGGTCACATATTGGAAATGTGAGGAGTGCTGCGCAAAATAGCAAAGAAAAAAGCCCCATAAAAATCTGGCAATTATTTTCAGCAACGTTTTTCTCCTGATGGTAAAAATAACAGCAAGTCATCCAGCATTGTTGGAGGGCACAAGAGAAGAAATACAGTTTCAAAAGAATTAATGCAATTAAAAAGAAAATGAAAGCCTATTTGGTCATAAGGACACACCGTGGTGCGTCATATTTCATCCGTAATTGGCAGTTCAGCTGACACCTCTCTCTCTCCCAGTGTGGTGCAAGGCAAGTGCCATGGGCAGGCTGTTCTTTCTTGCTAGATCAGTCAGAGATGGAGCAAACCCACCTGGTGAGCCAGAACTTCCTTTGTTGCAAATGATCTGCAGCGCTGGAGGCCCAGGGAGAGAAACCTTCCAGCAGAGACCATCGACACAGACGTCTGGGTGCCACAAACTGGGGCAGTTTGGCTCCCTGCTCAGAAAGCCCTTTCTTGTCCCCACCGAGGGCCTCAATGTCCCTGAATTCTGGACCAAAAGACCCCTTCTCCATCCAGACATTCAGAAATGTTGATAGCTCTTTGGGATTATACAGCAAAGCTTTTCTCAAATACATGCTTTTGTAAAGCATACATTATTGGCCTCGGTATTTAAAAAAAATCACTGTAGAAAATACACAGTTCTGAATTTTGCAGGTTGGTTGACCTTGGTGGATCTCCGAGACTTTTGAAATCTATTAGGAGTTACAGACGCTAAGCTCTGAAGCCTGGGAAATGGAAACTTTGTGGTGTGAATAATCTTTTAACAGCCTTTCATGTTCATATTAGATACTATTTCAAGCCACACACCTCTCTAATGATCTCAAATTCCCACTACACATTGATCCTCCCTCTTGGTGTCCTTCATATCCTTGGAGAGATCATTGCACAACCCTTTAAAACACATTAGGCATTCATTATGTGGCCTCCGGAAGGCCCAAACTCTCAGCAAAGAGGAGCTTCGCTTCTACTTTTCTGTCGCCTCTCTATTAATAGATAACTCCCAGCTGCGACTTCATTTTTCTTCTGTCAAGAACGGTGTAACTACATGATTAAAATGGCATGCAACTCGAAAGCGATTATCAATTATACTAATTAAGGTCAAATAGAATAGAACAGCAGGCTTTGTTTAAAAGGGAAAAAAAACCCTGGGTAATCTACACCGCTATTAATTTAAATATATCCTATGTACACGTGACAGTTTCCAGGCCTCGTTATCAATTATTTCTCGGTGATCCTTTGAGACTCACAGCTGTAAAACTTTCTTGTTGCTCGTTCTGAACAGAGAAGGAAACCAGCACTGATTTTAAAAAATGCATTTTGAACAGTGTTCGAGAGGTGGCCTATTTTTTCCTCCTTTTAAACCAGGAAATTCATCTATTTGTTCTGACAACTCCCCCCTAAAAAAATGTATGCAGTAGCTAGGATATAATTCTTCCTTCCTGATGTGGGCAGGTAGCAGAAATTGGGCCTTCTTGAAAGATGTGCAAGGCCTGCAAGCCCACTGAATATATGGAGCTGTCTTTTTCTGAGTCACATCGTGGGTCCATCTCACTCAATACCATCTTCAGTGATTGGCAGCAGTTCTCTGGGGTTTTAGGGCATGTTACCTTTTAAACTGGACATTGCTTGAAATGTGTTCCTTTGGGTTGAAGATTGCTTTTTGAAGACAGTAGCACACAAGTTGTGTGATGCCCCACAAAACCACAGCAGGAGTTAGGAGGCCTTGAGAACGTGGCCTCTTTCTCAGTTGTGATCCCAACTGATCCCAGGATGCTGCTGTGATTTGGGTCTGGATTTATAGCTGAAAGATCCAGGTTCAAATCCCCACCCAGCTGTGGGGTATCTGAAGAATCCTACTATGCTTCTCAGGGCACGATCCTCACCTGGAGTTAGGCCAGCACAGTTAGGCCAGCAAAGATTGGCTGACACAAGGGGCACTGTAAAGTATGTTTGGACCACTCTCAAAGTAAGAGAGGCAAGCATACAGACGTGCACCGTCCTACCTGACTCCAAGAGTGAGCCAAACACCATTTACAGTGGCCCTTGTGCCAGCCAAACTTTGCTGGCCTAACTCCAGGTTAGGATTGCGCCCTCAGAGTCAGGCAGGATGGCGCATGTCTTTGTGCTGGCCTCCCTGACTCCGAGAGTGATCCAAACAAACTTTATGGTGCCCCTTGTGCCAGTCAAACTTTGCTGGCCTAACTGTGCTGGCCTAACTCCAGGTGAGGATTGCAACCTCAGAATTCGTTTAAAAAATAAATAAATAAATAATCTGTATTCCTCGATATTCCTCAATTTCTTGTCATTTTGCCCAAGCAGCGACCTCCCAGTTTGCCTCAAATCTGGCTTTAGGTGAAATTCCCTTTGCAGATCTAGCGAATGTGCTGAGGGGTGGCTTCTGTGGAGTATATGTCCAACGGACCTTCCTGTGATTTTTGGGATTGAAAGGGTGATGATGTTTTTGGAATGATCCTTCCAAATGTGTGGCCTGTTATTGTTTTTGCATAATGAGTGACTTTGAACTCCTGCCACCTGATGTTGAATAATACATGTCAAAAAGGAACAGCAGGGTTCTGGCGAGGGCTGTGTGAGAAAACCAGGGAGCATAAGCAATGTCTGTGACCCATTAGAGCAGTCGCAGCATGCAGAACACATTGTCGCTGAATTATTCAAACTAGGTAGCCCTCGTAATTAAGTCTGCTTCCGACTAGTTCCTGGTTGGGCTCCATCCTAGCTAAGACATTGTAGGACTAGAGAAGACGCCTCTCTCCCAAATCAGTGCAGCTTACATTAGTGTGCTCTGTTTTAAACATGTTGTCATCACCATGATTCTGGAAAGCTTTCAGCACAAATGGTGGTTGTTGGCTTTTTTTTTTTTTTTTTTCCTGAAACAGATTTTCAGCAGGAGGCATAGAACCTGATTTAGTCCAGGGTCTGATGTGTGATCACTTGACTTTGTATTTTGTAATGGCTTTCCCATTTCAGTCATTTTGCTTAACAAGTACTAAGGGCTCAATCCTAACTTGGAGTTAGGCCGGCACAGTTAGGCCAGCAAAGTTTGGCCAGCACAAGGGCCATCGTAAAGCGCATTTGGACCACTCTCGGAGTTAGGGAGGATGGTGCATGTCTGTGTGCTGGCCTCTTTGTGAGTGGTCCAAACTCACTTTACAGTGGCCTTGGTGCCAGCCAAACTTTGCCGGCCTAACTGTGCCAGCTTAACTACAGGTTAAGATGGTGCCTGAAGCCAATTAAGTATTGCCTCCTATAAAATCTGTTTGTTTGTTTGTTTGTTGCCTGATGACCAACAAGTCTGAGTTTGCCATTCACTTCCATAGCAATCAAATGAGGAGATGTTTCGGTCATCCTTAAATGCTGCTAACTCTGTTGTCATGAAAAACAGCCCTTATCAAACCAGTAGGACTAGACTTCCCACTGGTCAATGCTAAAGGTTGGGTGGGGGAGGGGCAGGACCAGCAGTGGAGACATGAGTTCTCAAGTCTGCGCTGGCAAAATTGTTGGCGCAGCCTTGAGAAGTCCTACTGGTGGCCCAGCGCCCTTACCCAGGGGAAAGGGACAAATGTCCCCTTCGCCCAAGGTGCCTCCTGCGGCTGCCATGATGCCCAAAGGATGCAGTGGTAGCCATTTTGGTACCGTTGCTCCTATGGGGCTGGGCTCCATAGGATTGGGCTGTGAGTTAGCTTGTCACTCTTTTTGCAATATTTTGCAAAGGTAGCAGACTATTATTGGGTGTTGCAAGAAGTGTTGCATATAAACAAGTAATCACACAGAAGGTGAACTCAACCTGAAGAATTTCATAATTGGCAACTGTTTCGATTTTCCAGCTGTCTCTCCCTTCTCACAAGCACAGCACATATGTAGATGATCCCCTTGTTAGTGCCAACGAGTGCCACTACCCCCTGATTAATATATCATAATCCGTTTCCATGGAATCAGATGTCATGGGAATGTCATTCATTTTTACCATAGATGTGTTAGCACAATGCTTGTAAAAGGTGGGATTCCCCCCCCAAAAAAAAGTCCCACCAATGTTTCTGAAAAGAAATTTCTGTTGAAAGTGGAGAGAGGAAACAATTTATCTGCATTTCTCCAGCGTTTTAGGGCGCAATCCTGTGCAGTGCTGGAATGGTGAGGCCGACTCAGCAGCGCCATATCCAACGCTGCATAGGAGAGGCTGGAGGCCCCCCCCCACGGCAAAGGAGCGTGCACACCCTTACCGTAGGGGAGGCTCCAGCCTCCCCTATGTGCTCCTCGGATCTTTGCCCGCTAAAGAGGGGTCGTACAGCCTCGCGGCCTCGCAGACAGGCTTAGGATGTAGCTGTATGGCACTGCCCAGGCCCGCCCACATCCCGCCCCCTGCTTCCCTCCCTCCCTCCCAGCAACCCCCATCTCGATATGGGACGGAGCCTCCCTTGTGCCAACCGGCTTTGGTCGGCACAAGGGAGGCTCTCCATCGGCGCTCTGATGGCGCTCCACCCCTTGCCTCGACGGTATGACATAGCATCGACGCAAGGGGAGGGGTGGGATTGCGCTGCCCGAGTCCCCCACGTTCATGTAGTCAGTCATTTTTCGTGGCTTGAGCATTTCAGTCCTTGCAGATTCTAAGACACTCCCTCAAGGGAGGATACCTGTGGCCATGTATCCTTAGCATGCCACTGGGGTGAGCCCATGTTCGCCGCATACTCAGAGGTCGAAGAGGCCCCACCCCTTTGCCAGATCTGGACGAGCTCGACCAGTGTGCTCATGGTGTTTTGTTTTGTGAAGGGTTTTGTTTTGTTTTGTTGCAGAGATTTTCTTGCCCGTGGCCAAGTTTTGAGTTTGATTGGCACACACGGTGGTAATGTGCTCCATACCTGGCTGACGGGCAGCCCTATCCTGTTCTGAGCTGGAATAGGCAGGCCTGCCCTGTGTCCCGGCCAGGGTATGAGGTTGCTGGAACTCACCGCAGGGCCAGGCACCGTTTGTCCCCTTACCCCGGGGTAAGCCCCAGATAGCCTTGTGGGGCTGTTCGGATTTGCACCAGCAAAGGTCAGGATCTCCCTCCATGGGCTGGCCCACCTATGGGGCTGCCCTCCCTCACCCCATTCCACCCACCTTGCCCAAGCCCCTATGCTGGCCAAACGTGGGCATTGCTGGGGTGGCTCTGCTGCTGGGACTCCCCACAGTGGCCCAGGGTGTCTTGAGCTGCCACAGACGTGCCTTACGGCTTGCTGATGACAGCTCTGGGCCAACACAAGTAAGGCAATCCTGACTCCTACTCCCTGTCTGGCAGTACATCAGCCAGTCCTGACCCCCCTGACTACACACCACGCCTTCTTGAGGACAATCTAGGGTAGGTGAAAAGTGCTTTTCCCCATAGGCCAATCAGGACTAAACAAAAAAAATATATTCCTTCCAAGCCCCTAACAGTGATAATCTAATCCAAGATTATTGTGGGGGGAGACCTGGGTCACGAGCTCGTCCATTCTCAGGATGCAGAGGGATGGAAGCTACATGCAAACTGCACATCTCTGGCCCCACTATGGGGTTGTGCTGCATGTCCTAGAATAGGGATACTTCCTGCTTTCTATGAAATCACACAACTTCATAAAAGCTTCTTCTCTGGCAGTCATGTGCATGAGGCCAGCTGAAAGAAAAGATATTGCCAACACAACAATGAACCCCTTGACCCCTCTCCTCATTGCATCTCATGGCTTCTTCTTGGCAGACACATCAACTTTGTCTGCCCAATAGACTCATTGTCAAACTGCTCCTTTGAGGCCCTGAGACTCAATACGGAAACCTACACTTCTGCTTCCTTCTGCGGATGCCTTGGCCCCTTCAGCATCAAGCTTCTACTACCACCCTCTCAAGAGTTCAGCGTTTTCTACTGTCAATATGTCAGGCTGGCCTCGTTCAGTTTCTTATGAGCCCACTCGTATGCACGTCTGCTCAGAAGCAAGTCCAACTATAGTCAACGGGCTTACTCCCAGGTAAGTGTGGATCTGACTGCAGCTTTCCTAGCCTGATCATGACAACTCTGACTGTACAGAAAGTTTCAGATCCCTCTTGTAGGCAAATATATAATTTTGTCAACACGTGGATGTTCATAAGCATAAGGGTCTTGTGTAGGACATCTCAGAAGAAGAGGGTGGTTCCTTGCTGATAATTAGTTTGCCTGCCTGCGAGGTTCTGAAAGGAAAAAAATAGTATAATGATTATGAATATCAGTATTGACAGATGCTGGAAAAGTCTGTGTTATCACAATAATGCAAGAGTGTGCATAGACATCATCAAGTACCTGTCATGACCACGTAGCTCAAAGGTCCACCGAGATTGATTGGGTTCTTTAGACATATTAGTGGTCCTGCCTTGGTCTGCCTATTTTCAGCATACATCAATTCCTTGTGCCTTCGCTTGCTATCTGTCAGACCGCGGGGGGCTTTTCATGTCTGCACACCTCTAGAGAACAAAATGTCGGTATTGATCCTGCGTCGATATTTACCAGCCCCCAGCCCTGGGTGAGTCTCGTGCTTTCCACTGAATACAGGGAGAGGCAAACGAAAGCCGGCCAGCCACCGTCCTCAAGCATTCGGGCATTCAGGGTTTGTCTTCAGCAGGGGCGTGCAGTGAGGGGCAGCAGGGGAGGCAGGCTCCCCCCGGGGGTAGTCCCCAGAAGGCAGCCTCGGCAGAAATCTGGTCCCAGGCAGATACTGGCATAGCCCAGTGCAGAGGGCAAAATGGTGCCCTGGAAGTGACCTCACCACAGGAAGTGACGTCACCGTTGTATTTTCATTTTCTTTTGCTTTGGCTATAATATTTGACAGTATACAGATATTGAAATGTGGTTTGTTTTATTGCATTCAGCACTAAATTACCTTTCCAATGATATGTAACGTGATGGTATTATGCATACAGTACATACCAAGGTTGGTGTCAGGCTCAGCTTGTTGCCCCCTAAAGCTTGTTGCCTGGTGCCAAAAAGCCTCGTGGCTTTTTGGCGAGAGCACAAAACATTTCTGTTTCATCTGGCTTTTAGGTAATACATTGTCTGCCCTCTGTGCCTTTGGAATAATAATGCCTTGATCCAAATAGTTCCTCCCCTCAGTGGTTTCATCATTTTTATTAATAACTTTATTCAGTGCTTGTACATATTGCACATTTGAGTGTGGAACTTTGTAAGCCACCTTGGGCATTTGCTTTGGTGTGAAAAAGGTGGGCTATAAACTTTTTTAAAAAAAATAAATACATCAATAATAGTTCCACGCTGCAGTCAGTGCTGCCATCTGCAGACAAGCACCAAATCTGATGAGGCTGAGGTATGTGTTAAATGGGCACAACAGTGCAGGGAACATAGCTATCTAGCTTAATCATGTTTCCCCCTATGCTCTCTCTCTCTCTCTCTCTCTCTCTCTCTCTCTCTCTCTCACACACACACACACACACACACACACACACACACACACAGAGAGAGAGAGAGAGAGAGAGAGAGAGAGAGAGAGAGAGGGAGAGAGAGAGAGAGAGGCATAAACACCTGAATAGGGACTTTGATGGTCAAATAGCAAATGCTTAATTAATGTATGTAAATGCATCCATGAGGCTTAGTAGAAAAGGCTGCATTCAGAAATTAACAAGGACCACCTGTTACATTAAAAACTCATATGCTACAGATACAAACCTTTTTCCCCAGGCGTCTCAGTGCTCCAGCCCTGTAAGAACACAGCATTTAAGCAGGTCGGTTTATTCTTGGGAGTAGGGATGATGAACTGAGAATCAGAGATTCAAGGAACAGGTTCATTTGAACAGAGAAGGTTACTGGAATAGTCAGAAAAAGAAGACATTCTCAAGCACGGCAGTAAAAAAAGAAAGACAAAAAAAAAGACATGGGCTCACACAGCATATTACAGCAAAGACGTTAATAAGACTTGCTGTGGGGAAGATTAAATTAGACATACAGCCGGACAGGCTCTCTGAAAGGGTCAAAGACTTTCCACCCCACTCATGAGAAGAATGGGAGGACATGCTAATTTCTAGGCCGCCAAGACTACAGACACTTCGATGGCTTCAAGAGAGGGGACTTAAAGGAGGAGGATGCTGTGATGTCAAGTGGAGAAGCCTTTCGCAACGTCCCGAAAGGAAGGCAGGAGAACATGGTGATGCGATTGGTGGTGATGGTGGTGGTGGTGGTAGTGCGCTCAAAACAGTGCAAGCAAGGAGGCCCAGCCTGAGCTCATTAATGCAGGCCTGAGGAAAGGCGCTGCCAGGCCGGAGGTGTGCCCACGGGATGGGGGCAGAGTCATGGGCAGAGTCTGCCACCCCTTCCGTCATTGCACATGCACCTGTGTCCCCCCTCCCTCTGGCTGCACCTCAAACATTGGGCAGCAGGAGAGATAGGAAGGGGTGGGCAGATCAGGGGCAGATGGCGGGCCAAATGGGGCAAATGGAGGGTGGGGAGGAGGACCCCCATCGGCTTCCCGGACCCAATCCCACATTGCAGGTCCATGTGGATCTGTGCCATGTGCTCCAGCAAGCTGCGGGAGAAGCACTGGACTGGGCAGGAAGGCACAGTCTGTCCCACCTTCAAAGGAATCCGTCCTCAGGTTTTCAGTGGCTTAGGGGGCCATCCTACCCTGGAGTGAGGCTGACACAGTGAGGCCAGCAAAGTTCGGCTGGCACAAGGGACACCATAATGCGCGTTTGGACCACTCTCAGGGTCAGGGAGGCCGGCACACAGACATGCACTCTCTGACTCCGAGAGTGGTCCAGACATACTTTACGGTGGTCCTTGTGCCTCACTGTGCCGGCCTCACTCCAGGGTAGGGTTGCCCTCTCTGTGGGACTAAGTTTCCTTGAACCTATTGGGACTTACTGCCCCTCTAAACATGAACAGGATTGTGCTGTCCTAGTGAGGAATGCAATGATATATGTTCTCCGTATAGAAGATATATGTATCAACCTTCTTCATTATGTAAGTGCCATGTGTGAAAGCGGGGTGGATCATATTATATTTCATGCCAGTTCTTATATTATCATACTTTTTAAGAACTTTTTTTTTAAAAAACTGGGGTAATATGAGAAGGACTTTCTGTACTATTTTAAGTGTATGTTGCATTTGCTTTTTATCCAAGCAGTCAACTGCAGAAAATAGCTTGCAGCTATTTACGAAATTTAGCATGCAGTTATCGTATGTGGGAGACATACAGCATCAGCATATATATGTATAATTCTTGTCCCTCAATTCAGGCAACTGAAAAGTTGCTAATCTCTTGTGTGCTATGAAATGATTCAGTGTTGATTACTGAGTGTATTGAATATGATCATGAGATGACAGCTTCATTTAGCTGCTTTCCAGCCAGGTCATTTTGTAACCATCAAGGTTTCCATCATGTTGAACATAAATTGCTATTTCTTTAAATGCTACAATGTATACACTTACAACAGTTCCACAATGGGTTTTGGCAATGCTCAGCAATTTTCTTATTTTAGGTTTTCTTTGCACTATGTTTAGCTTTAAAGATGGCATAAGTGAATCTGGACCAAGCTGATTTTTTTTTTAAATGAAGAACAGTAAAGATAGAATGCCCTGGAAATGGTTGAAATATGCACAGACTAATAATGTGGCACTTTATTAATGTTAATGTGGCACTTTATTAAGCAAATTGGTAAATCATGGTTCCAACAATGCATGCAACTTTTGATCTCTTACGCACACTGAGAATAACTTATGGCCCAATCCTATCTGCGTGATACCCTGGCAAATCTCATGCGCCATTAGTGCAGTGGTTCTCAAACTGTGAGCCAAGGGCTCTCTAGAGAACCACGGAAACCAGCCGGTGGAGCCACAGAATTCTCATGAAAAAATGGATAGAGGATTGGAGCCCTAATGGGGAGCTCCTGCCAGTGGCCCAGTAGGTCAAGGGAGATGCCAGTTGAAAAGGTTTGGGAACCGCTGCACTAATGTGCTGTGTGGGCCACCATCACACCCGCCAATTTGCCGATCTGTGGTGCGTTGCCAGCAGTGTGGTATCGAGTGAGCCCTGTGACACCAGCAGCGAGCCACAGACCAGGTGTCAACACAGGTATGTTGGCAGTGGAAGTGGATTGGGGTGGATTGGAACAGAGTGGATGTTGGTGACGGCCGCATCTGTGAGATCCAAGCTCCTGTCCTAGGCCTGATAAGCCCCCTGTGGCAGTTCAGAGCTATGCCGGCATGTTTCTGAGTAGACCCATAGGGAACCAGGGAATGGTGAAGGAGGTGAGTGAGCATTCTCTTTACTGGCCGAAATTGGCTAGTCTGGTCCCCAGCTGGCCACTGGGATGCAGCCGAGGCTTTGTCAGCACCCTGCCTCACACTGGCCAGCCCCCAATAGGATTGGGCCATTCGGGAGGGAGCTAGGATACTGCCAATCAGGAGCGCGAAGACAGATTTTCTGTGGCAGACGTGGTTTCATCCGCTCTTCCCCCATTGTCTAACCCGTCACTGGGGACTAAGAGCAGAGCAGGTCAAGGCAAGAGGTCGTGTAGTATAGTGGCTAAAGGCACAGTGTCCCCTGCTAACTGGGCAAGAGGCACTTTTTCAAGTGGTGTCCTCTTATATTTAGCAGGGGGAGAGCAATTGTCCCTCTTCACCCCTGCGCAGTGTCTTTCTCGTGGCTGTTGCTGGGGGTGTTCTCCATTCTTTTAGATTGTGAGCCCTTTTGGGACACGGGGCCATTTAACTTTAATGTTATTATTTGCCTGTAAACCGCTTTGTGAACTTTGTGTTGAAAAGCGGTATATAAATACTAGTGATTGATTGATTGATGCATGTCTGGTCAGAAGTAAGCCCCTTTGAGGTCAGTGGCTCTTACTCCCAGGTAAGTGTTATAGGATTGTAGCCTAGCTGAAGTCTTACAACACTTTGGAGCAGTGGCGTTCCTATGGGGGGGAATGCTAAGTGTTGCAGAAGCCTGAGCTCTTGTGTGATGTGGTTCCTCCCCCTCCCCTTCAGAGCCATTCATGGTTTGGAGAACTGGCTCGGAGTCTGCTCTCTGAGCTGCGAATGGCTCTGGCTCTTCTTCCCACCTGCCCCTGGGTCTGACTGGCTTGCAGTCCCCCACCCAAGTAGTTGGTGCTGCTGCTGCTGCTGCTGGTGGTTGCTTCACCACTACCACTCATTCTGGCCGGCCCCGTAGAGGACGGATCCCTGGCATGGTTGGCCACGAGCCAGGGGGTGAGGGTATCTTCAAGAGCAGAATCTGGTCGCTTTGGACAACACCACGCAGGGCAACAGCGGTCCGGCGACGTCACGTTTCTGACAACTCAGTGGCCACAAAGCCCCCTGCCCCTGTTGGCCAGCCTTGATCCCCTCCCCCGGGCATTTGACAATTCTATACGCAGACACGTCAATAAGCCGAAGGAGCTTGTCGGCGTACCAGCAGAGCCTTTTGGAAAGAAGAATGACCAGAGCAGACCTTGCCTCCTGGGAAAGGGTGGCCAGCGCGGGACGTGGGGCTCTTCAGGCAGAAAGGACTTCGGGAATGAAATCAGACGCTGAGTGAAGCCGGCCACACAGTGAGCTGTCTGTCAAGCCCCCCCCCCCCCCGCTTGATCCCAGCTATTTATAGCATTACATTTTCAGAGGGGCATAATTTATACATGTGGGATGCCTAAACAGATTTAACTTCATAAATAATTCTTTTCCTCATGACTCGGATCTCCTTAGCAATTACTGGGCCTTACCTTGACCATTAATCACCCCAACCCCACCATTGGCATCCCCGTTGTCCAAATCCATCTTTCTGGTCTGTAATTCAGCTTCATGTCACTTTGCATGGCAATGAATCTTGCTCCCCCCTATATACATTTCCATCTGAACGCCAAGGTTTTGAAGCCGAAATAAATGAGGGGAGGTTTTCACTTTGGCCTCAAGTACGTTTTGACTAATCGGCCAGCAGCTGAATTTCCACACAGAGCTGCTGTTTATTAGGTCCCTGGAATTTAATCTCCCGAGTCAGGGCAACTTTGTGGAAGGACCACAAGGCAACAGCTGAGTTGTTTATCATGTTTAGTCCCACACCTTGATAATATTTTCCAACAATGCAGTGTTCAACTCGGGAACTTTCTTCCTAGAGAATAAGAACAATTCTTAGCTTTTAAAAAGGAATATCTAGACTCAAACAGAAGGGCAATGCCAAAGATTGCTCGAACTACCGCACCATTGCACTCATTTCACATGCTAGCAAGGTGATGCTCAAAATCCTACAAGCTAGGCTTCAGCAGTATGTGAATCGAGAACTACCAGATGTACAAGCTGGTTTCCGAAGAGGCAGAGGAACTAGAGATCAAATTGCCAACCTTCGCTGGATCATGGAGAAAGCAAGAGAGTTCCAGAAAAACATCTACCTCTGCTTCATTGATTATGCTAAAGCCTTTGATTGTGTGGATCACAACAAACTGTGGCAAGTTCTTGAAGAGATGGGAGTTCCAGACCACCTGATCTGCCTTCTGAGAAACCTTTATGCGGGTCAGGAAGCAACAGTTAGAACTGGACATGGAACAACCGACTGGTTTCAAATTGGGAAAGGAGTACGACAAGGCTGTATATTGTCACCCTGCTTATTTAATTTATATGCAGAGTACATCATGAGGAAGGCAGGGCTGGATGATTCACAAGCTGGAATCAAGATTGCTGGGAGAAACATCAACAACCTCAGATATGCAGACGATACCACTCTAATGGCAGAAAGTGAGGATGACCTCAAGAACCTTCTGATGAGGGTGAAAGAGGAAAGTGCCAAAATTGGTTTGAAGCTCAACATTAAAAAGACTAAGATCATGGCAACCACTCCCATCACTTCCTGGCAAATAGAAGGGGAAGAAATGGAAGCAGTGACAGACTTTATTTTCCTGGGCTCCAAGATCACCGCAGATGGTGACTGCAGCCATGAAATTAAAAGACGTTTACTTCTTGGGAAGAAAGCTATGGTGAACCTAGACAACTTAATCAAAAGCCGAGACATCACCCTGCCAACAAAGGTTCGCATAGTTAAAGCGATGGTTTTCCCAGTAGCCATGTATGGCTGTGAGAGCTGGACCATAAGAAAGGCAGAGCATCGAAGAATCGATGCTTTTGAATTATGGTGTTGGAGAAGACTCTTGAGAGTCCCCTGGACCGCAAAGAGATCCAATCGGTCAATCCTCCAGGAAGTCAAGCCTGATTGCTCCCTGGAAGGAGAAATCCTGAAGCTGAAGCTCCAATACTTTGGCCACCTGATGAGAAGAGAGGACTCCTTAGAAAAGACCCTCATGCTGGGAAAGATTGAAGGCAAAAGGAGAAGGGGGCGACAGAGGATGAGATGGTTAGATAGTGTCACCGAAGTAATGAATATGAAATTGGGTGAACTCCGGAAGCTAGTGGAGGACAGGGAGGCCTGGCGTACTGTGGTCCATGGGGTCGCGAAGAGTCGGACACGACTTAGCGACTGAACAACAACAACAACAAGACTCAAACATACATGAAAAGCTGTATATTTTATTCCATGTAGGCATTATTCCATTCAGGGTGCAATCCTAAACTGGAGTTAGTCTGGCATAAACTAAGCCAGCACAGTCTGGCCAGCACAAGGGCCACTATAAAGTGTTTTTTTGGACCACTCTCAGAGTCAGGGAGGAGGGCTCACGTCTGTGTGCCGGCCTCTCTGACTCCGAGAGTGGTCCAAACATACTTGATGGTGTTCCTTGTGCTGGCCAAACTTTGCTGGCTTAGCTTATGCCGGCCTAACTCAGTTTAGGACTGCGCCCTCAGATAAATAAAATGGTGGAGAACAAGACATATGTCTGTTTATGCAATATGTGCCACTTAGCGCGCAATCTGATGCTTGTGTACTCAGAGGTCCCATTTTTTTTCACTGAGATAAGCTAGGACGATGTTGTGATTCTGGTGTTGGACTCAGACATGGAAGCTTGAGATTCAAATCCCTGCTCAGCCACGAAGCTTCCTGGGGGGCCCGTGGCCAGTCAATATCGCTCAGCCTAACCTACCTTACAGGGTTGTTGTGAGGACTAAAGCAGAGAAGGAACCATGTACACAGGCGGGAAGGAGCCACATAGACCACCCTGAGACCCTTGGAAGGAGTACAAAAACATGAAGATGACGACGACGATCACTTTGGGGGAGTAGTGTGGTCAATATGGCTAGGGTTACAATTCCTATGTATTGCTAAAAGAGAAGAGCAAAGACTTTAGCTTTTACGTCATAATTCATATTTTGACGTCAACTTGACAGTTCCATTTAGCTTCATTCTGCTGGATGACATCCTCTCAGCCCTACATTTCATGCCCATTTGATGACAAAATGTCTGGATTTCTACTTCCTCCTTCAGAGAGTCGTACGCCTTAATGGCTTAGCCACATTCTTAATTTTGTTTAAAGCAACTTTCAGACACATGAAAGGCCAACGCTGCTTTCAGCCAGCTCCATCGGAACAGCAGAAACATCCATCCCTCTTTCTAAGCCTGTCACTCTGCGAAAGCCGGCACCGTCATCGGAGACAATGCAAGTCCATTACTGTGGAATTCTCCAGATGCTGTATTCATTAACCTTTCCTTCAGTATCCTTTCGGTACAGTATCTTGATGAGTGCTGTCATTTCGTAAACAGATTATGACGGTGCAATTCCCTAAGGCTCTCATTTAATAATTTCGGCAAATTAAGTTTGGGATTTCTTTTAAGCAAACAAACTTGGTCTCGCCTCTGCAATCGATCTGCACCTGCTACCCAGAAGGAGCGATGCTGGGTCCTGCTGCCCCCCTCCCCAAATGAGCAGCGCTCCACATTCAAATTTGCAGCTGGCAGCTTAGGGTTAAGATATGATTCCAGGTAACAGAAGCCAATGAGAGTACACCCAGTTGATGTTTGTGACATCATCCTCCAGCCAGCGAACACAGAACAGCTGAGGTAGCTTTCGGCTTCGGCACCAGTGCCGTGGTGATGGATGTTTACATCTCTTCATTGAGAGCCAATTATTTTGCTTTCGTGTGAGGCCGAGAATCACTCACGCTGCCTGCATGCACAAAGCCCGGCTGGATGGCGCGGAACGAATGGTTTGCTCTGCTCCTGTGGTAAGAGAAGCTTTACCTTCGGGCGGCGGGGGGGGGGGTTCTTCTTCAAAATAAAGGTGATCTCAAACCTGCGTGGGGGTTGGCATGCAGGGGCTCCTGAAGGCAGGGGCTGCTGCTGCTTGGCGATAGTGCAGGAATGCTTTGTTATGAAAAGGAGATGCACTGGAAGGGCTGGGGGAGAAACACGTGTGTGCATCTGGCAAATGCTACTTTGCACAAAGAGCCTCGCCAGCCTACGGGTGTGCACGGACGATTTCGCCTCAGATTGACCAGGCTGTAACTCGGATCAATAATTTCATGCACTTGCCCCCTTCTCTGCATGGACTGTGTGCATTTGGGGAAGGAAAAAAAGATAGGAGAGGAGTTTTGATGCCATGTACTGGTGTCGTGAGCTGGGTCATTGGATTCTGATCAAACTTTGTGAATGTGTTGGAATAGTTTTGTGCCTGCGCATTCCTGCATGAGTCACAGGCATGAGCACTCAGTTCTGCACCCTTCCAAAATAAGTTGTAGCCTTTCTTTTTTGTAAAGGGACATGAGATGGGGGGACACAGGGAATGTACAACCCCAGGTTGGCAATCAAGAGTTAATATGCTGTGTGTGTGTGTGTGTGTGTGTGTGTGTGTGTGTGTGTGTGTGTGTGAAGGGCAATTCCTTTTTTTAATCTGCTATAAAAATATTTCTAATTGTGTCCATATTCAGCAGAGCATCGCTGCACCGTAGTTGTCCTCTGTGCGGTTTTGCATCATCCCCTCCTTCTTTTGCAAGTAACTAAGCAAATGTAAAGCTCCTGTTCGGATGTGGATTTAGGAGATTAGCAGTGACACTGCCTCTGACAAATCAGATACAATAAAGGGCTTAATTGACTGGGGGACTTGAAGGGCTACTGTACGAACAATCCAATAACCACCTTTAAGTAGTCAAATAGTATACGTAATGAGATGAACTGAATAACAGGTGGAGGTTAATTTAGAAGCTGGGGATAATTATTTATATAGGAATGATTGGAATCCGCTAAATACTACTGAACAGCTGGCTCGATTTATTTCAATAATCTGTGATAGTACAATGTAAGTGTTTTGATAAACATGTGTGGTTTTATGAGTGCATGTCATTTATAATTGCATTGCCATTCATCAACCTGCCTGAGACTTCTGTCAATGTATCAGACATTGGGGCGGGGGGGGGGGCAGGGAAGAGCAGCTTCTTCTTTCAAGGACGGTATGTTTTGTAGCAATCCTGACTTGCTGGCATACTCTTTTTTTTTTTTTCCCCATCTCCGATCTGGTTTCACAGCAACTCCTACTACTTACCACATCCGATCTCACTGTTTTAGAGCACACATGCCCAAACAATGCCATGTGTGAATGAAATGATGGGGGTGTGACATTTTCGATAGGGTTAGTGGAGAGGAAAAACGTCAGTCGCTGAATCCTCTCCCCACAGGAACAGAGAAGAAAAGGCAATCCAAAACTTCTGGAAATGGTCAGCAGTGTTGTGATGTCCATTTCCTTCAAGTGGGGGGGGGGGCATGGAGTCAACTATCCAGCCAAGTGCACCCCATATGTTGTCAACTTGAACTATTAATCTTTGTGCTCTGCAAGTGTTGTGTAGTTTTTCACCTGGAAAAACACCCCTTATATTAAAATTCTGATGTTCCCAATAGCCTGAGGATTATTAGATTCCAGCATGAAATCATTGATACTTTCTTCAGGCTCTGCTTGCTAGCTGGTCATGAATGTATGGCTTATCCAGCAAGGAAGAAAGATAGGATGCTCCTTCTTTTCATCATCTGTTTGCACAGATAGTTCCATACGCAGCTCACCGTGGTCATCATATATTCCTGCGTCCCCATCAGAGTTCACTAATGTTGACTTTAAACCAAGAATCTAAAGTCTTGCAAAAACTTAAATACTAGATTGTTATTACTGCTATTTGGGGTGTGTGTGTGTGTGTGTGTGTGTGCGAGCGTGCGCGCACGTGCTGTGTTTCCTCTAGATGAATCATGACTTTAGGGCCAAAAAAAAGTCTATTCCACCCAAGAGTGTATGTCAGGGCTATCTAGCCTACTAGCAACTAGTCACCCCTCCCAATAAATGTTCCATGATGTGCCTGAAGTACAGACTAGATTCACTGCAAACAGGTATCTGCAGAGTAAATAGATCTGTTGCATATTACTCATACAGTTGAAACCATTTCATTCTCAAAGACACCCTCCAATGTTGACGATCCATTCTGACTTGGGATAAAATTCCTCTCTACGTTCCAATGAGTAAAGCACTGAATATGACGCAAACCCATCCACAGAATAATTCCAAGTATGAGCGTTTTGGCATTATTAAACCACCTACCGTACTCAGGCAGTTTCTAAGGCTGCAACCCCAAGCATGTTCATTACGGAGAAGACACAATGAGACATACGCAGTGCAACCTGAACTGTGCGTTGAGCCAGCGCAGCTCTCCCTGCACCGAATTGGAGTGTGGCAAACATGTCAGGAGGCACATTTGCAGCTACCTGCAAGCTGGCGATGCCAGCATAATGGCCTGCGCCAGCCTGCTGGTGCCACGGACTGTCCCCATTCCAGCCAGCACAGGCAGCACGGGGCCTGGGGGAGGGCAGAGGAAGGGTGTTTGGGAGGTGCCATTTTTTCAGTGGGGGAGGGCAAAATGATGGGAGAATTGAGCCCGGGAGGAGGCGGGGTTTGTGGCGGTGGTGCACAGTACATCCAAAGCCCCTTGCTGGGCCAGGCATTCCTCCATGGGGCTTCCCAGATTTGCCCCAGTGATGCCCCTGACACGGATCCAAGACGACCCATAGGGACGGCTGAGGCTTTACTCTGAGTAAGACCCCTTATGCCAAGGAGACCTCCAGCTACCTCATGAGCTGCATCGGCCCCTCTGCACCAGCGCATCTGAGGAGTGGGCTGACAGCTCCAGGAATGTGCTTAACATGGTGCTGTCACAGTTGCCACCCCTTTCAGGGTTCAGTCTGATGCAGTCGCGGACCCCGCCAAGTCCGCAGGGGGGCAAAGTCCAAGGAAGCTTCCTGCACCACTGTGCCACCCCTACTATGGTCCCACACCATGCCAGGCTCCATTTTGGAGGCATCCTAGCTCAAGGGAGGTGTCCTAATGCCAACCTCCACTCGCATGACTTGCCTCTGGGAGAGGCCAGCCACCAGTCGCTGCCCCCCTCCAGTTCCACTAGCGTGGCACTCAGGGCATTTGCCCCCCCCAATGCTAATGGTAGGACTGCCACCGGTCTGATACATACTTACTATGACACTTCCTGGGCCATACTTCTGTCTGAGCCAACACACATAGGAGTGGGCTGTGCATGTTGTTTACAAGAGCAGCGTAGCTTCAACACCTTGTATGCCCTTTGTTATTCTTTGAGACTACCACAAGAAACAGGGCCCCATCCTGAGGGTGTGTGACACTGGCTCAAGGCCAATGACCCCAGGCCATTGAGGGCAAACCAGGCATGGCCCAAAACACAGGTGTTATACCTCCATGTGTTGGAAGTGAATGGCATTTTTTTCTCGATTAAAAATAAGGTTGTGAGGGATGCAGTCAGAGTTGGAACCCGAACTTCCACCCTTCGGCCGTCATTTGTGTCCATTATTCTCGCCCCCCCCTTCCATGTGCTATTTCCTTAAAAAAAAAACAAAAAACACCATAGTATATGTGTTTTGCCTGACATCTACAGTAACCATTATGGCAAATGAGGTCTTTACTCCAGGGCTAAGCCAAAAATAAGTAAGCCAAAAATAAGTTTAATATCCTGAACACATGTCACAACCCAAGCAAGAAATGTAGAAAAACTTGGTTCTCTAATTTAGATGTTATACAAATGGTTAGAGGACACACAATAATCACAGGAATATTTCTGGGCTTCCTATCCCAAAACATAATACTTCCCTAGAAAATGGGAATTAAAACTACCTCCCATCAAGGCTTGGCATGTCTCTTGCATTCAGTTCCCCCTGAAGCCACAAAGTGCCAAAGTCTGTTTATTGTCATTGGAAGCTAAAGAAGTGCCAAAGAAGAACAACCGGGTCCACTCTCAAAGTCGCATGGTGCTCCTCTGGCTTTGACGCACCCGCTCCCACATTTGTCAAACTGTGAGGTACCAGTGTGGTGTGAGCTTACCCGGGATCAGGATCCATAGGAAGTACAGCAGGTTTCAGAGGGTGAAATGGGCAACACACACAAAGGCTAATTACTCTGAAAACGAGGACAGGTGATGAGCCAGTGTCAGAGAATGCAAGGCAGCTAACACAATTCAGCAAAAGTGGACCAATAGAGCAGATTGCCAAGGGAGGTGGTGGAGTCTTCTCCCTCCAGACCTTTAAGAATTTTAATGCTTTTAAACATTGCTCCTTTCAGTCATCTCTCTTGTGGCTCTCAAACATCCAAAGTGCATTGTATATGACTCCTATGTTAAGCAATTTTGGCCTCCCTTACTCTGCACCCTTGTAGCCAACCTCAAATTACAGCTGATGCTCAGGAAAGTAAGTAGCGACTTTCAACCCCATTTGAAATGAGTATTTCCTTTGGTCCAGAACAGTCTTACTAGTCTCCAGATTCTTGGTGAAGTTTAATAATTCAGCAAAGGAATGCATGTCACAAAGTACATTACATGCGGCAACAATCTTTCAAGGGGCAAAGTGGGATGAGGCTATGATGCTTAAGTGCTCCTCTCTGACTCAGCTACAATTAAAATAATTTTCTATACAACTTAGACAATAAATAGATACACCAGAAGATGAGTGCTGAGTCATGCTAGTCACTTGTATTTTGCAAAAGTGGAAAGCTTGAAAACTCAGAAAGTGAACACTAACTACACAAAAATGTAGACATGGTAGCTGCGCTTGGTCATCCTAACTCTTCAATGCCGTGTTTTAGAAAGGAAGTAAAGGGAGACCTTATTATAAAAGCAAAATAGTTGTCTTGTTTGTATTAATGGGTAGAGATCCATGAATGGGATCAAATTTGCAGTGTGTTCTGGTAGGGCTGATTCTGTGCCTGTACTTGGTGGGTCTTGGGTCAGGGCAGTGGCATCACTAGGGGGTATAGGGGGTACATACCACACCAGGTGACATGCTCAGGAGGGGGGACACCACTAGTAGACAACATTATGGAAATCTTTGGTATGGGAAGAGGTCCATCGTGGGGGTGACCCACTGAGCCAGGGGACGCAAACCCTAGTGATCCCTCTGGGTGAGGGCAAGAGCTCAGACACAGAACTTCATCAGTTGGCACTGGCCTTTGTGGCCAATGTTCAGCTTTAGCCAGGATCTGCCATCCTAAATAACACTGCTGAGAAGGAGGGCTGCCTGGGCAGCTCCTTGCCTTTGCCATCATGGTCAAGGAGTAGGAGTGTTCTAAGTTCCTAGGCCCACTTCGGTGCTACATTGGAGGCAGGATGGCACCCTCAGAGGCCCACACACAGGTGGGCACCATTGTTCCATGGCCCTTGTGCCAGCCAAACCTTGCTGGCCTAACTGTGCTGGCCTAACTCCAGTTTAGGATTGCACCCTGGGACTCTCTGTAGCCTTGACTCAGGTGTACACTCATTGATCAACCTGATCACCTGGGGGAGATAGATGGTTAATATCTTTTCACCCCAATTAGTGGCCCACATCCATGGGGTTGGAGTTTTGTTGTGCCCTGCTGTAGATACCGTTGACTTCCATAAAATGGCCTTTTTCAACCGAGCCTCTGCCTTGTGTGCTCTGTGGGGTATGTGCAGGTAATACCTGGTTTTGGAAGAGTGAAATGGTTGAAAGGTGGATGTGGATAACCCCATGTGTAAACCGCATTTCAAACCTTTTGCACCAAAAGCCAAATTCCAAAGAGAGAGCAGAACAAAGCAAACAATAACACAATGGCATTGGGAAAATCCATTCATCACGAAGTATATCCTGCAAGTATTTTCTTCCAACATCAATCCACTGCTAGCAAAATGAGGTTAATCCTTTACAGATGCCGCATTCTCCTTGTAGTATATCCCAGGACAATGTGGTGGGCATGACTCCTAGAATCACCTTAAAAATTGTGCCTTCCATATAGGGGGAGGGAAAGGTAGGTATTCCAGATCCTGGGCCCAGGAACTTCACTCTTGCATAGCATCTTCCCCATACATATTTTAGAAGAGGCGAGTTTCTCTTTCTCTGGATATCATTTTTCACCACACAGCATAACGGACAATTCATTTACGATAAACATTTGTGGCTGTCACTCTGACTTCTCTGTGGAAGCAGCTGTATCTATTAGATGAGGCAGGCTTAGTAGAGCTTGTGAAGAGAGTGTGCCCCCTCTTACGCAAACTGCAAAGATCCCTGATTTTTCAGGAGCTGCTAACAAGAATGCCGTGTTGACTTCGGAGCTGGTCGCCGTTATGTACGCGGAAAGCCCACTTGACGGTCGATTCACTAGTTCAGATCTAAGATGAAAAGATCTGCGTGCCGAGAGGTTGTCTTTTGATTTAATTAATGCATTGCAAATTATTTGAATTCAGTGATGAATTTTAATTGCAATAAATCCTATTTTTTAAAAATATATATATTTGCTTTGTGTTTCGTCAAGTATGTTTCTGGAAATATGAAAAACAATGCGAGGAACGTGAGGATTGCCATAGCTGCTTTCTGAGAGTATCAAAAGACTTCGCAATGCAGATTTGACCTTAAAAGTCATGAATGAATCATGGAAACCTTTTTTTGTTAGATAATTTTAGTGCAGAACGCAGCTGCCAGGGTAGTTATGGGGGCGAGGCGGTTTGATTATGTCAGACGGTTGCTTCAACGGCTGCCCATTCGTTTCCGGGCCCAACTCAAGGTGCTGGCTTTGACCTTCAAAGCCCTTCACGGTTCAAGCCCAGGTTACCTGAGGGACCGCCTTCACCCTCACATTCCAGCCCGCCCTCTTAGGTCATCTCAGGGGTCCTTCCTGCAAGTGCCGCCTTTCTCCCAAGTTAGGGGACTGGCAGCAAGGGGGCAAGCCTTCTCAGCAGTGGCACTGCAATTATGGAACTCCCAGAGGATTCCTCCTCCCTCGTGGCATTTTGGCGTGGGCTCAAGACTTTTCCGTTCTGTCTAGTGTTTTAATGTTGATATGTCTGTCTCTTGTACCTCTGCAGCAAAACCTGCATTGTAAATAGTTTGCCTCCCTCCAACAATTCTTTTTACCCTGTTTTCATTTATATTTTATTTTTATTGCTTATTTTATTGTCTTATGTCTATGTACTGCGTTGTTGTTGTTGTTGTTTTCCAATAATTGGGAGTCACCTCTTGGCAATAATTATGAGCTACCAGAGGAAAGGCATGGTAAAAATGAAATGAAATGAATGAATGAATGAATGAATGAATGAATGAATATAGTGACAAGATTCTACATCTACCTGAAGAGAACATTCCTCCTTAAACTGGAAGAATTGACCAGAATAGTCAGGTGCTTACGACACTTCCCTTTTAGTCGCTCTGAAGAATCGTTAGACTGAGGTTAGTAACTTTGATGGGCTCCACCCAATAGATTCTCATGCCTGCCTATGTAGTGTCCATTAGTTTCCTTTCAATATAATGCACTAAACTTGTTTTATTACTGATTTGATTTTTTTTTCCAATTCTCAAGAAGTGACCATCTACTTAAAATGTTCAAATTCCCAGGGACCATTTAAAGCCATTTCTCCCTCCCTCCCCTTTTCCCACTCTATCACATTCATACACAATGAATACAACTCAGGCAGGGTGAATATAACTGGAAAAAAAATCAATGCAAGTGCACTTCCGGAAATATTTCCTGTATAGGTGTTTCCAGGCATCATATAGATGGACCAGCAGAATGAATGAATTATAATGAATGTTGTGAAGACTGACTCATAGCCCAGTCCTATCCTTCACCCCCTATGTTGAGGCCAGGACTGTCCACACTGCATCCTATGTGGGCAGAGGCGTAGCTAATGCAAGTGTAGCCCAGTGCAGAGGCAGATCTAAGGGAGGGCAAAGCTCTAAGTTTTGCAAGAAGCCTTCCCTTGCAGTGGAAATCACTCCTCTCCTGCACCGTTTTAGCCAATCCTCACAGGGAAAAGCAACATCTTGGCGTTGCTTACTGGCTACAGCAGCAAGGGAGAGGAGGGATTTACATGACAGGGTAGGGCTTCTTGCAACACTTAGAGCTTTGCCCTCCCTGTAGATCTGCCTCTGGCCCAGTGCAGAGGGAAAAATGTTGTGACATCACAACAGGAAGTGACATCAAAGTTGCATGTTTGTTTTCTCTGTTTTTTTGGCCATAGCGTTTGATAGAAGATATTCCAGCATGGTTTGTTTCATTGCAGTCTGCATTAAATTGCCTTTCTGATGATACCTAACATGATGGGATTATTCATACATGCCCAGGTTTTCACCATTGTGGCCACAAATGTCAAGCTCAGCTTGTTGTCCCCCTCAGGCTTGTTGCCCGGTGCAATTGCACCCCCTGCGCTTCTTTAGCCACGCCCCTGTATGTGAGAGTTTCCCGTGATGGTGAGTTTCTCAGGATAAGGGATCATTTGCTCCCTTGCACTGGGTGAGTACAGCTGTGACTTTCCATGCAGCTCTCGCCTCCGCTTCCCGACCTCCGTGTAAGGCACGGAGGCCCTCGCTTCTGCGCCAGCTAAATAACTGGCGCAGAAGCAAAGAGACCTGTCACCTGCCTTGCGTCCTTCCCGCGGGGAAAGGGGATGGGCACCTCCTTCCCCTGCAGAGCCTCCCAGGGCATCCTGGTTGCCACAGGATGCCACAGTAGCCACCTGGCAGCCGCTGCACTCCTGGGCGGTTGTGCAGTTCTGGATTGGGCTGTACATGAGAGAAGCAATAAATGTGAGGGGCGCCCCCACATATTTGGGCCTGGATTTTTTTTTCAAGTGCCTGAATTTTTATGCTTCTAATTAGAATGTCGCCCTTTAGGGACTGAAAAAAAAATTATTCCAATTACTGTTTATTCAAATTCAGTTTAATCAAAAGAGTTGACCCAAAAACAGCGGAACAGATTCTCAGGCAGTGGGGTGTTGGCAACCCACCAAAAATCAGCTTGCAACCCACTTGGTGGGTCCCAACCCACAGACTGAGAACTGCAGAAATAGGATAACCACTTGTGTGCAAAAGAAAGACAGAAATATAGCAATTTTTAAGGGGAAAAACCCACCATGAATTTGTTAACATTTGAAATAAAAGGTACAGTCATCTGGCCAATTTCAATTTCATTGTTTCATAACAAGTTTTCTGCAATGTTAATATGGTGACCTGTTTAGCTTCACATATGTAAAACTTTGAAGAAGAAGAAAAATACGATTTAATCGCAACAATTGTGCATCTTCTTTGCTGGCTGCCCTCCCTTCAATTATTTTGACCTTGTGATGACTGCAGTAATGCAGGGCTGGAGACTGAAATGTAATGAAAAGGAATGGTTTATTTCTTTAAAATGCTTACTGACAGTACTTAAAACCTTTCTAAGAGCGATTTGTCACTGTAACAATATAAACTGTTTCATTAATGCACAATGATTAAACAATGCTTAAATATATTTGTGTATACTTTGTAGAGCATTGCTAAAGAAAAAAAGTGGATAATGATGGGTACTACATTTTTTTAAAAAAAATTGTTTAGGAAAATGTTTTGGGCAATCACAATGTTGGTTATGCTAGTAATGGCCAAATATTAATAAGACTTAGTATCTGTACAATAGATATTGATAATACTTATGGAACTTGGTGCGCAAAGCAAAAGATTGCATAGCGCCAACGCAACATGGTCATCATTTTCGGTTAGTGTGACTGGATGCAATACATGTTAAGTGCCTGCCTTTTGGAATGAAAGGACCCTCACCTTTCTATCGGGTTAGCTTTCAAATGTATATATTTAGTATTCAGGGTGTGAGTGTCCAGAGCGAGAGCGAGAGCGAGAGCGAGAGAGAGAGAGAGAGAGAGAGAGAGAGAGAGAGCCCTCCATATTCCCTGGTTCCAGGGAATATTCAACCACCCATGGATCAATTAAAAAAAAAATCCAGAAAGTTCCATAAAAGAAAACTTGAATTTGCCACACACTGAGCACTATGCGGAATCTGTGTGAATGGATCTTGCTATAGCCCTCCACAATTTCACAGATCCTTAGAGCACAATCCTAACCTGGAGTTAAGCTGGCACAGTTAGGCCAGCAAATTTTGGCCGGCACAAAGGTCACCGTAAAGCTCGTTTGGACCACTCTTGGAGTCAGGGAGGATGGCGCATGTCTGTGGGCTGACTCCAAAAGTGCTCCCAACATGCTGTACAGTGGCCCTTGTGCCGGCCAAACTTTGCTGGCCAAACTGTGCCGGCCTCACTCGAGGTTAGGATTACGCTCTGAATTTTACATTAAACACACACACACACACACACACACACACACTTAAAGCAGGGCAAAACCCAACACGTCTCGTCAGGCCATGGGGGAGGGAAAGAAATTGTTCAGAGGAGCAGTGAAGCTACAGGACCCCTCCAGAGGCACAGAGGGCAAGCATCCAACCATCATCCAAATGCCAGATGAAATAGGTATGTTTTGAGCCTTCTCCAAAAAGCTGTGAGGGAGGGGTAATTTTTGAATATATCTTGAAGGGAATTCAATAATTGTGGGGCCACTACCATGAAGGCTCACCCAGGCGCCACCATCCCTTTAACTTGGGATAGAGGTGCCACTTGTAGGAGGTCCCTTTCAGATGACCTAAGATGGCAGACGGGAATGTAGTTCTCAGTTCCTCATCATTAGAACTGTTCCAAGAGGAAACTCCAGGTGTTAATTAGCACCCTGATGTTCAACCCAGTTCACAGAAATAGATTCTAAAGCTACCTATTTTAGATGGAGTGCCATGTGTGCCCTCCAGCTGATTGTAGTTGGCCCAAAGAGAGAAATATTCTGGTATTGTCAGGCAGGAGAAGGGTTAAGCCCACAGCTTCTGCAACAGGGACCAATGCATGAATATTTCAGAGGCTGGTTTCATTCTCTTGATTACACATGATGCTGGTTATTGCAAAAGAAAGATAGATTAATGACCTGAGATACGATAAAAAATTCATCATTTATGCTTGAAGTTCTGGGAACCAGTGGCAGATCAATTAATATTAATGCCGAATCAGATGCCTGAATGGAAAAGGATTGATTTGAGCTTTGAAAAACTGTGCTTGATAATACAACTGAACACAGAAACTTAATTGAATCTTAAGTGCATTTTAACAACTTTCAAGAAATACTAGATCTGGGTATTTAAAGTTTTGTTCTCTGCGCAGTGATAAATACAATCCTGCTTCATATTCCGACTTCCTCTTTGGGACAAACATGCTAGATTTATTTTGACAATATGGAGCCAATCACTTGATTTGTCCAAGCTACAACTAACCAATAGGCCCAGTCGATTATCATGATGGGCCTCATGTTGGCTAGAAACGCTAACAGCCCAGAAGGAGTGTTCCCGTCTCTTACACAATGGGCAGCGCACTTCCAACTGGCTGGCCTGCGCTGTATCCTACCCAAGTTAGTAAGCAGCAGCAGCTTAGCACAGGGCAAGGGAACGAATGCTAGATAGGAGGCGCAAGTCGGAGCAGGCTGCAGTGGCCCGAATCGGGGCCGTGTGGCCTGTGGATGGGGGCTTGAAGCCAGTGTAACTGCCGGATCCAAACTGCTCCCCCCTCCCTGGGCTGCCCTGCCTACTGGACCGCCATCCCTCTGCCCTCCCCCCACCCTGTTCTGCTTCTCCTGCTTCCCTCCTGCCCTCCCGCATGCCAAAAAGCTCCCATGCTGGCCAAACTCCTGCCGCACAACTGGGTCGGCGCGAGTGCTTGTGCTGATCCAGCGCATTTTGGGCTGGCGCAGATGTGCCTTGTGGCATGTTTGCAACAGCCCTGGGCCAACACAAACAACTTGGTGTTCTTGGATTGTGCCCTAAGAAGCATGGGTTGTGTACCAAAGAATGGCACAACTCATTTCACTCGAGTGACTCAAGCCTACTCCCTTCCTCCCTTCTGCACTTCCTGTCTTATTCCTCTCTTCTTTCTGCACCCAGAGAACAAAAGGAGAAGAGTGGGGCAGGCATCCCTACCAATTTGCTACCTGCCTGTGTCAGTTGGCTCAATGCAGGGCTTCCCAAAGTGTGTCACCTGCTTTAGGATGTAATGGCACCCTCACTGGGGTGCTCTGGGATGTCCCCAGTGGCCCACTACCTGTCCTCTTGAGATCCAAGATCCAAATCTCATGATTTCCAAGATGGCAGTGTCCAAATCTCATAGGATTTGGGTGCCACCATCTTGGATTTCTTGAGCTCCAAAACAGTGGCATCCAGCTGAGCCAGGAAGAAGATGCTGCAAGGGGATTGTGACGCAGGTAAGTTTGTAAACCATTGGCTTAATGGATGAGTCAGCCCAGGTGCCACCACAGGTAAAGAGCAGGTAAAAAAGAGGATATTTTTTCCCTCTTACTCAGAGTTATGCTGCAGCCTGGCAAATGGAGATACTCAGATCTGGGCCGGCTAAATCAAGGGCCAGGTAGGGGGTTCAGGTCCAGGAAGGAGGATTGGGTTGGCGGAGGCCGGCTGATCTTGCCCCTCCCAGGCTTGATCTGCCCCCAATTTGGCCTTCCCCTGCCCTGAAATCCCCTCGCCACAAGCCCCTGCATTGCTTTATGCTCTTCTAACCGCTGCCAGAAGCTGTGGGTCTGGGGGCAGCACCAGCAGGCCGGCACAGGCCTTTCTGCCAACACTGCTGGCTCCCGAGTAGTCACAAGTAGCACTAACCCATAGTTGTGTACTGTGACAAATATGCATTTGCTGTGGTCCTCAATGTGTCGTAATCTCAGTGTATAGTTCGCAATGGCTTTTATTGTCCACATTTTCATCGCATGCCTACTGTCTTGTCATTTGCTGTCTTGTCATTTGTGAAGCATGGCGGTTCAGACCCCTTTTTCCCCCCGAGTTAATAGAAAATAGCATTAGATTCTACATTCAGATATGCTCTCTGTCTGTACAGCAGACAGAGATAATGATAACATGTTAGCTTGCATTAGTAGAGGATAATGCCATTGTTGTCTTGGAATGGTGCTGAAAATAACCTTGACTATTTCTATAACTGCAGCTATTCTATAGACAAAAATATAGTTTCATGGAGAAGATTAAATAGAAATTGCTGCCTGCCTAAACTGTTCCTTCCCTGATGAAGCCTTCAGCTGCTTTCAACAGGTGATGTGCTTTTAAATTGCATCCCTCAGCCTCAAGGGAGAGAATATCCTATTTCAGAAAATTTAGGAATGTCACATTCCATGGTAGATGCTGTTTGCATGGGGGTTCCAGAATGTATTGCCCCAATCTGGGGGCCGTATTATGCTCTACAGCCCTGTCACGTCGGTCATGGCGGGGCAGCGGAGATCCCCGGTGAGAGCCGGGTGCGAGGGCGGCAACGGGGCTTGGCGGCACTTACGGCGCCTCGGAAGGATGCTCGGGACGCCGGCTGTTGGCTTGCCCAGGCTCTTTACTCTGGTCAGCGCTCTCACATTCATCGAGCCCTGTTGCCCCGCAGGGCTCTCTCTCTGGCGGGCTTGCAGGTCTGGTCTGGGCCCCCTGCGTAGAGCGGCCGGGTCTCGTTCCTCACTGCAGGGGTTGCAGCCTGGTAGGTCCAGCTGGAGGGCAGCCGCTTCCCCAGGACCGGGTCTTTCCCTGCTGCGTCTGCTCGGTCCCGAGGCCGTGGCCCATGCGGGGGCGGTCAGGAACCTGGCTGGGGTCCTGTCAGGAGGAAGACCCCTGCTGGACAGCCTGGCCTCCCTCGCCAGAGGCCTCCCCAGGTGGGGGCTCCAAAGCCCGTACGGGTCAGAACATTGCGCGCCTCCCTGCCTGTCCTTTCCCCCTCCAGCCAAGCCGGGCTCCACCTCTGGGCCCTGCCCTTTCCTCCCCGAGGCTTCCCTTGATGCCGTCCCCTGCACCGGCGTAAGGCCTGGGGCTGGCTCCTGCCCCTGCCCTCCCGGCCATAGGTCTGGGTAGGCCCTGCTCTTCCCTGGGTGCAAGGGCCCCCAGCCTCCTCCTCGCTTGGCCCCTTCCCCAGGGCCGGGTGCCTCCAGGGGTCGCTCCCCACAAACCCCCTCTGGCGGTGGCCGTCCCGGTCCTGTCTGGGGCGACAAGCCCTTAACTCAATAAACCTCCAGCAGAAAATGCTCTGTTCCATGCACACACAGATTTTTGGAGATGATTTTTCTGAAACCGTCTTGCATACCTGTGGATTTCATGGGGTCAGGTTGGCTTTCTTCCATGAAGTGTGGTGCACTTTCTATGGCCAGTGAGCTTACCAGGGCAGAATCCTAGCCTGGAGTGGTGCAGTGCTCGTGCCATAGGGTGCGTCTGTGCCACAGCTTTGGTCACTGGAATGGCGCAAGCAGCAGTGGCAGCGCACATGTGCTGCTACACCCCTCAGCTGTGCCAGCCATGCACAGGTAGCTGCCTTCTAATGCATCTGTTCCCACAAGTGTGGGACTGGTTACCTCGGTGGGGGGTCTTTTCCACGCCTTCTTTTCTACTTCTTTTTCTGCTACTGCAGCATCCACAGTGCTAGCTGATACTTGCCATTAAAAAAAAAAACAACTCCCAGTAGTCCTGGGCATAGTATGGGAAACTGACATGGGTGAGATCTGGGGTGTACTGGCAGGGCCACCGGCAGGGCCGTCCCCAGGAGTGGTGAGGCCCAATGCGAAGCAGTCCCACAGCCCCCCACGCTCCCTACAGGGCCCCCACTCACCATACAGCCACAGCGACCACAGCCCTGGCAAGACAGGTGCTGGTCTGTGATGCTGCCACTGCCAACTGCTTCCAGGAGGCCAATTTCGGGCCAATCAGACAGATGAGCAAGTGGGCCCAAAGCACAGGCGCTCTGCTCTGCTCACCCCCCCCCCTGGTCGCAAACACACCAAGACCCTGGCTGCGGCAGTTGCTGATGTGGGGCCCCTCAACATGCAGGGCCCAATTGCATGAAATTGGTCACATTGGCTTCAAGGCCAGCTCTAGCCACTGGAAGCCGCCATTTCTTTCCCACAGTCCCAGAGTGATGCTGTATCTGGAGCATTGCAGGAAGTCCAACATGGGAACTGCTGCATTGGGCTCATGGAGCCCAGTCCTCCACGGGAGGCTGAGAACAGGCGTCAGCACCCTGGTCCCTGCTGGGGGCCGAAGCTCTGGAAGCTGCCCAAGGGTGCCACCTGCTGCCATCCGGTCTGCCAGTAGCGCAGCAGAAAGATTTGCGAAACCCATCCCTTTCTGTGCCTGTCCAGTTCGAACACGGAGCCATGATGCGACCGTCCCTCACGCACAGTGCAGGATCTTCTAGATTTCATGGCAGCTAAACCGGAACAGGCTCGTTCTAAAGCTTCTAATGGACTCCATGCAAGGTTTCAAAAATAGTCTTTAGAATTTTTTTTTTTACAAGAACCATGACCTTAACAGAGGCTTTTGGCCATGTCGAGAGGCCGATGGTTCTTTTTCATGAGTCAGACCAGCATGACAGCTGTGGTGCGGTTCTCCACTGACCATCGCTGATTGTTTTGACCCTGCAAGAAAACGCAGCTGCTCACAATGAAGAGAGGACCTGCCCATCATCCAGATGCAGGGCCTCTGCTCCATTTCACACAGCAATTCAGAAGAAAGGTGTCTGGAGCAGGCAAGGATCTGATAACAGCCCAACTTTCAGCAGCCCCTTTTACAACAGATCTCATGCAAGGGATTACCATGCACCTCTTAATTTTGCTTACTTGGGTGATGGACAGCTGAACTTTTGTTCTTCGACCAGTCTGTCTCCTTGAAGAACGTGCAGCTGGAGAAGAGCAGCACTTTAGAACAGCGTCTCTTTGGCTATGTGGCTCATCTTAAGAGGGGCGTTTCAGCCATATTGAGGACTCTGCTATGATGGTATTCTCCAGATGCTTAGTTTTGTGAACACAATGTTCCCCCCCCACTCTGCGTAGAACTTCTTTAAAATGCCACTGATTTCCCAATATCACTCACTATTCAATAAAATATTAGGAACTATTTTATTTATTTATTTATTATTAGATTTGTACCCCGCCTTATTGTGCCCGAAGGCACCCAAGGCGGCATTACAATATATATATAAAAACAATATAACAATTCACAATTAAAAACAATTAAAACAGAATTAAACAATACAATCAAAAATTAAGAACACAATTAAAAACAAATTTAAAAACAATATAAACTAGTTACAAAGCGATTAAAATGAGATGAAAAGTAACCCCACTGAAAATGTTAGGATTGCACATGCTGAAGTCTTCAGAATGAGAAGTAGTCCATGGGCAGGAGGTGTGGTCTGGCGGTTGAGCTGCCGCCTTGCCTGAAGAAGCTGAAGAAGAAACAGGGTCAGCTTTGGTCTGGCCTTGGATGGGTGACTGGACTGCTGCTGGCAGAGCTTCGCGGAGGAATATGGAGGAGTGTGGCAAATCAGCGGGCAAGCGACAGAAAACATCGGAACAGCCTGTCTGATTTGCATCTGCCTGTGGAACCTGGGAAGGCTAGAGCTAGAAGCAGGATGGTGACTGCACTATGAAAAGAAACATTTAAAAACAATTGGAGGGTTCTGTGGGTTGCTCTTGTGGAAAAAAAAAAAGCCCACTAGTAAAAAGCCCATTTGAAAAACACCATGGGGATTATGGACAATCTGCCTATGTAAACTGCCTTGAGACTATGGGAAAGGCAGTATAGAAATACTGTAATAAATAATTTTACTACATTTCTTTTGTTCTAATACTGCATTATTATTATTATAATGGCAATCATGCATGTGCTAGGAGGAACAAGAGAACACCTGAATCTTTTTATGTTGAAGCGACCAGGAAGGAATTTCCTTTCTTTCCCAGTAACTCCAATTCAGCCCTAGCTTCTCTTTTTTAACACTGGTGTCTTCCTTCCAGAAGAATGGAAATAATTGAAATGAGAGTGATTTGCTTCCCTCCCCTTTGTTTACTCCCATCACTGGCAACATGTAAATTGCGAACTGTTTTTGGCCCGGAAACCTGGTTCATGTGCTTTCTTTTCCCTGCTGCCATGGTATCTTTTGTGATGACCTTTCAAGAGCAGGCGTCGAGACTCCCAAGCTCTTCCAGAAGGTCAATTCCAGAAGGCAATGCTGAGAGATTAATGGTCCTTGCTCTGAGAGTTGTCCTAAGGAGTGCCGGAGGGTTCCATTTTAATTTCCATGCCTTTGAAAATCTACGTGAAACCATTGGAGCACGATGTCATCACTATGCAAAAGACATCAGTCATTGTGTACACTGAGAGTGTTCTATAAAGATATAGACAGCACAGTCCTAACCTGGTCAGGAGCAGGAAGTCCGGATGACCTGCACTGCTTCCTATCCAAGGTAGGAGGCAGCCGAGCTCACTGAGGACATGAGTTCAGGGGCATAGGTAAAGAGGTGCAGGGGGGTGCAATTACAGGGGGCACCAAGTTTTAGGGGAGCAAGAAGCTGCGCTTGACACCAGTGGCATTGCTAAAGAAGAGGGACTTAGGGTACGATTGGGGGAAAGACTGGGGTTTGGGGGCACCAGGAAGGGGGCTGGGCTAGGGGGAAGCAGTGGAGCAAAGAGTGGCAGTAGTAAGAGTCGGTGTTCACCACTGCTACCACCTCTTCAAGGGGGGGAACATGGGCTGCTTGCAAGATTGCAAGGAGCCCATTGTTGTGTTGTGGTTGTTGTTCTCTGGAAGAGGGGGTGGTGGAGGCTCATGGACTCTTACTCAGGGGGCTTGTGGTCAGACATGGGGTAAGACTGGGGGTTTGGGGACAGCAGCACAGGAGTTGGGGATGGGGGGAGGTGGCAGAGCGATGAATGATTTTCTTTGCCACCCCCACCTCTTGCAAGTAGTCCAGTGTTGTTGTTGTTGTTGTTTTCTCTTAAGAAGGCAGCAAACATGGGGGCAAGCAGGAGGAAGCCTGGCAGAGGCAGCAGAGTGAGTGGGTGGTGGGCTGCTGGGGGAGGGGGCATGACGTCCCAACTGGACGGCAGGTCACTTACGGGGCATCGTTTTGAGTTTGGCTCCGGGGTGCACCGTGATTAGCTACGCCCCGGTTCCCGGCAAGCTCCAGGCAGGCCAATGGGCTGCTCGGAGCTGCGCTTGCTAAACAGCAGGCGCAAGTCTGAGCAGCCCCGAGCAGGGCCACATGGCCCGAGGCTGGGGGTTAGCATCTGGCCGAGCAGCCGGATCCTGACTCCTCCGCCCCCCCTCCCCGGTTCTACCTTCCTCTGCCATCCCCGGTTTGGTCCCTTCCCCACCCTGATCCTCTCCTGAACTGCCCCTGACTGGGAGACGCTGGTGCGCCAGCGCAGAGCCACCCACCATTCTCTGGCTCGCCAGGATAGGAGTGGGCTGCAGGAGTAAGTGCCACTGAATTCAGTGAGGCTTGTTCCTGCGCAAACGTGAATCGGCTAGCACTCCTAGAGGAAGGCCTGGATAAATAACCGTGCCTAAGAGCTGTATGCTAACATGAATAAAAATAGATGGCTTGTTTTTAAAATAAATCATAATTGGGGATCTGCATATTTTACACTCCATTCCCACCGGCCTCAATCATCATTCTCTTTATCTTGGCAGTTGAGAGAGGGGAGAATATGTCGTAATTAAGGCACCCAACCTTACTTTGTCTGATAAAATCTGTAGCGGAATAGCTTGAGCACGTAAAAGGATTTATGTTGAATTTTATTTTAGACTCCTTCCATAATGTAGCCTCATTAAGCAAATATAATGTTTGACTTTAAACAAGAAAGTAGTAGAAATCAACTTCTAATAGACTTAGAGACACGTCTTTTGGCAGTAACGGTTTTTAAAGGGACGTGGTGGCACAGCGAGTTAATCCGCTGTTGCTGGGCTTTCAACCGCAAGGTTGGGAGTTCGAGACTGCGTGACGGAGTGAGCTCCCGTTGCTTGTCCCAGCTCCTGCCAACCTAGCAGTTCGAAAGCACCTAAAATGCAAGTAGATAAATAGGGACCACTTTGGTGGGAAGGTAACGGCGTTCCGTGTGCTACGGCGTAGAATCATGCTGGCCACCATGATCGGACAAAAACGCCGGCTCACAGGCTTTGAAATGGAGATGAGCACCGCCCCCTACAGTCGGTCACGACTAGACCATTCGGTCGTGGGGAAACCTTTACCTTTACTTTTTACTGTTTAAGATTTTGCACAAGATATCCCGAGCCAGGTGTCCTGCAGAAGGCACAATTGTGGCCTGATGTGGGCTTTTTGCAGGTTGGCTTCCATGTGCGCAAGGAGCTGGGTGCATACCAGGACATGTGGCACTTGGATTGGACCGATGGCACAAGGGAACACCCAATCCTTGGTTCAGTCGAGCAGTCATTTCCCCTGCTGCAGTTCCCTGGCTTAGGAGAAGCCTTGCTGCTTTGTGTTTCTTTTGGGGAAATTCCATGATCTGGAGCAATGGGTTCTTCCGATGAGAGAAATTAATTGGAAGGGCTTTGCAGTTTTCAGTTGTGTGGAGCTTCCAGCTGAAGAGAACGTTGGTGCATTAGTAACCTCTCCCGATCATGTTTGTTCTGTCCACCAAGAAACTTTGGCCTCCTCACAGCTCAATCCATGCTAGAACATGCATGGCCTGCCCCGTGTTCAGTGTGGGGTTGGGGCTGGCTGCATTTGCCCCCTGCATTTGCCCCCAGGTACACCACTGAGCCGGAATAAGGGAAATTAATTCCCCTTACCCTATGTTGCGCCGCGGCCATCCCAATAGTGCTCCTCGGATCTGCGCCAGCGAAATTGCTAGCACAGATCCCAGCAGCCTGGAGAAGGCTGACCGAGCCGGGGGCCGGGGGTTGGAGCCAGCCTGGTCAGTCCACCCCCATCCTGCGTTGATCCTCCCATGGGTTCTCCACCCCCCGCCCTCCTTGACCCCCCTGCACCGGCGTCCGTCAGCTGGCCTTGCATGAGCTGCGCAGGTCTGGGAACTGGCGTGGGGAAGCACGTGCAAGGACATGCGGGGGCCTCCCCGACTCCTGAGTTGTCACAAATGTGCCTTACAACCAGTGGTGTCATCTACTCTCGCTGAGATGGAACGCTGGGCGGGACTTACGTTTGATTGGCTGCCTGCCCGTTCACTTCCGCCGCCTTCCTGCTCGCCCAGGCACCCGATGCGCCCCCACCCGTCCCCCCCGCATCCATCATGGAGCTGGGCGAGCGGCGGTGGGGCGCGGCGACCGAGGGCAGCCCGCGTGGCGGGGGGAAGGCAGCGGAACCACACAGACCGGGCTGCCAATCAAATGTAAGTCCCGCCCAGCATTCTGTCTCCGCGAGAGTAGATGACACCACTGCTTACAACATGTTTGCGACACTCCTTCGGTGGCACAAGAGTCTCTCTCTCAAGGACCACCTGCTTAGATCCAGACCTTGAGAGAAAAAGAGTAAGGCATCCAGCCTGTCCCTCAAAGTGAGAGACACCATCGAGGAGTTCCAACTTTCCAAAGTGAAGCCTGTCTTCAGAGTTTCCACAGTGCGATAGGATAAAAATCTATTACATACCATACCATTAGAGCCCAGTCTGATAGCAGAGCACTTGTATTTACTGTGTCACGTCCCGTTTAATTCAACTGGAGAGAAAGACAGAAGATATTTATTAGCCCGCGTTCGTGTCCAGCTTTAAAGTTCTGCATTAATGGATTCCTCGGGAGCGACGGCGGCTCCAAATGCAAGCATTGATCAGGCCCCACTCCGGATTCCTGGCGGGGCTGGCCTGAGCCAGAAAGAGCAGCCTGAGCAGCTCGGTGACAGGAAAGGGCTCCATTTCATTGCTGGTTGGACATCTCCAAGATCATGTTGCTGTAGCCTGATTGATCTGTCAATTTAGATCAGTAAGGCCAGATACTCGAAGGGCAAGGCTATCAGGAAATCTCTAGTAAATTAGAAAGACAACCTCCAGCCACCAATTTATCTTTGTATCTGGCACAAAGAGCTAGTGCTAGTTCAGCTACTATCAAGAGAGAGAGAGAGAGAGAGAGAGAGAGAGAGAGAGATGGCCCTGAGTCCCCCGAAGACATCTCTGTCCAGGCAGAGTCACTTTTTCACTAATACGTAAATTGAGGGCCCTTTTGATTTTCTCAGAGACAGCGCTCTATATAAACGATGAACCTCATCTGAAAAGGAGTGGACAGTCTAGCTGAAGAGCACAATCCTAACCTAGAGTGAGGCCAGCACAGTCAGACCAGCAAAGTTTGGCCGGCACAAGGAAGGACCACCATAAAGCATGTTTGGACCCCTCTCGGCGTCAGGGAGGATGGTGCACGTCTGTGTGCTGGCCTCTCTGACTCCGAGAGTGGTCCAAACAGACTTGACGGTGGCCCTGGTGCCCTAAGGATTGGACCTGCTTGACCCGTGCAACTATATTCCCTACCTCGACTCGCTTCACTGTTAGTCTCATCAAGAGGTCTTGAGCATGTGGGAATAGATAGGAAAATTGCACACTTGTCTGCTGATGCTCCCTCTCCTAAATGTAAATACTCTTTATCCATGCTTAGAAGCTTTTACTTGCCTTTTGTAAACAGAGAATGCATTAGTCCAGCCAACTGAATTCCATTTGCATTTATTTCTCATTCTCACCATGAGAGATGATGCTATCCAGATCTCTGAGGATCAGAACACAAAGGCCAATGACTTCCCATTCTCCTGCCTGCCTTCACCTGAGTACAGGTGTGAGCCACAAAGAAACATGCAGTACCTTGAGGTATATTGGGCTATAAGCCTTCAAAAACCAGAGTCCACTTCATCATATGCATGGAGCATTGTTCTCCATTGGCAGAGACCATTGGCAGAGACAGGCCAACCAGGCCTTGGTAAGCACCTTGCAGAATTTCCGTGATGAAGCCAGGGGGAACGACCTTTACATGGCAGAGTCGCTTGAGAGGTAACTGGCATAAGGCGTCTCTCTGACTCCCAAAGCTGGACAACTCAGGGCTTGAGGAGGCTGGCAGAGCTTCCTCAGCTGCCTTCCTTCATCAACTCTGAGCAGTGAAGAGACTGGGAGCCCCTTCAGGTGTCAGAGTGTCATCTAGGGGGTGGCGACCTCTGGTTCTTACCTTGGTGGTAATGACTTGCACTTCCTTTCTCTTCGTGGTACTGTCCAGATGGGCCTTGCCCTCTAGGACTGAGCAGTTGACCCAGTGTTGAGTCAGTGAATGCTGTATCTCCCCATGTAGACATACAGGAGCACCACACTGGATTCAAATGGTATGGGCCAAAGTCCTCTTCATATGCATGAGACATTAACATCAATTGGCAATTCTCTTGTTTGGCCACAAAAGTACTATGCTAGGCTTCTCTAGGAGTCCTGATTGTTTGGGTCTTACCTATTTAGGACTGTAATTCCCATTGCCACATGAGTCCAGTGCCAGTATTTAGGCCCTGTCCCTGCCTGGCATACCCAAGTACAGGGCTTTAGATCTGAGTACTGACAATGTTCTTCTTAGTGCCTAGTCCATTGCTAAATACTAGCCATTGTCGCAATCTTTCCCCCTTTACCCAATTGTGGTAGAGTGCCAGTTGATGAGAGAAGATTAATAGGTTTTATTTCTCACTCCATGTTACTGTTCTTGCAAAAGGTTGTAGCTTTAAATTTGGATTCAAGCAGGATATACATTCTATTAATTTTACCATGCTTGAGACTTCAATATTTATAGAGTGCTAATGCTTTCATGTCAATCTCCATTTTGAGCATTCTCGTTTTGATTCCAATCTCAGACTGCAATGAGAAATAAAAATCTCCATGTGTGTAATGCAATAAATGTGAGAATGGGAGCTGTCCCATAGTGCATTTGGCTTTAGATCATTTGCTTTATTCCCTTGTTTTCATTATACATTTTATGGTAGAGAATTGATAATGTATGCATTTCTTTAGCATGGCAATGATAGTTTTCCGAGGATTCAAACATCGGCTTTATGGCCCCTTTTCCAGCCATGATTTATAGGACTGGGTAGTTTTCTTTGTTGCTCCCTTTGGTTCCCAGTTTGCATGCTCTCCATGTTACACAAACCATATTTCTGTATTTCTGGTATATCAAAATACAGAATCTTAAAGCTGGACTGGCATAAGCCAAACTGCCCTTGGCTTAAGCCAAAGCCAAAATGACCTTCACTATGGCTTTTGGCTTCACTATTCACTTTTGGTTTATCCTGTAAAAAACAACAACAAAAACCAGCAACACACTATTCCCACTTCTTCCATTTCAAATCCTATATTTAGTATTCTCCCCACCGCATTGACACAAATGCACGTAATGCAATCAATCAATCAATCAATCAATCAATCAATCAATCAATCAATCATATTTATGCACCAATCCGGATGCCTGGAACCTCCTGGTTTTGCCTGGAGCGTTTTGGTGGCGATCCAAATGAAATCACACCATTCTGGCCAAAGCTTTGGAGTGGACAGAAGAAACTGATACGGTTCCAGTAATTGATTGTGCAGCTATTTCATCAACCCTTTACTGGCTGTGAAGTTTCATGACTACATGTCACCCTGCACGCCAGGATACAAGAGGGCATCCAACTGAGACGTACTTTCATCACTTTTCCTACTGCTCTCGGAAGTGGAAACATTTGATGTTTCAAGAAAGAGGAAATAAGCTGCCCATGTTTAGCAAGCTCCCCCCCCCCTCCAAAAAAAAAATCTCCCTGAAATTGTCTAGTGCAATGGTTTTCAAACTTTTTTACACCAGGACACACTTTTTAGAATGACAATATGTCCGGGACCCACTGAAAATGATGTCATTAACCTGGATGTGATGTCACGGCCAGAAGCGCCATCATTGTGACACTAGAGCCTGCCATTTTCCTGAGAAGGCAGCAAGAAGTTGGGTTACTTCTCAGTCATCCTTCAACAGAAAAGTGGGTCAGAATGAAAAAAAAAAGCCCATTTACAACCTTGACAAAAGCAAAACAACCACACAGCCCTCTCCCTTTCCAGCATCCCATCTTCCCATATTTTCAAGAGGGCTGCTCTGGGTGCCTGAAATTGGCTTGCAACCCACTGGTGGGTCCCGACCCACAGTTTGGATAACACTGACCTAAACTATTATTATCCAAAGGCCACCAATAGAAACCAATTCCAGAAGAAATACCTTGCAGCTCATGTCTGTATAGATACAATGTATTTGTTGGGTTCATAGCACACGAGCTCTCATATTTGCTGTCACTTTTATGCTAGGAGTCTTCAACATGTAAGTCTAGTTTTATTATATTCCATGTTTCCCACACTTGGGCTCCAAATTAAGATTTCCATAAAATAATAATTCTGTTCGGACAAACGACAGTGAGGCGCATTAAGTGACCTTTTCAGTCTTCAATTACAAAGCTGTCCATTCCAGGAGTGTTTTCATTTACTGTTCTTATCCTCCCTTTCGGCTTGTCAATCAGTTAAAAGACCGGTTGTTTGTTTCAGGCTATAAATTAACTATAATGTTGACGAGCTTTCATTCAGATTGCTGGCCTCCTTTTGCTGAGGATAAATTGTACATTGAAACTGACAGACTGGAGCTCCCCTGCCGTGTTTAGCTCAGATTTATTTTTATTTTTTGGTCAGTCCTCCCTCTGCTTCCCGCTTCTCATCTCACTCCATGTAACCAAATCCAAATCAGCAGCTACATCGACGATCCTGTCAAGCTGTGTTGGAGTCATGGCACAGATGAACGCTGGCTGGTCTCACTGCCAGGTGAGCTAATATTTGGAATCCGTCAGAATCTGCTGTTCGCCCATCTAGCCGAGGCTCATCACTTTCAAGGGTGAAATGGGGCAAAATGGAAAGCGTGTTGGTGTTGGGTGTCAAACATCAGCGGTCTCTTTACAGTCGAGGAAATTGGGCCTTCGAAAGGAGAGTCCATTATCTGATATGCAACCCTTTTTACCGCAAATCAGCACAGAACGATGTTGCCGCTGAGAGTCTCATTGGTGTGCTGCAAACATTCAGGAGAGCCTTTAATCATTTCCAGGAGCATCAAATATGAATGTAACAGATTGCCAGAGGGAAAGCGTTACATCCACAAGAACTCAGCAGATACAAAATACGGCCACTAGAATACTAACTGGGAGCAGTGGAATGGAGGCTGCTTTGGTCATCTGGACCAAGGATGACTTGCCCTCAGTGGCACAGCAGGGTAGCAGGGCACCAGGCCCGAAGGGGTGCTGCATGAGGCCCAGCCAAGAGGGCATTGGTGGAAGAGGCATTGGCGGCACCAGCTGTGATCACCGCTGGGCTTGTAATGCTTATTGTATTTGGCGGCTTCTTGATCTCTCGAGCCTCCAGGGGAAGACGGGACACAGCAGCAGGATCGAGAGGCGGTTGCTGCAGCCGCCTCCTCTTCATGCTCAGCATGGCGGCCTCCCAGTCTGGCTGCCAAGCCCCTTCCATCTCCTTTGGCAAGCCTCTGGGGAGGAGGAGGGAGTGTGGTGGCCAGATCAAGCCTCCACCGCCGCCATGGCCACCTATTTTTGTTCACCGAGCTTGAAGAGGAGGAGGACACCTCTGGGAGTGACATCACAATGTCACTGGACATAATGACTTCACTGCCCAAGGTGGCCCCATTGGTACCAATCTGTTTTCAACAGACTTCCAGTAGCATCGCTAAAGGTGGGCAGGGCATTATGTTTTCCAAGGCACCTTCCCTTGCTGTGTAAGCTGCTCCTCTCCTTCACCAGTAGCCAGTAAGCAATGTGGAGGGCATGCTTTCTCTGCAAGGACTGGCTAAGATGTGGGGGGGGGGAGAGGAGCGGTTTACACGGCAAGGCAAGGCGCCTTGCAAAACGTAGCACCCCTGACCCCCTCTAGGGATGCTACTGCACCCTTCGAAGTGTGTTCTTACCTTTAAAGCCCCAAACAAGGAGCACCTTCTCTTGCATGCCCAACTATTCTACCAATGATGTGCTGGAGATTGCACTTCTACCGATGTTACTCTAACGCATCACTGGTAGAAAATGGTGTCTTTGGTGAATTTCTTTTCCACTTGAAAAGGCAAGTGATGACTGGGAATCAGTTACTTTTGGTTGTAACATCCTGGTAATGGAAAGTTATGCTGAGACTCACTTGGTTCCAACTGTGAGATCTTTTGGTACCAACTGAAGACTTGTTCATTTGCTCTGGTCTTTCAGATTGTTGTTCTTTTCTCCTGGCTTTTATGCTGACTCTGCTCCTGTGCCGTTTTAATATTTTTAATTGATTTGATCATTGCATTTTTGAACAGTGTAAGCATCTCTGGGAGTCTTTTGAGTGCAGAGAGGCTTGTTAGATTTTCATAATAAATGAAGACATTGTGTAATACAGAGCTAATAAGATTATATGTTAGCCAAACAGACTCACTCTTCAGGCTTAGGGGTTCAAATTGGATGGGAAATCATTAAAGACTTTTTTTTTCCAACTGTTGGGACTGGTAGTGATCTGGTTGATGAGGCTTTAATTGAGACAGGCGATGTTGACATTTTGGCTGTTGCATGCAATGTCTGATTTCTGTGGTGTTGTTAGGAGCGGGAAACACTTCCCAGCTGAAAATGCACCAACAACTGTAGTTCATGCACAGACTTCGAGAAAAAAAAGTCTATGTTCCCACTTAGGTGGCTTTGTGGAAGAACAAAATGCAGGGGTTCTTGTCTAGGGGTTCTTGTTTCTTGCATCTTGTATTGTCCCAATCTTCGTTTAATATACATCTGCCAGAGACTTGAAACACAAACTCCATTAAGGGTGCAATCCTAACCAACTTTCCAGCACTGGGGTAAGGGCAATGCTGCTTAGAGGTCAGGGAAAAAGCATTCCCTTACCTTGAGGAGGCCACTGTGACTGCCCCCCCCCACTGCAGGTTGCAGCACATGCCCCATTGGCACAGCTATGTCAGTGTTGGAAAGTTGGTTAGGATTATGCACTAACTAGATTACAGATAACTTGAATTTGCTCAGAGGAATCAGAATAAATAGCTCTCGGGGACAATGCAGTGGAAAAACATTAAAAGCACAATGCTGGCAAAATTACAGCATGCTCTGTGTTCATCTCCAGAGTGTTTGAGACCTCAGAGAATGCTTGGAAGCAAGGCACTTTGGGGGACCACTCTCGTTCTCCTGCATTAATTGTTGGTGTCGAGACGCAGACTTGTTTCTCACAATTGTAAAATGCGTCTTCACTTGTTTTGATCAGGCGGGTTGAAAAAAACATTTCAGTGAGACAAGTTCTAAGGCATGTCCTGAAGCCTCATGCTCTAGCCAAAGGGAGGTGAGTGTCCTACCAAAATCTATGGGCTGGAAATAATTGTTCTTTAAAGAAGTCATAAATGATGGAACCAAGGGATGGGGGGAGCCTAGCAGAGCACTGACATTTGAGTCCTTCATCCTTGTTGCCAGTTGAAAGTGAGAGGACCCCACTGAGTTCGTGGATTTTGCGTGGATGCCAGTGCAAGGTGGCTTTTTAATTCAGAAGGAAGAAGAATGCTGATTTGTGCACGTTTTGTCACTGGGTTCTGTTTGCGTGGTTTTTCAAAACACTGAGACACACACATCAACAAGAGCCAATTAAGCATTCCCTGGGAGGAAAAAATAATTACATGTTTTTCTTCATTTAAAAATAAACAGGCGCTTACGCAGGCATTTCCGTAAGTTCTGTACTTTTGCGTTCTCCAACAAGGAATTTGCAACAAATGAACCCTTTTCTATTAGTGTCAGCATTTTGAATGGCATACTCACTGCCTTGCCAGCTTTCCAAATGAATTGTCGGGTCTGCTAATATAATTACGATGATTGTTGTTTATTCAGTCTTTCCCCTACCATGTCCCTTTAGGCCCTAAATAAAATGAAACCTGGAGAAATGCCTTCTTCTAGAATAACCACATCCATCTTTCTTTTATGGCCTAGCTGTTCTCTTAAGGGGGCTTGGATGGAACACACAGCTCTTGACCCAGCTCTTGACGCGTCGGCTAGAGGCCATGATGGATTGTGCAACCTCCTTACATTAATAGTAGGCTACTTCAGAGTACCGGGTGCAAGGGAGTGGCCATAGGATGCAGGCCTCTTGTTGTCTCATGCCTCCCTGGGGCACCTGGTGGGCCGCTGTGAGATACAGGAAGCTAGACTAGATGGGCCCTTGGCAGTGGTGTCATTCAAATGATTTAGGAACAGGAACTCACTTTTGATTTGCACTTGTCGGGAAACCGGAACCAACCACAGAGCCCGTTAGGATCCGGAACGCCCGTTCTGGTCCGTTCCCCCTGAATGACATCACTGGCCCTTGGCCTGATCCAGCGGGGCTCTTCTGATGTTCTTAATCACACAGTCCAACTCCTCATGTGACAATGCAATGACACCAGCAAGGTTTCTGCTGCTGCACATGGGAGATTTTTGGCTGCTGGAGTGAGAAGACATTCATCGCTTCAGTGGGTCAGCTCAGGCTTGCACCAGCTCCATCACTGGCACATACCTGCATTGCTCCATGGAGGCAGATCAGGCCCAGGAAGAGGGTCAGGATTTGGCATGTCCTGCCATCACGGATCCCGCCCACCTCCCAGGCCTGATCCAGCCTCCTCCCTACCCCCATCTCCCTACCCCCATCTAGTCTGCCCCTCTGCTGGGTGCAATGCCTGTGTTTTTGGTGTGGCTGCACCGGGGGGGGGGGTTGAATTTGAAATAGTGCCGTGAAGTCTATGCATGTTCTTTTGAGCAGGTTTTAGCTGTTCTATGTACTTAGTTGACGAGGCCATCAGAGGCGGAGGAAGGGTGCCTCGGGGGGAGGTGGGTGTGGCAGGCGCCAGCTGTGGTGAGGCACAGCAGCGTGGAAAAACCCATGCGCTTTTTGGCCCTCCCTTGCGCTCGGATCACTCCTCAATGGAGCAATTCCAGGAGCAGGGCGGTGTGGCCGGGCGATGTACGGGGGTGGGGCAGCCGCACTGGGGGTGCAGTGACGTCGCCCCGCCCCAGACACGCTGGCAGCCAAGAATGGCTCTGGATGCCGTCCACCCTTTTGGCTGTGCATCTTGGTCCAAATGTGTTCTGGGAAATAGTCGCAGTGCATTTTTTCCTCTTTCTGTGAATTAGCAATTTTCTGTTGAGACATTGCTAAGAATTTCTGCTTGGCGTTTGTCTCAGATGCATTGGCCTTTTCAGCCGGCAAGAATAACAGGACACACTCGTCGCTGGGAACGTCTCCAGCATTTGGCCTCAGTGGTGGTGGGCCTCTGAAGGGGCTCCGTGTTCTTTCCGCAGACCGTTCCAAATGCATTGGGCTAGCAACTGCTCTTGCACTCTGCTGCCAAAGGACCACCATGTATCCTGTTGCCACCCGTGCATTGCTCTCCCCAGGACGCGGCTTCTCTGAGTGAGCAGCTTCAACGCCACGCCCCCGAGTGGCTGGAATCTGCAATCCCGTCACATCCTCGCTCTGTGAAGTGATTGCAGACCTCGTGCTGTACGTGCTGCCATAGTGGGAAATCCAGCTTGCAATTGCCTTGATGTGACCATGTATCTAGTTAGGTAGAGATCTAGGTCTTTTAGGCCTTGAAACAAATACATACAAATGCTTGAGGACATGAGCAATTTGAATGGGGCATGTGGATTGACAGCCCTGCTGTTTCACAATTGCCAGAGATATTTTTTTTTTTTGCTCTAGAGATGACAAAATCCTGCGAGACTCCATAGCTTATTTTCAACCCTCTAAATATTTGACAATCTATAGCTGCTTATTTGCATTCGAGTGATGTTTTCTTACCACTGAGGCAAAACGAGGCTATTAATTGGAAAAATATATTTTCTGCATGTAGATGTCTTCTCTAAACTTGTGATGGGAAACTAAAAGAAAGGTCAGGAGCTTTGATAAAAATTCTGGAGTAAGATAAAATTGATCCAGTATAGAGAATTTGAAACAGCCATCTATAGTTGTTGTTGTTGTTGTTGTTGTTGTTGTATCATCATCATCATCATCATCATCATCATTGGTTAATCTTTAGTTAGATTCACAGATTCACTGGTGATTTCTTAACCGTTTGAGATCCTAATCAAGGGCCTAAAAACTGTTAATGTAGCATCTGAGTATATAAGCAGTTCCAGGAAAAGTTGGTTTTTTTGCAAAATCAGGATTTCCAAGTCCAGTAGATTCAGAATTTCCAAATATCTAGGTAGTCCTTTTGGTCTTTCTCCTAAGGCACCTAACCATTAACGTTTGTATTGGTATAACAGCAGATTTCCTCTTCCATAATTGCCACTTCAATTTGCAGGTCTCAATACTTTGTAATTTTCTCCAGTTGTTTGTCCTCGAGTCACTTGTTACCTGGTGTGGCGATATCAATGAGCCAAACCTTTTTCTTTTTGATGATCATTAGATGAGGAGTGTTGTGTGTAAGAAGTCTGTTTGAATTTTGAAATCCTCGTCCTGGGCTTGATCCACTTCATAGATTAAAGCAGACTTGCATAAGCAATACTGCTGGTGCAGGTCTGGGTTGACCCATTGCGGCTTCAGGGGCTTACCCTGGGGCAAGGGGACAAACATACACTCACTAGAATATCCTAAATCTACAGGATACCGCAGAAGCCATGCCGGTGCCGCACAGGGATTTAGGTAGGATTGGGCTGCTAGTTCTCATCATTCACAGACCTGGTAGATTTTGTTGTATTACTTACAGCACAATCCTATAGACCGTGCTCCGTTGGCATAATGGGGTTGCACCGACACTGCGCACTTAGTGCTGATGCGGGGGCGGCTACCTGCACCCCCAGGTCAGCACTCGAGCAACAGGACTGGCACTACGGGCAGTGCCGGCCCTGCTGTGCCCGCACAGAGCCTCTCTTGCGCCCACTGAAGCCAGTCGGCGGGAGGGAGGGAGGGAGGGAGGCGGAGGGAGGGACTTGGGCGGGATGGGTGCAGGCTTGGGAGGTGGCCATATGGCCACCTCCTAAGCCTGTCCACGAGGCCGCATGGCCCCAATTCAGGCTGTGCGGTCTCCTCGGATCTGTGCTCGCTCTTTAGCGCCCGCTCCCTTGCCGCGGGGAGGCTCCAGCCTCACCTATACTGCACTAGGATATGGCGTTGGCTGGCCGGCCTCACCAGTCCAGCGCCGTATAGGATTGCGCCCTTATACAAATTATGCTAGTGTCTTTATTTTAAAGAATCACATTTATACTGACACCTAAGATTAGGGGGTATTTTGGGCCCAATTCTAATAGAGCCTTACTCTGCTGGAAGTAGCATTCTGGCAGCATAACCTCCTTAAGTGCATACATGTGTGACATGTCATTCAGCATTGCCTGGCCACCACTACAGGTGGCAAGTGGCTGGCTCTACATGCCAGCCAGAGGCATTTCTACAGGGATGGCAAAGCTCTAAGTTTTGCAAGGAGCCTTACCTTGCAGTGGAAATCACTCCTCTCCTGCACCGTTTTAGCCAATCTTGGCGTTGCTTACTGGCTACAGCAGCAAGGGAGAGGAGGGATTTACATGACAGGGTAAGGCTTCTTGCAAAACTTAGAGCTTTGCCATCCCTGTAGAAACGCCTCTGATGCCAGCAGACAAGGAAGGAACACACACTGGTAAATCTGCATGCGGCAAGAGAGCAGCAGAGAGGGGTGGAATGGGGCAGAGAGGGGGAGGAACAGGGCAGAGATCAGGGAAGGGAGGTGCATGAATTGAGGCCGGGATGGGGGAATATTGATGGCAGTGACATTCCTGATATCCTATCTCCCTCCCAGCTTTGATCTGCCTTCTGGAGTCTACTCAGTCTTGTGCCACCTGTACAGCTGATGCAGGTCTGAGTAGAACCAGCAGGCTGGCAAAGGCTTCTCCTGGGGAAAGAGAAGACATCTTCCTCTACTCCAAGGATGCCTTTGTAGCCTGAGCCTCCCTTGCAGGACGTTGAGTGTCATGTTGGAGTAGCTACATCACCAAGTGGGGAATTACGTCGTATTGGGTTGTTTGTCCGTGAAAACAATAATCTAATGCTGCAAGACTATGCACACTTACAGGGAGTAAGCCCCAGTGGCTATCATGTGATTTCTGAGTAGACCTAGGCTTGGGCTGTAAATACCTGCAGTGCTCCAGCAGTGATGCTGGCCCCTTGGGTTACTTTTGTACTTGCCACACCATATCCAGTTCTGAAAGGATTTCATCATACTGATCTCATTTAGAACGACATGCAAAAATACGGAGGAATGACAGCTGAAAAGAAGTATTTGTACGAGGGGAGACTGAAGTTGAAAACAATGGGAGAAATCAGTGGACAATGACTTTGAGAAAAGTGAGCAACCCCACTCCTGTTATGTGGACTTAAATGGAACTGAATGGGCCCTGATAGACTTTTTTGTAACTGTTACAAAAAGTCTAACATCTTAATACAATCGTTAATTTAAATTGTTTCTAGCATCTTCTTACCCACCAGCCTCCCAGTCTCAGTTAATAATTTACAGATTGCAATCTGTACCATCTCCACCTGTCCAACTTCATTTATCTCAGATTTGTCATTACCACTTACTTTCCTCTCTAGTCTCTCATCTCTCCATGCGAAAGAGCGGTACCTGGCATTCTGACTGGCACGCCCATTTGGTCGTTCAAGAACAATGGCTGAGGTTGACCGTTAATGAATAGATTAATTTCTGAGACTTGACTTTCTGAGACTTCTCAGTAGGCAACAACTGACTGAGAAACTGCTGGTGACTTTCTACCGCAGCTACACAGAGAGCATTTTAACCTGCTGCCTTTGTGTTTGGTTTGCGAGTTGTTCAGTGGCAGAGAGAAAGGCGCTCCAGAGGGTTATTAACACTGCTCAGAAGATCATTGGCTGTCCCCAACCTTCCTTGGAGGAGATTCATAGCTTAAATTGTCTGACGAAGACTTCTAAAATTCTGAAAGATCCATCACAGCCTGGTCATCAGTTTTTTGAACTGCTGCCATCAGGCAGAAGATACTGGGCAATTAGAACAAAAACGAATAGATTAAAACATAGTTTTTACCCTAGTGCAGTGTCTAGACTAAATGCGGTGGTATAGCAACATGTGAGCAGGGTTTAAGCAAAGTGGGATTGTATGTGATGTTTTTGTTTTTGCTTTTGTTGTAGTGTATTGTGTTGTTTTTATCATGCGAAAGCACCTAATTTCGTTGTACATGTGTACACGTGTACAACGACAAATAAATTTCTATTCTATTCTAATTAATGGGACTAATATTTTCCCCACGGTTTAGTGATACACATCTTTACTATGCTTATTTTGAATAATGCTTGCCCCAATCTGTCTTTTTAAACTTCTTTAGAAGAGCGTAAATATGTCAACAAATAAAAATAAAACATAACTTCGCGAACTTAGCTTGTTAAGGTTCTAACCGCTCTACTGTGAAATCATGTATGTTAAATAATGTCAATCAATCAATCACAAAGTATTTATATACCGCTTTTCAACATGAAGTTCCCAAAGCGGTTAACAGGCAAATAAGAATAAAGTGTATGATAAAATGTAATATTTATGTAATAATAAAATGTATGATGATTGTGTATGCTTCGGGACCACACAGATGTCTGTGGAATGTAAAAATTGGTGGAACTGCCTATATTCTGAGCCAAGATAATGTATTTCTTGCCTCCTGTGGATCCCTCCTGTGCTTCCAAATTCTTCTCGGAGTAAGAATTTCAGGAGGAAACAGGAGGAGGAGATTCTCGTTTAACACATTTTGACACCTCTGGTTTGTCAAATATTTAGTATCCATCCATGTCCTTAGTTCACATACAATGGCATATCGCAGTGGTCTTCAAAGTCCTACTTGGACTTTGAAGTCGCAGTAAGTGCTTGTGGGGGCGGGACAGGGGTTGGGGAGGAGCCAGTGGTGCTGCAGGAATCGCAGTGCTGTGGGCATTGAGGGGCATGTGCCCTACCTGGGGGGGGTCCAGAAGGTTTGGGGAGGCCCGCTGCCACCTCCGTGGACCTCCCCAATGCTGAAAATACCTCTGTTGTGAAATTGCTCACTTTCTCTTTCTGTGCCGCCAGGCAGTGCTTCCTGGGGCCACTCTTAAGGGGAAATGGCCCCTCTTTGGGGCTCTAAGGTGGGTCGCAACCCACTATTTGAAGAGGACTGGTCTATCTGATCAGTGTTGACGTAGAAAAGATAGTAACTATTACTCACGTTATGTAGATGTGCATCTATATATTTCAAAATGCATATTCCAGTATTAGGGTATTTGCATCCTGGATGATTGTGTCCTGGTCAAAAATTGTCCCAGAGCACAATCCTCACCTGGAGGTAGGCCGGCACAGTTAGGCCAGCAAAGTTTGGCCAGCACAAGGACCACTATAAAGGGCGTTTGGACCACTCTCCGAGTCAGGGAGGATGGCGCACGTCTGTGTGCTGGCCTCTCTGAGGATGCAATGCTAACCTGGAGGTAGGCCGGCATAGTTAAGTCAGCAAAGTTTGGCTGGCACAAAGGCCATCGTAAAGCACGTTTGGACCACAGAGTCAGGGAGGATGGCACACGTCTGTGTGCCGGCCTCTCTGACTCCAGGAGTGGTCCAAACTTACTTTACTGCATCCCTTGTGCCAGCCAAACTTTGCTGGCTTCACTGTGCTGGTCTCACTCCAGGTGAGGATTGTGCCCCCAATCAATCAATAGTATTCAATCAATCATTCAGTCATTGATGTCCCTGGACATTCATGTCTGTGTTTGTTTTTAACATTTCCATTTATTTGCATCTCACTATACTGCAACTGGGCAACAAACACACTATAGCCCCACGTTATATATCCTAAAGCTCTTATCCCAGCCTTACCCCTAACCCTACCTTTGCATTTTAAAAATAAAGAAGTGCATCTAATACAAATATACATTTCTGGGGATACAAATGTCTGAAAGACAAAAAAAGGGATGCAAATGTCCACTACCAGGTCACATTTGTCCTGGAGGCAATTATCTTGTCACTGTCCATTCCACCCAAAGTGGCAAACAATGTAGGTTGTAATTTAAACACAAATATAACCCCAGTCACTGATATAGACAAAAAATAAACTCTAAAAAATAGCAGCAGCAGTGCTGTCCCACCAAAGGTCCACAGCAATTTCACACCACATGTCTAATGAAACACATGAGTCTTTAAAACCTTCCTGAAATTTGGGAGAGAAGGAGCAATGTGCACCTCGTGAGAGAGGAAATGTGGGAATGTGTTGGGGTGGGTGGCAGAGAACTGTAGGTGCAGATGCCCCCTCCTGCCTAAGGCAGAATGCATGGAGTTGGCTGTTGTAGCTGGGCCACATGAGCCTTCAGTCCAGGCGTTTTCAGTCAGTGTGCTGAGGCACATTGATGTGCCGTGAAAGGTCCACAGGTGTGCCACAGGAATTTGGACACAGCAATGGAAAATATGTAATTGAAAAACTCTTCTGGGTTCTGCAACTCTATTTCTAGGGCTGTCTATAGACGGTAGCATGAGGCAGACAATTTGCAGCTATAGGCAGTTGCTGCAGAATCTGGACAAGTCTCCCAGAAGCCGGAAATGACATCACAAGAGGCGAAGACCATAGAGAAGACCATAGAGATCAGTGTGTTGTGAGAAGAATGACCTTCAGTCCTATCATGCATTCAGTATACACCCACATCTGACTATGTGTCTAAGACCCATCAGATTGGAATTTCATCGGCAAGCTGGTAATCACAGCCACCATTATTTTGATAAAAATTGTAGGGGTGAGGAAGGATGCCAGATTTTCTTGAGTAGTTACTCAAGATAAGGGGCAGTATTGGCATGGTTACCCTCATTTACTCCACTGCCTTAAAAAACGGAATGTGACAAGGAAGTCAATTGAAACCCTTTTATGAATTACTGAAGCAGCCATTAATCAGACTGCAGAGTACAGAATCATATTATGTCATAAACTTGATAGCTATATTAATGGTTATTTATGCTGTACAGAACAATATGACGGTCTATAAATTCTTGGATAAACAATAAAAATGAAATAGTTTTTTTTTTTTGTAAAGTTTCCTTAATAGCACACTTAAACTCCACATAGTAGCCTTGATCGGGTGAAATATTACACTAATAAGGCTAGAAAGCTTTTGCAGCTGATGTGAATTGTCATTGTGCTTATCTTATGTCTGTAAGCTTCATAGCATTAATATTTTTTTCATTTTTTAAAAAAAAGTATTTTTCACATATATATATGATCCCTCTAAAGAGCACGGGCTTGTGTAATGGTGTAAAAAAAATGTATTCCTTTTCAGAAATCCTTGTGAGGTAGGTTAAGTTGAGAGATGGTTGCTAGCCCACGGACATCCGAGAAGCTTTATAGCTGAGGAGGGATCTAAACCCAGGTGCTGCTGGCTAAGTCCAAGACTCCACACTGGCCATTTGACCATGTTTATTGTTATTTTTTTAAGTGTTGTGTGTGCGAGGGACAACTGCAGGGCTCGGCCTGTGGGAAGCAGGGCAGTCCAGCTGCCGTGTCCCTTCGGGGTTGACCATGATAACTTCGCTATCTCTGTCTTTGAAGGAGGGCAGCTTGTGGCACTCACTGATCACTGGAGAGCTAAAAGGTTATCACCACACGGGGAGTTGCCTGCTGTAGGTGTTTGTGTTATGCTTTGATAACGTCCCCAGGCCGGGCGGCCCTGACTTTGCGCTTTCGCCGGCACAGATCCGAGGAAGCCTCCCATGGTGTAAGGGCACAAGCGAGGCTCCTGCGGCCCTGCAAGCCTGCTCCAGCACAGCTTCGAATTGGGCTGCCCATCACCCAGGCCTCTGTCTTGCATGGTTTTGGAGGGGTGGAACGGAGAACATTTTACTTCCAGAAGGCAGTGAACGTAACCAATGGTATGTTCACACAACGTGCAAAAACATTATTTAAGGCCTGATTTCAATGTATCTGTGTGGCATACCCCATGCCTGGGCTTGCCACTGGCTGGCCTCACTTACATGTGCAGCTAGCATGCTAGAAATCTGTGGGAAGGCTGGGCACTGGCCGTTCCAATAGTCCATGTTGAACATGAAAACAAGCATGTGGGATTCTGCTTGGGTGCATTTTTCTTGCCCTTCTGGCACCTTTTTTAAATTCAGGCCTGGGATAGGCTTTAGCAGCACCCACTAGGGGCAATACGTTAAGCATTAATTGGATGAACATGGCACTAAATTGCTGCTGCTTGGCGTTTGCATCAAGGACTATGAATAAACAAAGGCTGAAATGACAGATTATGAGAGCTACCTTGTGGTGTCTACTGTGACTTCCCTAGTCGGCCTCTGCAAGATCAGAAAAGATGGTTGGGGGTTGTGTTGCAAGAAAGACGGAAGGCTCTAGCACCTGTTGATTGGGTTTGCACCCTTTCCTTTGTGGTGCTCAGGGCTGTGTGCACAGTTGCTCCCTTCCTAGTTTAACTTCTACATGGTGGGTAAGGCTGATGGATAGTGATTACCCCAAGGGTCACCCACTTGTCCTCACTGGTCCACATCAAATGGCTGATTTATTCTACCACGTGAGCTATGTTCCCATCACATTGGACAGCAAAAGAATGGGCTTGCTCAATACAGGCATCCCCCCATGTCTGTGGGGGATGCATTGTGGTCAGTTCCTCTACAGCTGCTGTAACCACCAATAAAAGGGTCCCCTAAATGTACTCTGGCATCAAGCATGCCTGTCTTTTCCTTGTAGCCTGTGAATCTGCTTCCTGTTAGCGTCCTGGCGGTCTCCCGCCTCCCTTCCTCTACCGTTCCAGCTGACTGCTTCTTGCGTTCCTCTCCTAGCATTCGGCAAAGGAAAAGTCAGACATTTTGGGTGCCTCAACAAAGGAAAACCGCAGATAACTGAATTCACAGAAAGAGGCTCCCTGGTTATGGGGGACACACCTGTGCTGGCCTGTTGTAGATGCCTAGATATGATGTTCCAGGATCACCTGTCCTAGGTTGAGAGCATCTTTTATGACTGTCACTGAGGGCACCATCCTAACCTGGAGTGAGGCCGGCACAGTTAGGCCAGCAAAGTTTAGCTGGCACCAGGGCCACCGAAAAGCATGTTTGGACCACTCTCAGGGCGCAATCCTAAGCAGCGCTGGGTTAGCGGGGCCGGCCAGCCAGTGCCAAATCCAGCGCTGCTTAGGACGGGCTGGAGCCTCCCTGCAGCAAGGGAGCATGCACTCCCATACCGTAGGGGAGGCTCCAGCCTCCCCTATGTGCTCCTCGGATCTGCGCCTGCTAAAGAGCGGCACGAATCGGGGCCGCACAGCCTCGCTGATGGGCTTGGGAAGTGCCCACATGGCCACCTCCCAAGCCTGCCCAGGTCCTGCCCACGTCCCGCCTCCTCCCTCCCACCAGTCCCCGTCCCGATACGGGACGGAGTATCCCTTGTGCCGACCGTCTTAATTTTCAAGTGAGGGCCTTTTTGACATTTTGTTTTTAGTTCAGTGCTTTTGTATAATATTTTGTCCTCATCTGTCAGAGATGTTTCATGGTTGTACCATTGCTGCAGTCCAAGAAGGCCAGTTGACAGTTGACAAAGACAGCTTGATGATGTGATTTCCTGCCACATCATCACCTCCAGGTTAATAACATCACTTCCGGTGGGTCCCGACATGAGTGCCCTTCTAAAAAGTGGGCCCCAGTCTAAAACGTCTGAATACCACTGGGCTACAGTGTGTGCTGGTGCTGCCGATCCTGTCCCCCTCCCAGGCCTGATGTGAGGCCCCAGTTTGAAAACTCCAATGTATAGTATTATACCTCACTTTCTGCAGCCCCATATCCCATTAACAACTCTCCATGCAGAATTCTTCCTTTACTGTACTCCAGTGTAACCATTAAGTCAGCAGTGGGGGCAGTTCAGGGGAGGATCATGGGTGGAATGGGGTGGGGAGGGGGCTGAGCCAGGGGCAGTTCAGGGGGGAGGATGGGTTGGATCTTGGCAGCACTAGTGCCCACAGAATGTGATTCCACCTTCCTGGCCTGGACTCACCCACAGTTTCTCACCAGACGTACTCCCGCTAAAGTGTTGGCATAGGTCTGAGAGACCCACTTTTACTCTTTTTTCCCTTTGAGCATAGAAAACGAGGGGCAAAGCTCCTTTTGGTGGCTACTTTGGTAGCCATTCTATCCCAGAGACGCCCAGAAGTTGCCTTGTCCTCGGTATTGTAAGACCATGTTGGTGTCATTGTTCCTGGATATTATGTGCATGTTTCCGTTGGTGGCTCAAATGTTGACATGTCTGGGCCGTTTCTTGCATGAAATGGCTACTTTGCTTGTAAAATGCCTGAGAGTGGACTGTTTTTCACAATGCGCTTTGGATCCTGTTCATTAAAATTTTAACCAAAGCAAAGTTGCACAGGAAAGACACCCTGAAAGCTGTTAAGCCTTCCAGGGCAGGATAATGAAAGGCTCTCCCTTTTTTTTTCAATAGCAAGCAGAAGGATTATTAATAATAAACAACACCTTTCCTTTTATGAATATTTCATTGCAGAGTTCAGTGATCTACAGGGGATAGCATCTGCTTTTCCATAAACAAAGAATTTAATGACATGAATATCTTTATCTTACCGATGGGCTGGTTTATGCAAAAAAAAAAAAAAAAGAGAGAGAGAGAGAGAGAGAATCAAATCACTCCTGAATGAACTGTCAACAGTCTCTTTTCATCCAGACGAGTGTGCATCTTTTTGTACAGTATAACTCACATCTTAACGCATAATGTGCAGGTTCGCAGGATTGTGTAGGGCTGGCGATTTCAATTGAGGCAGGATACTTGGCCTAAGTTTGAGATGTGCTTACAACTTGAGGGTTGAAGGCGACACTACCAAATGCTCCTCTGTTTATATCGGTGTTAATGTGAATATCTTTTTATAGGCAGCACTTTATTCAAGGGTTCTTTTATTGACTTAGAATTATGACTTCCGAAAAGTCGCAGCTAAACAGAGAAGTGGCACAGGAATATAAAATACGAACGGCTCCAGGAGAGTGAAATACCAAACACCTGCTTGCCATCTCAGAATCTACAAAATTGGGAAGCACTTATTAACAAAGCAGGGACAGAAGAAAATGCGCTTTCCTACAGAACATACAGCTGGCCCCGAGTAGCTTTTCTCATCAGAGCTGGAATGCCCTAGAAATGTGCTGCCCAAACGTTTTAGCACCGTGACCCAATTTTCAAAATGACAATCTATTGTGACCCATAGAGCTTTACTGGACCCCCCAAAAAAGTCTGGGAAGAAAAAAAATTATTAATAATAGTTAAGGATGAATATCTTATTTCACGTTTTTCTGTGGGTAAAATATGTTTAACTTAGTTGCAACAATAATAATTAATGAATTTGTTTAAAGGCAACTACTACAAAGACCAGGAAAAAAACCAAAAACTAAACCAGTGTCTTATTTATTATTCATTTATATCCACCAGTGCTCAAGTGCTTTGGCCACCTCATGAGAAGAGAGGACTCTTTAGAAAAGACCCTCCTGCTGGGAAAGACGGAAGGCAAAAGGAGGAGGGGGCAGCAGAGGATGAGATGGTTAGACAGTGTCACCGAAGCAATGAGCATGAAATTGGGCGAACTCTGGAAGCTAGTGGAGGACAGGGAGGCCTGGCGTGCTGTGGTCCAGGGGGTCGCGAAGAGTCGGACATGACTTAGCGACTGAACAACAACATATATATCCACCAGTAGGCGCTCAAGTTAGGTGTGATTGTTAGATGGCACACTGGAGAAATTTGCTATATAAGAACATAAGAACATAAGAAGAGCCCTGCTGGATCAGGCCAAAGGCCCATCTAGTCCAGCTTCCTGTATCTCACAGCGGCCCACCAGGTGCCCCAGGGAGGCATGAAACAACAAGATCCTGTTGCATCCTGTTGCCACTCCCTTGCACCCGGTACCAGTAGCCCACCACCGTTGTAAGGAGGTTGCACAATCCATCATTGCCTATAGCCCACGATGGACCTTTCCTCCAGAAATCTGTCCAATCCCCTCTTAAAGGCATCAAGACCAGATGCCATCACCACCTCCTGTGGCAAGGAGTTCCACAGATTAACTACCTGGTGGGTAAAAAAGTACTTCCTTTTATCTGTTTTAACTCTCCCAACCCTCAGTTTTAGTTCTGGTGTTTTGGGAGAGGGAAAAGAACATCCCTCTATCGACTTTATCCCTTCCATGCATAATTTTGTATGTCTCAATCATGTCCCCCCTCAGGCGCCTTTTTTCTAGACTGAAGAGCCCCAAACGCTGCAGTCTTTCTTAATAAGGGAGGTGCCCCAGCCCCATAATCATTTTAGTTGCTCTCTTCTGCACCTTTTCCAACTCCACTATGTCCTTTTTGAGATGCAGCGACCAGAACTGGACACAGTATTCCAGGTGTGGTCTTACCATCGATTTGTACAATGGCATGATAATATTGGCTGTTTTATTCTCAACCCCTTTTTTAATGACCCCAAGCATGGAATTGGCCTTCTTAATTGCTGCCGCACACTGGGTCGATACCTTCATTGAATTGTCCACCAGCACCCCGAGATCTCTCTCCTGAGCTGTCACAGACAGCTCAGAACCCATAAGCCTATAGGTAAAGTTTTGGTTTTTTGCCCCAACGTGCATCACTTTACATTTGTCTATGTTGTAACGCATCTGCCATTTGGCTGCCCATTCCCCCAACTTGGAGAGATCCTTCTGGAGCTCTTCACAATCCTTTCTGGTTTTTACCACCCGGAAAAGTTTTGTGTCTACCTTTGTGTGCTTCTAGTTGGAACCACTTCCCTAGATAATATGATTCTACTATGTGCAAGAACCGATGGACTAAACCTTTGGTGGCCATATATGGCCAGGATCTTACCTGAAAATATTCAATAAAGAGTCAGTTTTCAGTCTTCATCATTAGACACTAGCACTGAGGTACGGCCAACTGCTTATCCAATTTTCTCTGTGGTCATGGTTGAATTCTAAATCTGTATAATATACAGGCATGCCCCAGTATCCCCTGGGGTTCAGTTCCAGACTCCAGTGTGGATACCTGAAACCATGGATAATGGGGACACCTTTTTAAAGATAGGGGAATATCAGTGGTTTTGCTGCAACAAGATTAAACAAGGTTTGTTTAATGTTCCTCTATCTTTTTAATAGGCGTTCCAGTATCCATGGTATCTGCGGATAACTGAAACCATGGATACCGAATCGGTGGATACCGGGGCATGCCTGTACTGGGGAGAAAGGAATATGCCATATACCGTATATTTGGGCCTTATATTATTTTTGCCAGCAAAATAGCTGGCGCAGACTCGAGAAGCCCCATTGAGCAGGCTGGGCTTTACACAGGGTTAGTGGACAAACCTCCCCTTCCTCTGAGGAGACTTCCATCCTGCTCAAACCCAGCTCAGGGTGAAGCAGTTGAGGATAGGCACAGCTCCTGCTGTGCTGGATAGGACTGGGCTGTTAATCTAATCCCCAGTTTTCTCGCCCACCCTGCCCCAAACAGCTGGCCTGGGTCCAAAGGCACCCCTCAGCATCCAGGAGGCCCACTCAGAGTTAAGTTAAAAAGTTGTTTCCTTACTTCCCCTTGACCTTCTGATTGCTGCCCCCAACATAGCATGCAGCAGACACCCCATTGGTGCTGCTGCTGGGGGAAGAATTGGGTTGTTAGCCTTACCCAGCTGGGTTCTTTTTGTGGCTTTGGAAAACATGTAGACTGATGGATTGAAAGTACAGTTGTAATACCAGTTGATCACACTGCTAGTTTGAGCATTAACACTCACATACCTCCTTGCTTAGGGAAGTCCCTGAACTTCCAGTTCTAGGCTCTGAATGACGGTATGGAGTTCTATCCTCTTGTTTCATGCTCCTATATGCACTCCAGAGATGTCTGAAAATAACCACTCTCAGATTTATGACAGCTGGATAAATCACTGTCTTGACTATAGAACATTTTGCTTAAGAATGTACCTGAAATTTCTTTCTGTCTTACTCCAAGATCCTATCAAGTAGGGCATACTCAGTGGTGGGATTCAAATAAATTAACAATCGGTTCTATGGCGTCATAGCCGGAGCCAAAAAAAAACCCCGAAGCCAGCCGAGGTAAGCGAGTGGGCGGGGCCCGGCCATTTAACAACCGGTTCTATAGAACCTGGGCGAACCCCCTGAATCCCACCACTGGGCATACTGTCACCACCACAGCACAGAAATACTGTGCTCTTTCCACTGTGCTCCTGTAGACGTCGCCCTCTTTCCATTGCTTGTGACAGATTTACTGTTCAGTCCTATGCTCTACCACCAGTGCAGCTGCAGCCGAGTCGGGCAAATGGAAGAGCTCAGAGGGTTTCTGTCAATCCAGGAAACATGTAAACGTAACATCTGAGCCAGCTCCACAGCATCTGCTTATGAGGCTCTTGCTGTGAAGAGATGTGGCTCTCCTGGTCTGTTATATCAAGCAATGTGGTAGTTTTGGTGGACTACAAAATCCACCTGTGGATTTTTTTTTTCTCCATACATGAAACTGCCATGGGAGAAAAAATGTTCACCAGCTAGTCTGTACTTATGTTCCAGTTAACATATAGGCAGGTTAAAAATTCCGTTAAGAGTGTTAAATTGGCTGAATTAAGAAGATATCACTATAATGAGACTCATTTTGAAATGTATTCCTTCAGCATTCACATTTTAATAGTGGTCTTTATATCTAGGCACTCTCACCTGAATGCAATGTTCCTAGCACACATAACTGAATGGATTGTGTGGGAGACTGCAGAACACAAAAATTAAAACACAAAAAAAACCTGGGAGATGTGTAGCAAGCTGGCAGTATCAGTAAATCTGTTCTATAAAAATGGCAGCCTTTCAGGGAGGGGTTGGGGGTGGGAGGAAGCATTTTCTTCTTCCCAATGACTATGAATGGCTTTTTAATGTACAATGTATTTTTTTTTTAATTCTTGCTATATCTCTGCTAGAAATGTGAAAAGACCAAGGGATAAGTTGCTTCCAAAAATGAAATTGTCTCAGCTGACAGTATTTTGAGGAACAATAGTGAGCATTTGTAGCTCATCTGAACATCATTAACAGCCCAACCCTAACTGAATTCCCATGCGGCGATGTCACGGTGCCGGCCTAGGCTACACTGCATCCCACAGGAGACTGATGGCTGCTGGAAGAATCCTTGGGGTAAGGGGACATTTCTTCCCTTGCCCCAGGGTAAGTCTCATCAGCCACAGACCTGCACAACCTCCACAGCTCAGACCTGCACCAGCAATATCATTGGCACAAGTTCCCGTTGCTCCATGGGTACAAGCTGCAAGAGAGGAGATTCTGGCTGGACATCAGGAAGAATTTCTTGACGACAAGGGAGGTATGACAGTGGAACAGATTGCCGAGGGAGGTGGCGGATTCTCCCTCCCTGGAGACCTTCCAGCAGAGGCTCGACAGGCACCTGCTAGAGATGCTCTAGGGCAGTGGTCAGGGAACAGGGGTAAATTACCCCAAATGGGGTAAAAATGAAATTCCTGGGGGTAATGGACAGATAGGAGTATGCCCCGCCCCCTTTTCCCTCATCCTTCCTTCATGACCAGCGTTCTCTCTTCTGACCAGTGGGAAGTTCCTCTCATGCTTGATGGATTTCCCTTGCTTCCAATAGGAGATTAGAAGCGGCAAGGCATTTAGCCCCCAATAGGCAGCGTCCCCCTCCCTTCCCAGGCGGCGAAGAAGGCCGTGGTTATGGATCCCGCTGCTGGTAGAGGGGGAAGGAAGCAACAGCAGAGAAAATGGCGGCCATGGCTGCAACTGCGGCGGTGATGGGTGATGGGGGAGCCGGCGATGCCAAGCCTATTCCGGGCAGCGAAGCCGGCGCAGACCCGCACCCGGCTGGCACTCAGGCAGCCATGGAGTCGGTGGTGCTCGATGCCAGGGAAGAACCCGAACCAGCTCTGGGTGGGGAGGCCGAGGAGCTGCCGCTGTCGCCGCCACCCAGGAGCCCGGTAGGGACGCGAGACGTGCAGGCATGGGGGAGGCTCTGGTGAGCGGCTGAGGTTTGTGTTTGCATGTGCCCGCAGGCGCGCATGTGTGTGTGTGTGTGTTGAGAGGACTTCTGTGGATGTGCCTCTTTGCTTGTGAGCAGCTAGGGCTCTCCCTGGGTTTGCCTTGTCTTGCTGTCCCAAGGAGTGGGGCGGGTGGGCGGGCAGGAGGGCTGGGGTGCCTGCACCTGCGCAGGGAGTCAGGGACACAAAGAGAGGCGGGAAGCAACAAGGCAAGGCGAACAGCAGAAAACAAAAACAAAATCAGGACTGCTGTTGCTGGCCTCTCTCTCTCTCTCTCAAGGTCTGCAGGTGTACCCAAACTCTTTACAACTTCACATTTACATAGCATTAATTAAGCTCATTAATTAATCAAAAAGCAATGGGTTCCAATACGTAATTTTTTTTCTTTTGTTCTGGCGGGGGGAGGGTAACGTCAAGGGAGTAACGTCGACGTATCTAAATATATTTTGGGGTAAAAGGTAAAAAAGTTCCCTGACCCCTGCTCTAGGGGGATTTCCTGCTACAGGCAGGGGATTGGACTAGATGACCTTGTCGGTCCCTTCCAAGTCTATGATTCTGTGTCAGGGGATTGGGATAGGATATAGCATGTGCTGGTGCAGCTGCCAACCCAAGGCTCTGCCTGGGGCAAGGTCCGATGAGCACCGCTCCCTGTGCCAGCTCCCCACCCTTTGTGCTGCCCATGCCATGCCAGGCTCCATTTTTTTTTGAGCTGTTCAAGAGCAAGGGCGGGGGGGGGGGGAAACCCTGCGTCAGCAACTCGCCTCCGTGAAAGGTGAGCTGCCTCGTCGCCGCCCCCGCTCCACCAGTGCGGTGCTTGGGGCATTGCCCCCCCCCTCAACAATGGTAGGACTGCCACTGTACAGGTGCCGCAAATCTTACCCTGTTCTAACCCTACTCCACCTTCCCCACCCTTTCCCTGCATCTACACTGGAATGATGGGGCCTAGCAGGTGTCTCTGTGAGCCGCAGCGCACATGGCAAGGCTCTGGCCTACCTGCCAGCACACTGGCCAGAAGCACTGTCACCATGCTGCCACCACCAGGGCTGCTTGTATTTCTGCCTGAGCCAGAAATAGCTTGTGGTTGGGCTGCATGATATGCAACACACTAACAGGATAGTGTTCCATAAGCTGTCCCCAAACTTTAGCATTGAGAAAGTCGAGTCCGTGGAGTATTATTCATTGTCTTCAAGTGGAGTTGGCAACTGCGTTTTGGTGTCAGACCAACCACCTGCTTCTTGGCACCCTTCTGAGGGCTGAAATAAGGGCCTTGAGAGAGAGACGGACAGGGTTGTTTTCTCCACGAATCAAATTAGGGATCGTCGGGGCTCACAGAAGGATGGGAATGAAATAAATGGCTTCCAGGAAAGCAAAGGTTTTGCCAAACTTGTAGAAAAGGGAAAATAAATGCAGTGTGACAATTGGTTTGATGGCAGTTGCTCCTACATGGGGTCACTGCTTTTGTGCCATCTGTTGTTTTTCACTGCAGCCCAGAAGATTGGGTGTTCACCTCTCTGTGTGCGCACTGCATTTCCAATTCACTGTACAAGCTGCTGGAAGGCCACCGGTGTCAAAAGCAATCAGAACAATCCATTGTATCAATGGGGAAATTTGGGGGGTTTGCAGATGTCCGTGTCAGGGAGGAAAGAACCGGCTCTGAAGCGGATGATGTACTGCATTTTTTACACCCAGCCTGTATATGGACATGCTTTGCCCAAGACAAAATGGGTTCAGACATACAGTTCCAATATACAATGCAGCTAGACTTTCCTCTTAAGCATCACAGCAGCTTGACTTGATCATATACTAGAATCATATACTTTTGAAATGTATTTGTGGTATGCTCTAGCCCGGTGTTTCCTAAATGGTGGGTTGCAACCCACCAGTGGGTCATGGCCTGATTGTTGGTGGGTTGTGAAACTGATAACATGATAGCTGACATGGAAAATGTATTGAGCCGCATGAAAAGTAGCTTTCCCTATTATATGGAAAGGAGCCTATGGTGCAACCTCCTGGATTTGGAAATAGGCTCCCTCAGAATGCCAGGTGCGAGGGAGTGCTAACAGAATTCAGGTATATCGTTGTCTTTTGTGCTCCCTGAGGCACCTGGTGGGCCACTGTGAGATACAGGAATCTGGACTCGGTGGACCTTTGGCCTGATCCAGCAGGGCTCTTCTGATGTTCTCAAAGGAGTTCTGCAAAGGCCTCGTGGTGTTCTCATGCGACTTCAGTTCCATTGGTGCTCTGCAATAAGCATCTTTGGCATGGGCAGTTGCAGTTCATGCTTATAAACAGGTGTGATGCTCTCCATGGGAGAGCCAACCTGTGAGGGGTGCATATGCCAATGTCCTCTCCTGCATTAACATGCTCACTGGCTACATGCACTGAGCCTCCATGCAGTTGGAACTGCCTTCTGCAGACACGTGTCCAACTCACAGATGCCAAGAGAGATGTGGCTAGCCAGTGTGCTCCCATTTGTGGCCCGGCATGCTGGGTGTCTCTGAACATTACGCCTGCACAGGAGTAATGACTGCAATAAAAACATTAGCTATGGGGGAGGGAGCTATGACATTTTTTCCAGCAAGAAAATATGTTATCTCAATCCCGGGAACATACAATTTCCCCACAACCAAAGGACTACTTGGAAAAAGAATGTTCTGATCCCCCACAGCAGCTAAGTAACTGGTGCATTTTTTCCTTGGGCTCTTAAAACATGCGAGAAAGGCCCATTAAATGTAGCTCTTAGCTTGTGCCCAACACTGAAATGATTCGCCCATGGAAAATAGTTTTAGGTCAGGCTATTCCGGATAAATATTTAGAATAATTCAGCTGGAACCCGAGCAAGCAAGCTCAGCATACACAATAGTCTCCTTTTTAATGTGTTCCATATTCCATAATTTCTAACGTTTGCTTTGCAGTCAGTCATCTTATTTGTTTTCAAACAATACGTCTTTCTAGTTAAAAATGACCTGTTTATAAGTACCCATTTTGCATTTGTTTCCCACCAGACTAAATTGTGCTGTAAGCCACCATTGCTGTGTATTAGTGTCTCCTCATTGTCTGGTCTTCTGGTTTACTTGGCACTATGGCAGACCTTTATCCTAGAACTGTCAGATAAATACTAGTTTGAGCAACCTTCTTTCTCATTGCCACACCAAAAGCAAGTGTATTCTTGGAACAATGTTGCATCTCTGTTACTGCACTCTCCAGAACCCAATTTTCTGGCATAATGGAATTGGCATTTCATTGCTCAGACACCTCAGCTGGTTTTTACCTGTCAAATTCCAATCTCAATCAAATAGGCAGTGGTTCCCAAATTTACTGGGGTCACAGCACCCCTACAACCTCTTCTCACTGGATCAGCTGGGAGCCACCATCTTGGATTGCTCAAAATCTCACAAGATCCAGGACAGCAGCACCTACAGTACAATTAATGAAACCTCGCATGATCTAAGGTGGTGGTTCTCAACTCTCATCCACAGTCCAAGATGCTCTCCCACAATCCAAGATGACAGCACCCAGGAGAGCTAGTAGAGACCATTGGGGACATCCCATGGCACCCCTTCAAGTTCTTCATGGTTCCCTAAGGTGCTGTGGCACACAGTTTGGGAACCACCAGGTGAGGGTGAACATTCTGCACACATCAGTGGAAGTTCGATAACCATGCTGCTTTTTGAACATCACACCATATCAAATCAACCCCTGGAAAGCTTTCGAAACATGGATGCAATGAATACATTAGGAAAAGGATGCAAGGAAATCTAGCTTCTTCAATTACAGACTCGGTTAGATTTTAGCTGCGGGAAATTGGGGGACATTCTCATTTCTCCTGCAGATGTTCAATCTGTCAAAAGTCCTTTGCTCCAGAATTCAGGAGCCATGAGATTGTTTGGCTTCGACGTATGTCTTTCAAGCTTTGATGGTATCTTTGAAAAAGACCTGGCAGGTGGTGAACTTGTACACATCAAATATGCATGCTCCATGCTCAGTTGTCTGTGTAATGTAATTATATGCTTCAAACATGTTGTTTTGTGGTGAGTGGGAAGTGGTGGGGGAAAAACGCAAGCAGGCACAAGGTTTGGTTTTTAACTGCCATGACTTAAATGTTTCCTTCCAATGACAAGGCTTATGGATGGTTCTGAAAATACCCTCCTGTGAGCCATTCATGGAGGACAGAACTTATCCCCAATTTCCTGGCACCCGAGGCAGCAGGCAACTGCTGCCACCCTTATCTGGCAATGTGCCAGCTTCTGTTGCTCTGACACTCCAGCCTGCCACCCTACTCTCCTGCACACTTCTGCTCTCCCTCCTCATTTTCCAGTCCAGGGAATGGGAGGTGGAGGAGGTTCAGTCTATCTATCACATATTTATACTGCCCTTCCTCCAAGGAGCTTCGGGTGGTGTGCCTGGTTCCTTCCCCCTTTTACCCTCACAACAAAACCCTGTGAAGTTGATGAGGCCAAGAGACAGAGACTGGCCCCAGGTCACCCAGGAAACTTGGTGGCTGAGTGAGGATTTGAAGCTGGACCTTAAGAACATAAGAACATCAGAAGAGCCCTGCTGGATCAGGCCAAAGGCCCATCTAGTCCAGCTTCCTGTATCTCACAGCGGCCCACCAGGTGCCCCAGGGAGGCATGAGACAACAAGATGCTTGCATCCTGTTGCCACTCCCTTGCACCCAGTACTCTGAAGTAGCCTACTACTAGTGTAAGGAGGCTACAACCCATCATTGCCTATAGCCCACAATGGACTTTTCTTCCAGAAATCTGTCCAATCCCCTTCTGGGGTCTAAGACCTTCTGGGTCTAAGTCCAAATCCCAAACACCATCCTGGCTGTAGAAGTATTTAATGTATGGAACCACAGATTGAGGTTTTTCATGTAGACTGCCAGGGGGATGGAATGTGAATCCCTCATGGTGACTCTTTCCAAGCAGTTTTGGGATGTACGTTGGGCAGGAATCATTTGCCATGGGAGCGCTTTTTTGACACCATGGGCCCTCTGGTGCATACCATGTTCTCCAGCCTGAAAGTGAGAGAAAAACCAACTGATTCTCACTCAGCTTGCAATGTAGGCTTACAATCTTGAGTCCAAAGAAAGTACAGCAAGTCCTCACTTAAAGTTGTTTCATTCAACATCGTTGTAAAATTGGTCAGTGGTTCTCAATCTTCTGACCTCCACAGCTGCACATTGTAGGGCTACCAGAATCCGCTGCCAGGTCCTGCTTATTTAGCAGGCGCATATCCGAGGAAACCATAGGGAAGGCTGGAGCCTCCCCTGGGGCAAGGGTGTGAACGTGCCCTTGCCCCGGGGAGGCTCCCCAGTGCACCAAAGCTGCACTGGATATAATGCAGGCCGGCCAGCCTGGCTATTCCAGGGCAGCTTTGGCTTGCACTCTTAATAAAGGCATTATTGACAATGAGCACTTAAAAAAAAAAGTGTAACCTTTCTGTTTACTTATCTGGCAGTTTCCCCCTATTCTCTCTTTTCTGCTGACCCCCTGTGCATCTTCATTTCTATGTATATCCCGTGGTTCTGTATGCTGATTTTGTCCTCTGTTCTTTTGCTCTCTCATGAGATCAGTAAAAGTGATCTCTCAGCATAGTTAAGGCAGCTACATCAACACATCCTTCTTCTTGCATTTCCATGACACATTCTATAGTCTGATTTTATATTGCTATATAGTGGTGTTCTGATTTATTTACTCTGAACGATCCATTGAAAGCTTTCTTACAAGCCCTGCATTATTTATGGATTCATAATTTCCCTTCTTATACCCTTGTTGGTTTTAATTTAATGATCACTATATCTGTTTAGACGATATACATTCATTCATTTTGAGAGTCTACTTTGATTTCTTTTAATGGATAATGTTATCTGTAGTTGGGTGTTAACTCAGTTTGGAGATACAGCTGGAAAACATTTGGAGAATTATAATGCTTTGGGGAGGGGCTTGTTTGAATTGGTTTGAATGAGGGGCTTGGAGTCCATGTTGACCATCCGCAGCATTTCTTCCCATGGCTTCAAAAAATAACAAGAGTTGAATGTGTCACTGCTTCTCCCATGCACACAGACACGCCATTGCAACACGCTTAGCTCACCAGTGACATACGGTGGTTCCATCAATCTCATTTTGCTGCCTGCCTGCAATACGTGGTAGGCCACAGTATGTGGGTGTGGGCCGACTGTGTCCTAGTGGAGCCCCTCAGTAGTATTACAGGGCAGCATAAAGAATGGCTGGTTGGGATTTGGAGCAAACCTCTCTCCCCTTTTCCCATTCTGTTAGCAGTGAAAAGGACACAGAATTCTGCTCAAGGAATTCTAATGAGGTGCCCAGAACTGAGCACTTTACAGGCAAAACTAGGGCCCTGATCCTATCTAAGTTTCTAGTGCTGATGCAATGGGGTGTGTGCTGTATCCATCATTGGGGAGCCAGTCATGGAGGCCTCCTCAAGGTGAGAAAATGTGTGTTATGTTCCTTTACCTCGAGGCTGCATTGTGGCTGCATCGGTGGTGGAAAGTTTGAAAGGATTGGGCCCTAATTTGCATGCGTGGGAAATCCATACCTAATGCCAAGGAGGGGAGATTCAACCCATGTTGCAGCAAAGACAACTACAAAGAGCTTGACAATAAAAACACGTGAGATTTGTCCACAGCTATTGCCCCCGCCCAGCATGTAGCCCGGTGCATCTGCTACCTGCTCCTTCAATTCATCACTTCCAGACAACCCACTACTCAAGTTTGGCGGGATCTGGACTGTCCACTGCAGGAAACAGTCCACGAAATTAGATGGAACTTTTGGGGGGAGGTCCACTGAAACAGTTTTCATGTTCTTATTTGATATTTGCTAACCAGGTGACACAAGGTGTTCACTTATCGAAATCCATCAATCATCAATCAATCAAACAATAAATCAATCAATGAGAAAGTGTGGCACTTCATCTGGATTGTGCCGTATGCATTTATCTGTCTAACCTACAGCGTGGAATGTCCTTGAAGGATGAAACATGCACCCTGCTGGCAAGTGCTGCTGAGGAAGGGCACCATTTGTAAGAGTTAGGTGCACATTGAATGCACATTCATTGTTTATTTTATTTTTTAAAAAAACCAACATGTTGAACCCTAAGTGCATAACGTGCTTTGTAACCACAATCTCTTCCATGCTCACAACTGTGTCATATGAGTTAATCTTTGGAAATAGACATATAATTGAGATTCACACACACACACACACACACACACACACACATTCATGTTTGCCCCCAGGAAGTCTGCAACTGAGATGAAATCGGTGGTTTATAAAACACCACCAGTACCAATAACACAACTGTTTGTACCCAGCATATGGGGAAATATGTATGTCATATGTAAATGCACTCAGCTGTCATGCAGCATTGTGGAATGCCCTTCCTGTGGGGATAGATCAGCCTTAGGGGTTGGTTTTATTATCTATCCTCACGTTGGTTCTTACGCTCTGGTGAAATACATCACTGGAGCGATGGCATTTGGTATAATACTTCATCGGAGCCGCAGCTCTTAGCGTGATACTGTCCATCATCTGAACGACAGCCTTCCGGTTATCTGTAATGCATAACCACCCTAATTTCATTTTGGGCTTAAACGCATGGCACTCCGTGGTATTAATAATAGCAGGGCTTCTTTGGTTTAATATAGTGAAGTCGACAGAGTTCAGCCTGTCGCGGGGTGTTCTGAGAATAGCATCAGATGAGTTTCCGCCGCGGACTCTGTGGATCAAGGAAATAATTCACGTGCTGTATTCTAAATAGACAGGCCATCATCTCCTCCAGCGTGTGTGACAGAAGTTCGGTGACAAATAAAACCTTTCAGTAGGCCCTAAATCTACAGTTTCACATCTCATTTTTTATGTATCCCTTGTTAAAAAAATGTTTGAAACTTCTTCTTTACGATCAAGGTAGTATACAATTTACAGCTGCCCAAAGGAATATTGCATGTCACTTTCCCTGCCATTGATTATAGCTGTCAGACAGGTCTCCTTGGCATGCTGTGTCTTCTTTGAAGATGCAAAGAAAGGGAACACTTACTCACTGCATTTGGGAGCTGTCTGCTCGGTATTGCAGCCTGATAGCATCCCTGCCATGCCTTCCAAATAATCTGGGAAACAATTAGGTAAGGTGTAGCTCAGTGTCATCTTGCACACTCCACTCGTGTTAGTGATGCATTCTTCTGGTTGGGCATTGCGAAGGAAGACTCTTGGCTCCAAATGGAGATTCTCAAATGAGCTTGTCGTAGGCCTTGCAGGGAGCTGAACTATCAAGCTCCTGGCAGGCAAACACACTGAAAGATTGACTGCTATGTGGACAATATACCTACAGACTATAACTAGAGCAGCCGTGGCAATCTGACATTCTATTTGCAGCCAAATCCTATCAGGGGGCAATGAGATTTGTTGCCATAGGCCATACTGTGGCACTGCAAACGTTGCATCCCCATCACACACTCCAGAACCACTAATGCAAACGATTGGTGACTCCACATCCATGCCAGAAACGTCCAGACATGCTGTTGGGGCAGATAATGCAGAGGAGGGTCAGTTCATGGGAGGAACAGAGTGGGGGTTGGAAGGGGCATGTCCAGTGGTGTCGCTGGAGTGTCCCACCCCCAGGGCAGCAACACTCCCTGCCTTGCGACACACCGGCCATGCTGGGCACTGCAATGCAGCAGTGGGCCCTGGAGCGCAGGCGTGACTGCCGCTAGGAAGGAGTTTGGTGGTGCCGCAATGACACCATCTCACATGGTGTGCACTGTTGAATGGCTTCTGAGGGCCACCATTTTTAGCTGTTTGGAGCTGTGGGCAGTGAGAGGGCCCAGCTACTGCCAAATGCAGCATGGCGCTCTTCTTGCCGGGTGCTTGGGCAGCACACCTGTCACTCCTGCCCTGCCCTGGACAATGGCACCAGGGGCAGTCCGCCCCAGCCAGCCCCTCTTAGCAACGCTATTGGGCATCTCCATGATGGGCTGGGGTGGACCTCAGGGACAGCAATCCTCTGATCCTGGCCCAAGCCACACACTCCCTTGTATTGGAGTAACTTGGATTTGCACCAGCTGATAGCTATTCAAGAGTCTACCTGAGGTCTAGGGCATGGCAGAGCCAGTAAATCGAGAAGTTCTGCACTTACTTCACCCTGGCTGCCTGGCCCCGAGGCTGCCGCAGCACCACTACACACTGGGAGCCAGCCAAAGATAGATTGAGGCCATTGGTGTGCTTACAATCTCCGTGAGACCAATATCATGCATCCCATGTTAAATCAGTGTTCAGTCTGAATCCCAATGTCATGCTGTAGGTCATGCCTACCTTGCATTTTGCCCGTCCCTTCTAATGAGGCTGATCCGAATCTCAGCATGGAAACAGTTTTGGCCAATCTGGAAAGTACTGCAAGTTTCATGAGAACATGTATAAAAGCAGAAGAGCCCAGCTGGATCGGGCCAAAGCAGTGGTATAGCTAAGAGGGGTGCAGGGGGTTCAACTGCACCAAGCAACAAGCTGAGCTTGACAAGAGTGACCAAAATGGTGAAAACCTTGCTCTGTATGAATAATACCATCATGTTATATCTCATGGGACAGGTAATTTAATGCAGAATGCAGTAAAAAAAAAAAACAGAGCGTGATATCCTTACTCTATAAAATGTTATGGCCCCCTAAAACCCGAGAAAACAAATACAATAGTTATGTCACTTCCTGTTGTGATGTCACTTCCAGGGCAACATGCTGTCCTCTGCACTGGGCTACACTTTCATTAGCTACACCCAGTAGTGTCAGCCTACCGGTATGCTGGGCGTGTCTTCCAGGTGAGCGGCAGCGCTATCGCTGCGTTCTGTTGCGTAACAGCGAAAGCCCGCCCGCTGCGGGCGGGCTTTCGCCGT
>JAJKFI010011864.1:8095532-8118724 GCA_029204185.1 Lerista edwardsae | reverse complement strand
ACAGAACGCAGCGATCACGCTGCCGCTCACCCGGAAGACACGCCCAGCGTACCGGTAGGCTGACACTACTGGCTACACCCCTGGGGTGGAGAAGAGGGTGGGTGGGAAGGGAGTGGTTATTGGTAGTAGCAGCTCTGCAATATCCCTGCCTCCTTCCCAGCCTCACTCGACCTACCAGGACCCGTTCGTCCTAGCACCAGCAAAAGAGAGGGCACAGATCCAGCTAGGCCCATCAGGGCAGAGGAGATTTCCCTGGGGCAAGGGAATGGCCCTTTCTTTCAAAGGCATTGTCAATGTCTGTAACATTTGATTCCGCTTTATCTGTTCTGGAGAGAATGTTCTATAGAGATACTATATATGTAGTGTAGAAGACACTGTATTTTGTACAGTATATTTTGTCTGAAACATTCCTGGGGCATGGGCTTATTTTGAAGGCATAGAGGATATGGGCTCTGCTCTCTTTCCTAATGGGTCATGTTATTTATGCTCATAACTTTTAATGCTCCATTTTGAAAATCTGCCCCTTGGGATACATTATTGAAAGTGCTCTTTGAATAGAGCGCTCAGGGGTGTTTTTTTTCTGTTTGTCACATGCCTATAAATATATATTATGGAGGGTTTAATGGGGGCAGGCAGGCAGTTTGGGCGTTCTTTTAATCTTTCAGTGGCCTTTTTTCTTACAAAGACGGAAAAAAATGCATCAGTGAACACCGCCTTTCTGTGAAAATTGAAATATATATAGATATAGATATAGATATAGAGATGTAAGATGTAAGATGTAAATACTTTAATAACCAGATGGAGCTAATGGGTAGCCTTTATTGCCGGCGTACGGAAGCCGTCACTCATTCGTTCACGTACAATCATTTGAAGTTGCCTCTCTGCTGAAAGGCACCTTTCAAAGGTTACGACTCAGGCCATCACGGCCGTCATGTGTGTGTGTGCGCGCGCGCTCCTTGATGCTGAAATTCTTCCTGGAGAAATGGTTCCCTTTTCCCTCTCATCTGGCCTTCCCACCGACTGGTGCACTGGTAGCACATTTGCCACAGCTTGCGCCAGCAGAGTGTGTGCTGCGCCAGCACAAACTGCTGAAAGGATCCTCCCAGTCGTGAAGTTGGGATGCTACCAAATGTGCCCACATTCAGAACGCAGTTTCTACTTCCAGACTCATCCCCATGTCTCAGATTTTATAAGCTATGGAGATCTCTACAGATTCTGTGCTTTCCATATGTTCATGAAAAAAACAAGAACATACATTGAAATGTATATGTGGCACCATATTATTGTGCCATCTGTTTGGAAATTAAATGTAAAAATACGAAGAAAATGCTTATCTAAATACAGTAAATATTTAGATACGTATCGCTCAGTTACACGGGGAGAGTCTAAGGACTTTTAGGAGCTGTATATGCTTTGAAAGATGATAGTCAATGGGGCTTACTCCTGGGTAAGTGGGGATAAGATTGCAACCTTTGAGGTGTTTGGGGAATTTTCAACAGATAAGAAACTGCTTGGGAGAGTTAGGAGGAGTCTTCTTTATTTTAAATTCATTTTTAAACTTCTACTTATTGTAAACTTTTAATCTAGTTACTTACAGCCCAATCCTGAGCTGCCTGGCTGCTGTAGGTGGTAACCAAACAGCTACCAGGTAACCAGGCAGGTACCGCTGCATCCCATGGAGGTGCCTTAGGACATCGTTTGTGACACTATCACGTGAGGTCCACTCATATTATCTGCACTATGGCCCACAGGATTGGGCCCAAAATGTTTGAGAACCACTAGGATAAGCTCTGTGTTGTTCAGCTCTTGCTGAAAAGGAACGAGTAGAGGGCTCCTCTGTTTCGGGAGCCACTCTCCGGGCTGTAGTTGATTTTTCTTTTTGGCGCTTCCCAGTTCCCTCTGCAGTTTGGAGGATGTCAAGCTCCTTCCTCCCTGATTGGCGAGACACCTTCACTCCTTGTAAAAGGAGGCTTCATTTTCACTTCACTCTCAGATTGTTCCATATGCATCGCCCCAGCTTTTGTGTTTTGCATGCAATTCTCTTTCCTTCTTGCTGCTCCACATCCTTAGAGATCCGCACTCATCTCCTTTTGAATGCATTACTCATTCATGAATAACGACATGAAAGCCTTGCCATGCCTTAGAAAAGGGAGCCTTTTATTGTACTGTTCTAGCAACCATTAATATCTATAATACTCAGCAGTTTTCTAATTTTCCTTTGTGAAAGGACAAGCTGTAACTACATGACAAAATGGCATGGGGTCCAAAACTATTACCAGTTTCATTAACTTAGGTGAAATAGGAGGAAATGAACAATGGCTTTCAGTCATGCCGGATAGCAGAAGCGTCTGCTTTGTCCATAATCCGTTATCTCCTTTCAGCTGAATTTATAAACACTAATTAAAGCAGAAAGGCCATTGATGACAGCCATATCATTTTTCCACCGTCCGACTCCTGAGCGTGAACAAAAGAAACGACGCCAATCCAAGTGAGAATTGCCCATGTGGAGGTCCCAAATTCAAATTAATTTCAGGGTGCAAAATAGCACTGGAAAGCACCACAATCACACAAAGACGCTGATGGGTCTGTATTGCCAATGTTGAAATATGTGTGCGCTTTTTATTGTCAGAGTTCAGAAAGTTGAGGCTGCCGCTGTCCCTGCTGCCGGTCAGAAGCTGTAAGGACTACTAGCATTTACGCATTCTTAATGCAGCATAACAAGAAATCTTTAGCGACAGACAGCCCAACCCTACCTAAGTTTCCCCACACTGAAGTAGGGGAATTTAGCAGGTAGGAGGTCTCCTTGGGTTAAGGGGATATTTGACCCCTTGCCCCAGGGTAAGTCCCAGTTCCTGCTATGGGTCACCTTGAACCTCTTCCAGCTGCATCACTGGCCCAAGTCCACATTGGACGTTGTTGGTGGATCAGATCTGGGAAGTGGGGTAGGATATGGTGCAGGCCAGTTCCACTAATCCAGCCCCCTTCCGAGGCCTGATCCACCCACCCTGTCCTCACCACTGCCTGTTCCAGCCCCATTCCAACCCCCACCTTTCTCCAAGCTCTGCAACAGACTTACCTGCTCCCTCAGGCATCACTCCATGCTGCAGGAAGGTGCACTGTCACAAAGTGCATGATGGTGTTTCTGCTGCAGTGTGCACCAGCAGCGCATGCACTCTGCTGGTGCAGGGCAAGCTTAGGATTGGATCATTAGGCTCTCAAATCCTTAGTAAATTGGAACAGTCTACAAAAGTATATCTTTTCACTTCAGACATCAAAACAGGTCAAATATGGACAAGATGCTGAGAGCACAATTAATCTTAACTGTGCACTCGGCCGGCTTAAGTCTGCGCAGACAGACTCTGTGAAGGAAATGTCTGGGACGGACGATTCTGCGATTCACAGACTATATTTGGAAATCCCCATTGAAAAATGGTGGCTTAGACTAGCCTGCGCACAGACGGGCGCCCTCCTCCCTGACTCCAAGAGCGGTCCAGGCGCGCCGCACGGGGGCCCTGGTGCCGGCCACACTTGGCTGGGCTCACTGTGCCGGCCTCACTCCAGGGGAGGATGGCGCTCGCAGGGAACCCTGCTGTCCTGTCTGCCCCACCACCCACCCTGCATTTATTTATGTATTTATTTATTTATTTCTGTTTCCCATGCTAGACTGTCCTTCCTGCGAGGAGCTCAGGTTCCTTCCCTCCAGCGGCATCATGCTGCCGGAACGCTGGGCGGGAGGAACGGTTGAGCGGCAGCCCGCCCGTTGCGTACCGCTCCGTTTCGCCGTCTTCCCTGCCCCGCGGGCTGCCGCTCACCCGTTCCGCTCAGTGTTCCGGCAGCATGACGCCGCTGCTTCCCTCCCTCCCTCCCACGTTGTGAGGTAGACGAGGCTGAGAGATGGCGCCTGGCCCCGGGTCCCCCAGGAAGCAACCTGGCAGAGCAGGGATTGGCCCCGGGCTCTTCCAGGTCCGGGTCCAGTTCCAGAGCCACCGCATCGTCCTGGCTCTGTAGTTGCGGAGTCTCACTTTATTCTCCTCTGCACATGAGTAGCATCAATGGACTTTTAGGGCATAAAGTAAAGCGAAGGATACACAGCAGCAGACCTGAAGATATTTTCTTTCATTCCATTCCAGGTTATCATTTCTCCCCATAAGAGTGAGCAGCACACAATTTAAGCCTTGCCAGACATTGTTCATTGAAAAATGAAATGCAATTTGAAGAGAGTGGATTCAGCATAGCCACAGGAGGGAGTCACACAAAGTCAAATAGAAACATTTTCTGCAGGAGTTAGTAGGGCTGGGACTCGATCATCGAGCTGATATTGCCTGAGTAACCCGACCAGTTGAGGCATTGACTCGGTTTTCCTCTCGTGCGTCAGCCTTTGCTACAGAACTAAGGAGGCTGTAATGCACGCGGCATGGATGTATTTGAAACCTAACTTCATGCACAGAAGAGACTGGCTCGAATCCCCACACAGCCAAAGAGTCCCTGAGGAACGTCCCAGCCCCACAGCCAAACCTGCCTTACAAGGACATTATGAGGATAGAATTGTGCCTGGTGAAGGGAGAATCATATAATGAGCTTGATCATACCTTGAGCTTCTTGCAGGAAGGAAAGAATATAAATGCCCACCTGCCACAACTCTGAAAGTAGGGGGGGCAAGAAGGAGGGCCCCCACAAAGACTTAAAGCACACAGGCATAAGAACCTAAGAAGAAAAGCCTTGGATCAGACCAAGGCCCATCTAGTCCTGCTCCCTGTATCTCACAGTGGTCCACCAGATGCCTCAGGGAGCGCACAAGACAACCAGATACTTGCATCTCATTGCAACTCCCTATCACCTGGCATTTTGAGGTACGTTTCTGAGGTAAAATTCTGAGGTAAATATGAGGTAAATAAAATTTGCTATCCTGTCTGTGGGGAGGAAGCAATAATAACTTTCAACCCAATCTGGGCCTTGAGAAGAGCCCCACTGTATCAGGCCAAAGGCCCATCTAGTCCAGCTGCCTGTATCTCACAGTGGCCCACCAGATGCCGGGCGGGGGGCGGGGCTTATATGGAAATAGGATACTTTTCCAAATCTGTCCTCAGGTCCATGGGGAAAAAATCTAAAAATCATCTCCAGGAGCTTGCAGCTAGCTTTTCTTCAGCCAGTTTCAACCAGGGCATGCAGCACGAATGCAGAGTGCAATAGGAAATCCTCAGGTGCCCAATCCTACAAGGACTGCAATCCTTACCTTCACACTTCCCCGAGAGACCCCCCCCCCAGCTGAACCCAGTGGGACGTACTTGTGAGAGTCCATGCATAGTACAGGGCTGCAGGTTGACCGGTCCAAAGCCGAGGCTTTCCTTGCCGTCATGGCAGTCCCTGCCTCACGGGAGAGGCCCAGTTGCAGCCAGCCGGCTTCCCAAAAGGACAACGGGAGAGGAGGGGACACGGAAGCCAGCGGGTGGTGAGGGAGGAGAGAGTGGGCCTTTGGGGACCTGAGAAGAGGCTGGAGGGAGCGGGCCTGAAGGGGGCCCTCAGGGCAGTTCAGCAGCTGCACCAAGCCAAGGAGGAGGCCCTCCATAGCAAGGGCTGCCAGGGAGAAAGCCCTGCCCCTCTCCTCCAGCATTATCGGAGGCTGGCTCACTCCACTGGGAGCCCAAGCCCTCTGTAACCCACTGGGGGGACACAGCCCATACGATCAACAAGCCCTGAGCCCCTCGGGGCCTCACCCAGAAAGGGGGACCAAAACAAACGCGACCCCTCTGAGCCAAATGCCTCCCGTTGTCCCTTCCGTGTCGCTCTCCCTCTCCTGGCGCTCTTTGCCAAGAGCAGAGCTTCCACCTTGGCTGTGAATACGTCCCAGCTGGAGGATGTCTTGGTTCCTGTGTCACAGTTGAGGAAATGTCTCCCCAGAGTCTCACCACCTGTGCTGTAAGAGTGGTATTTGGGGGGGAGGGGAGAGCTGTCTCAACGGTGTTCCTAGACAGGGGGGTCAAAACACTATGTTTTGCAGGAGCCTGAACTCTTGGGTTACAGAGCCCTTTCCCCTCACCCCCAGAGACGTTTGCGTCTTGGAGAGCTGGCTTGGAGAGCCAGCTCAGGGGCTTTGTGCTCTGAACTGTGAATGGCCCTGAAGGGGGGGGCGCATTGCACAGGAGCTCAGGCTCCGCAGAACTTAGCTTTTTGGCCCCCCTATCGGAACGCCACTGGGCTGTCTTTGTTGCTAGATTGCATTCAAATTATTGAATTTGCATCTCTTGAATTGGATATTCAAAACATTCCAGGGCAAATTGTGAGCCAGATATGATGGGCATTGTTAGGATGGAGTAGGTACAAATTTACATAAAGCAGATGATCTTGAGTTTTATATAGATAGCGTTAATGAAGGTGGCATGCACAGTTTACCTCCATAAATCAGATTTCTTGGTGTTTGGTTCACCTACATAAATATGCATACAGCTAAGGGTGACCTTGTAGGTTGCATTACTTTGTAGTAATATAATGACTAGTTTTGTGCTGTAGGGTAAAAAAGAAGAAAAGAAAACGAAAGAGACCTGAAAAGCAATTTGAAATGAACATCATTTTTTAAAAGAAACATCCAGAGGACATCTTGAAAAGAAGCATTTTGAGGACATTTGAGTGCTAAGCAATGTTGAAATAGTCTTTTAACCTCCTTGAAACATTATCAAACATCCACAATGTTCTTCCATACTTTCATTTATTAATGTAGTGTGTTTTTTTTTAGTGCAGACATTTGATTGTTTTTCTCTTTTAAAAAAATAATACCAATAGTGTTTCAGTAGATAATTTTTTAAAAAGAAATGCCTTCTGGGTAAAAATGGACAGAGTATGACCTACGGTTTCCTGTAGATATCTGTAGAAATACAGATATTTGTGGAACACAATTATCCTGATCCTACATTAAAAATGGGGAAGACACCTGTCAGTATAATGGCAGGGTTAGTAGTTGATTCCCCAAGTGACCAGGACTTCTATTTCATCAGTATTATTTCTCCATCTGTCTCAGGATTCTTTGGAAAGCTCAGAGAATCCTGCATGTTGATCCCATGGAATCCTATTCAGGCCTTAATCAAGTCAATACTCACTTTAATAATGCTACAGCATCAGATGTTCCTAAACCACTAGACATTGTTGAGCTCCCAAACAAGATCCACAGATGTTCCTGGAAACCATCCTTATCCAACAAGCTCCATGTTAAAAGGGGTACCGACTGTTGGGTGAGAATGGTTTCCAGGGACTCTCATCTTTGCCGACACAGTGGTGTAAGCAAAAAGAGTGGTCCAGAGTCCAGGTACCCATCAAGGCCCAGGATGAGACCATCTCCTACAAATTGGCAATCAGAAACTCCAGTCCCTGAGGTTTCTGGGAGTGACCAAGCTTGGAGACACAGTCAGGAAGCACCACAGGCTCAGCTTTGCCACTGGGAGCTGTTGAAAAGATGAGTGATGAGTGATGAGTGAAGTCATTTGGGGCTGGTTCAGACCATTTGTCCTCTAAATGCCAATGCATGGGGTAGAGGGCAAGGCATGTTTAGAGGGTGATATCTCAGGTGGGAGGGAAGACATGTGCACCCATGCTCCCAGGAGTCAGAGGGCCAGTCAGAGTATTGTCTGAACCAAGCTTTTGTTACTAGTGAAACTTTTTATTACTACTAGGGAAAAGAGAAGTGTCATTTCAAGACCAAAATTGAATAGAATGGCAGAGACAAGGAGGTGAAAAATTTGCATCAGTCTCAAAACATGGTATGTTGGTTTCTTTTGTGTGAGCATGTTTCATCCTGCAATACATTTAAAACACACACACACACGCACACACAATAAAAAACCTCACATCAGTCATTGAACATGCCAACAGGAAATAATTCAGAAATACCCTAATTGATACCTAAATCACTAAAACCATCAGGATATTCTGAGATCACAGTCCTAACCTGGAGTTAGGCCAGCAGTTTGGCCGGCACAAGGGATACCGTAAAGTGCATTTGGACCACTCTCGGAGTCAGGGAGGATGGTGCATGTCTGTGTGCTGGCCTCCCTGACTCCAAGAGTCATCCCAACATACTTTATGCTGTCCCTTGTGCCAGCCAAACTTTACTGACCTAACTGTGCCAGCCTACTCCAGGTTAGGATTGCGCTCTCAGTATGGATGTTTCTCACCCTAGAACATTATTAGATAGAGATGGGGAGGGCATGAATAATAATAATAATAATAATAATAATAGTAGTAGTAGTAGTAGTAGTAGTAGTAGTAGTAGTAGTAATAATAATAATAATAATAATAATAATAATAATAATAATAATAATAAAAGCCTTGCTGAATTATACTACTGACACTTCATTTCAACCTATCCTGAACCATGCCGAGAGTTTGACCCTACAGTATTGCAAAATGCTATTTTGCTACCTGGGCTACAGGGTTATAAGCACAAAATTGCTGCAGGCAAAATATTGTTATTTCAGAATGGGTGATGGATTCAGTTATTAGACATGGTGGGGTTCAGAAGGTGCACTGCCCGAATCCATCTTTAGGCACCCAGGATAATGACATTCACATTTCCACAGTGTTTTTTGTAGGGTTCTTATTGGAGAACCAAATATATTGGCTGCCTTCGCTACTCTTTCCCTTGGGCCATTTTAAAGCCTTTGGCATTTTATTCGGTGACTTTATTTCAATGCTGCTATTAAATCTTGTGCAACTGTAGAAAAGCTGGAAATGAAATGGCCCGGATTCAGAGCAGGATTTTTTTTTGCCTAGCTGTGTGCCTGGTTTGCCAATGTGAGTCCTGTTCAGCTAGAAATATTGACTGTAGCAAGCACATAGGGTGCAGACAAGAACATGTTTGCAAGAATCATGCTTCACAACAGTGACAGCAGAAACTGTTCGTGTGGTATATGGCCTTCTGTTTGGGCTGTAGTTTACATTACTCTTTGCATCCTCAGAGTTGCACAAAAAGAAAGTTGCACAGCTTCTAAAGCCAAATAGCTGGTCTTTTGTGCCTGATAGTTTAACCCAGTCAAATGTCTGCAATAGGAGTATTTTCTTTTTATATATTTTTGGACTTCTGCCCCAGTACTTCAAGTGCAATTGTGGTGGGGCGGTTTGAAGAATGAGCCTGCACATAAAGAGCACAGGTGCCAGTATTGGCCTGATCATGAACCTGGCTGGGTGGCCTTAGGCAAGCCATGCTCTCATAGGACTGATCCTCACTTTAGATTTTGCACTTGGGCACACCAGGACGGCCTGGGGCACCGTCTGACATTTCATGATGCGTCAAGCTTGCTGAAGCGACGCGGGCCTGAATTCACTCGCTGCATGGATGAGAGACCAGCTTGTAGCCCTCCGATTTGGAGCAGTGTGGAGGAAAGAAGGGAGGCAACTGTACTCAATCATTCCACACACGTTTGCCCTTTAGAGAATGAAGGGGCGTATCCTTGCAGAATTGGGCACTTGCTTCTCTAAGAAAGAAGTGGGGAACCCTTCTGGCCAATGCCACCAAATACATTTTTTTAGAGAAAAGGGGAGAGCAGAGCCGTGGTAGTGAGGTTCATTGTCTTGCTGGAGATGAGACTGAGGGACTCCAAATGGACCCAAGTTCTATTTAAGGTGAGCTAATTGTGCACCCCAAACATGTCTGCACTAAATGCTTGTCAGGGACTCCATTCCAAATGCAGCCAGGCGGTGATCAGCCATCACTATGACTAACATGCCTAGAACATTCTTTGCAGATCTACACTCGGCCCCTGCTTGGGTGCGTCCCAGCCCATAATGCCCGTTCTTAGGAAAGCAGCAGGTTCTGGCATCACAATGACAGCACTTCTGGCCATGGCAACACTTCTGGTGTGTCTACTGCTGTGTGTCAACAGTGACTGCTGTTCACTGGTACCTGTGTACACTGCATAGCCGCTGTCAGAGTCCCACTATCTCTCCAAAGCAGAACATGTCTGAAAGGGCTCTGCAGTAGAAATGTTCCTTTTCTTCTGGATGCTATCATTCTGCTACAGACTGCATCAATCCTCTTGGGGAAAATCCAATTCAGGTCTGAGAAGACATTTTACCGTGGATGGGAGCCCAAGATCTGGCCCATTGTGGTTTCCAAACCATTTTTTTCCCTAACCAGTTTTTTCCCCTCCTGGATGGAAAGCCCCCTAAGAATGGCAAACACACCTCTCTTTGGAACTGGCCAGGTTTCAGCTCGTCTTCTCCTCTGCTGTGTTTCGTGATGCTGGTGCTGATGCCTCTGCAGCCTGGGGGTTCTTTATAGTGCCTTTTAAAAGTTCTCGTCATGGATTTCTTTCTTCAATGCAGTCTCAGTTTGTCAGCTTCTTTCGTGGGTAGATCAGGACTCCAATATTTACCCACTCCAGTTAGATGTCTAGAAAATTAATCCTTTGGTAGATGGCCTGTAAATCCTTGAGATGATGCTTGCTGATGAGAAAGCTTACAAGCTCAGGAGGCAGGTGATCTTCCGGCTGTCCAAAGAAAATGAGGCTTCTGTGTGAGCGTAACAGAAGCAGCTGCAGTACCGTCGGCCCTCGGTATCCAAGCGGGGTTGTTCTAGGACCCCGGCCAATACCAAACCTGCAGACATTGAGATCTACGGGGGACCCTCAGAGGACAGGAAGTAGCTTCCAGTCGTGCCTGGAGGTGTCCTGAGGTGTGGGGAGGCCATGCGCAGCCTCGCTGAATCTCCGACCGCCTCCTGGAAGTGCCTGGAAGGCACTTCCGGTTGTGTCCAGGAGGTCTCTTGCGGCTCTCCAGCTGTGGGTCAGCATCTGCAGTGAGTCAAATCCGCAGGTGCCAAACCTGCGGATAAGGTGGGCCAACCTGTCTTTTGCCACTGATCAAATGTCTTCAGCGCGCAACTTAAGTGAAAACAGTACAAATGCTTCCGTCTTGGTTTTAGAAAAAGGGTAATTTGAACATCAGGTGTTCTGTGTTTTCTTTGGATATTGTTTGCCCAAAGATATTTGTTCTGCGCATTGTTTGGAACTGATGTACAGTCACTCAGCAGTTATTCCAACGAAACACTGCCATTTCAGAAACTACAGAGTAAAGAATTGAGTTTTGGGACTTGTACACAACCCCAAACACAGAATGGCTTTTTACAAAATGATAAAGGGCTATTATTTCACCCCAGCACAGTGTCTTCTTATTGCTGTTTGTTGATGTTCTTCTGACCAGCTGTGATGCTCTGTTCACCATTCCAGCCCCACAAGCATCAGCTGACCAATGAGGTGCTGGCTGTTCATGCACGGGGCCAGATTGGGTGAAATCAGATATTTATAAATTATTTGCATGCTCAAGTGATCATTAAAGTAGCATGCCAATAATTTATAAATAATATTAATATTGTCTGTTATTGATGATACATGTTGGACTGAAAGGGTAAAATATATGTTTAACTCAATCACCAAAAGTAGTGATCATTAAAGTAGCATTCATTCATACAAAACACTTGAGAAGAAAAAAATGCTAAAATGTATTAGGTAGTTAAACTTGCTTGAAATATTTGACCATCTCTAATTAAAACCTTTCCGGAAGTTTAAACCTTCGCCATTTCATTTTACTTGCTTCAAGTAAAACATACAGTTACTAAATGTATAATTCATAGAAGCTTATCCAGCCAATTTAGTTTTTCTTTCTGCTCCTGATCTCGGTGCTGTTATAAATGATTGTGCAGGCAACTGACACAGAATATTTCCTTGATCATTTACAAGGGTTCTGTATGAGGAACAGTAATCCCAGTTCACCCTGCGCAGATGCAGGCAGCTAAAAATAAGTCAGGAGTTTGATTCACAGGCCTCATTGATATGGCTGCCATCTTTTGTTCAGATAAGAACATAAGAACATGAGAAGAGCCCTGCTGGATCAGGCCAAAGGCCCATCTAGTCCAGCTTCCTGTATCTCACAGCGGCCCACCAGGTGCCCCAGGGAGGCATGAGACCACAAGATGCCTGCATCCTGTTGCCACTCCCTTGCACCCAGTACTCTGAAATAGCCCACCACCTTTGTAAGGAGGTTGCACAATCCATCATTGCCTATAGCCCATGATGGACTTTTCCTCCAGAAATCTGTCCAATCCCCTCTTAAAGGCATCCAGACCAGATGCCATCATCACCTCCTGTGGCAAAGAGTTCCACAGATTAACTACCCGCTGGGTAAAAAAGTACTTCCTTTTATCTGTTCTAACTCTCCCAACCCTCAGTTTTAGCAGATGCCCCCTGGTTCTGGTGTTTTGAGAGAGGGAAAAGAACATCCCTCTATCGACTCTAGCCCTTCCGTGCATTATTTTGTATGTCTCAATCATGTCCCCCCTCAGGCGCCTTTTTTCTAGGCTGAAGAGCCCCAAACGCTGCAGTCTTTCTTCATCAGGGAGGTGCCCCAGCCCCGTAATCATTTTTGTCGCTCTCTTCTGCACCTTTTCCAGCTCCACTATGTCCTTTTTGAGGTGCGGCGACCAGAACTGTACACAATATTCCAGGTGCGGCCTTACCATCGATTTGTACAATGGCATGATAATATTGGCTGTTTTATTCTCAACCCCTTTTTTTAATTACCCCAAGCATGGAATTGGCCTTCTTAATTGCTGATGCACACTGGGTCGATACCTTCATTGAATTGTCCACCAGCACCCCAAGATCTCTCTCCTGAGCTGTCACAGACAGCTCAGAACCCATTAGCCTATAGGTGAAGTTTTGGTTTTTTGCCCCAGTGCGCATCACTTTACACTTGTCTACGTTGAAACGCATCTGCCATTTGGCTGCCCATTCCCCCAACTTGGAGAGATCCTTCCGGAGCTCTTCACAATCCTTTCTGGTTTTCACCACCCGGAAAAGTTTTGTGTCATCTGCAAACGTGGCCACCTCGCTGCTTATCCCTGTCTCCAGGTCATTTATGAATAAGTTGAAAAGCATGGGCCCCAAGACAGATCCCTGGGGCACTCCGCTTTTCACCTCTCTCCATTCTGAAAATTGCCCATTGACCCCCACTCTCTGTTTTCTGGCCCTCAACCAATTCTGAATCCATAAGAGGACTTGCCCTCTTATTCCCTGACTGTGAAGTTTCTTCAGCAGCCTTTGGTGGGGGACCGTGTCAAACACCTTCTGAAAATCCAGGTATATGATATCCACAGGTTCACCCATATCCACGTGCCTGTTGACCTTTTCAAAGAATTCCAAATGTCTATGATACTAGACATTTGTTGCAGATCTGGGTTGGGTGAAGGAAATCAGGTGTCCCCATCAGACATTAAGCATTGTTCTTCATTACCAGTTTAAAGTATTAGCTCAGTAATAGCTCAGCCATAGCTTGAGAAAGCATTTTCTTATGATAATAGGAAACGAGCGCTTACTCTCCACAGAGATGTGTTCCAGTGCGCGCGTAAGCATGCACGCACAGACACACAGACACAGACATAGACACAGACACACACACACACACACACACACACTCACACACCCCGTGGATACAAAAACCGGAAGTGAATCGACGGACTGTCAATCACTCCCTACTCCCGCCCAGCGAACCGTCTACTGGGGAGTAGATGACACCACTGCCTGTATTCCACATTCCCTACATAGAAAGCACCTTATAGCCAGGATTTGACTTGGAAGAAAGTTAGTACAAAACAGAAAACATCAGATTTGGCCGGCATGCAGTTTACATTCAGAAACCTGAAAGTTTTTACAATTTACACAGAAATGTTCTATCTTCCAAGAACTACACACATACAGATGGATCTTTCTGGATTTAGTCCTTCTTTCTGGCCACCCATTTGTCTTATTGCTGGCTGATAAGCGGCTTCCCTTATCAATGTGATGACACCTTACATAGTTTTTGTGCTTAGTGGTATTGTAGCAATTGCTACATGATATCCTTTTCGCTAGGGTAGCACAGCTTGGAAGCTGTCTCTCCTAGGTCTCTATGATACAATAATTTTAAATTTTAATTTTTAAATTGCTATTTTGGAAAAGCAATGGCTTTTTAATGGAGAAAATGGCCTGTTCTTATAATTAGCTGGCGATGGTTTTCTATTAGCTATTAAAAATGACTTTATCCTTCACTGACTATAATTATAATAGCATCGGTAGATGCAAGATTATGACGCTTTTTGCTCTGTTTTCAATTATTTAACATGGAGATTCAATAAAATAGTTCATAAAGGTTTGAACAAAATCATTTGCTATTTGTGCTGGTTTCTTTACATGCCCTCTGATACATTATTTACATGTTTCCTTTATGCAACATTTATAAATACAAATATAGCACACAACGTTGAATTAATTATAATAGATTTACTCTGTTTTTGCATGCCTGTTTCATTGTAGGAACAGTGAAAATCAACACTGCAGATGAGTGGGGGAAAAAGATTAGTGTACAGCAAGTCCTCACTTAGGGCGCAATCCTAAGCAGCGCCGGACTGGCGAGGCCGATGGGCCAGCGCCATATCCAGCGCTGCTTAGGACGGGCTGGAGCCTCCTCATGGCAAGGGAACATGCGCTCCCTTACCGTAGGGGAGGCTCCAGCCTCCCCTATGTGCTCCTCAGATCTGCGCCCACTAAAGAGCGGTGGCCCGAATAGGGCCATGGGGCCTCGCTGACAGGCTTAGGAAGTGGCCGTACAGCCACCTCCCAAGCCCGCCCAGGTCCCGCCCAAGTCCCGCCTCCTGCCTCCCCCCCCAATCCCCGTCCCGATACTGGACGCAGAATCCCTTGCACTAACCATCTTTGGCGAGCAGCGTTGGCTTCAGAGATGCCGAGATGCCGGCGCTCCGCCCCTTGCGTCGACGCAATTACATCGCATCGATGCAAGGGGCACCCCAGGATTGTGCTGCCCAAGTTGTCAATAGGGTTGTGGAAAGGGCAACTTTAAGCGAAATGACCTAGGGTGCAATCCTAACCTGGCAAAGGCCTAGCACAAGCGCACACTCTGTTGGTGCACTTCTCCATTTGGAATGGAGGCTTAAGTTCGCCATGACATCTTATCCAGGCCAAGAAGAAGAAGCAGTTTTAGAAGTGCTGCTAACCCTTAGCTAAAGTGATAAAAGGTAAAGGTTTCCCCACGACCGAATGGCCTAGTCATGACCGACTGTAGGGGGTGGTTCTCATCTCCATTTCTAAGCTGAAGAGCCGGCGTTTTGTCTTAGGACAAGCTTTCGTGGTCATGTGGCCAGCATGACTATACGCCGTAGCGCACAGAACGCTGTTCCCTTCCCACCGAAGTGGTCCCTATTTATCTACTGGCATTTTTAGGTTCTTTCGAACCGCTAGGTTGGCAGAAGCTGGGACAAGCAACGGGAGCTCACTCCATTGTGTATCTCGAACTGCCAACCTTCCGGTCAACAAGCTCAGCTCAGCGGTTTAACCCGCAGTGCCACTACATCCCATTAGCTAAAGTGATAGCTCTTGGCTAATGTACAGGTGGTTTCTAGGGTAAAGATTCCACAGACTGCCGAGAAAAACACGAAGACTGATCGTGTTAACGAATACGTCATGCAAGTCCTTCACGTGGGAGTGGCAACAAGATGCAAGCGTCTTGTATCTCGTGCCTCCCTGGGGCACCTGGTGGGCTGCTGTGAGATCCAGGAAGCTGGACTAGATGGGCCTTTGGCCTGATCCAGCAGGGCTCTTCTTATGTTCTTATGTTCTTATGCACATCATCCAATGGAAAGTTAGAATCAGGGCCGTCTCCAGGAACGGTGGGACCCCCCTCACCAAGAAGAGCACTTGTAATGTTGTATGCAAATGGTGGCACCTGGAAATAGTGGGTGGTGACATGATGATGTAATCGCCAACTGCTTTCAGGAGGCCCATTCGGGGCCATTTGGGGGCAGGGGCAGGTGGGAGAGCTCTGCTCACCCCACTGATGTATAGCCCATAGAGATCCCAGCTGCTGCAGCAGGCGATACACTCATTGAGTTGGTGCCGGGCCCAATGTGGCAACATTGGTCACACTGGCTTAAGGCTGGCGCTGGTTAGAATGCAGCTCTTGCTGACAGAGCTGAAGGACTGAGGCCAAAGCTGAAAAGAGATCCTGGGTGCAATTCTATGCACACTGACTTGAGAATAATCCTCACTGCACTCCTGGGCTGCCACATCTACGTAAACATGCTCAGAAATTGGGCTGCAGCTCCTCTGCTTCTTCAGCAAACAAGGAGGCCAAACTCTCCAAGATGTCAGCAATTCAGTTTATACTCATTCAGTGTCACACTTTGAACTAACAACACATTTGAATGTGAGGGTTGTCCCATTGTTTTTGGACTGCACATCTTTTGGAGCTAAGGGCACCCATGTACAGATAGCGCCCAACATACGCATGGGTTCCATTCTGGACTTTTGTCAGGAAGTTGGAACCAAACTAAGTCACAGCACCATGGTGCGGGTGCAAAAGCACAAGGCCAGCAGGATTGCTCCCCTGCGTTGAAGTGGCCCGGATTTAATCTTGTCCAGATTTAATTTCAGCTGGTTCGCCCACATCCAGCCCCCAACCGCCTCCAGACAGTGATCCAGGACCTCAACCACCTCCTCAGCATCAGGGGGAAAGGGGAGTTTGTGTAGTTGTATAGTTTGTCTACACAGATGCCTAAGAACACTTGGCTACACTTACTGTGCAAGCATCTGATTTTGTGCCAATATTTCTATGCTATCCTTCCAAATGTGTTGGCTGGCACACGCTTTGAGACGAGCTTTTAAAATTAGATATAAGCTAGAGCACAAATATCAATATCATAGACACTTAAGTGTTGGAAGAGGGACGGCATGTGAGCTATAGATCAATACAATCACAGTGGGTTTGGGCATATATGTTTGCCCCCACCAGTAGGGGGAGCTGTAGCCTATTCAGTTCCTAGTGGAAAGATTTGTGGATGAAAAGATCATCCTATTTTTACTAGACTTCTCATTAGTCTTTATCGCTTGTGGCTCTTCCGTTAAGCAAGTTTGGCCACTCCTGATACAGACTTGGTACAATCTGTGGCCGTTTTGCCATTGATTCAGACCAATTGGGAATGCACCAGTTACCTGCTGAAGGAGGTGGTGGATTGGATTCAACCACATAGAATCATAGAGTTGGTAGGTACCTACAAGGTCATCTAGTCCAGCCCCCTGCCTGTAGCAGGAAACACTCCTAAAGCATCTCCAGCGTGTGCCTGTCAAGCCACCGCCTCACTGGAGACCTTCAAGCAGAGGCTCAACAGGCACCTGCTGGAGATGCTCTAGGAGGACTTCCTGCTACAGGAGAGGGTTGGACTAGATGACCTTGTGAGTTCCCTTCCAACTATATGCTTCTATCATCTGCTCTGTTGCCTTTTTGCTGAAGAATGTTTGTATGAAATTAGCCTGATCCAAACCCAGCACAGTATATTGGAAGACATGTATTGATCTCAGTATACTTTAGATTCCACTTGGCTTGCTATCTCTTAGTCAGACTGTACTTCATCATTATCATCAGAATTGGATCTCTGGTACATTTTTTCCCCTGTACCGTTTCCAGCCAGTTGTTGCCTGGAAGGCTAGCTTGGCATTCCTAAACAGGAGCTTGACAGTGTGTGTGGCAAGCTCCAACCAATTTAATAGAGCTGGGTTGCCTCCATTGTTAATTTGTCAGGTGTACATGTCTGGCGAAGTACCTGTAAAATACACACAAACCAAACTCAAACACCTGTGTCTATAAAAAGCTTAACAAGAAGGATGAGAAAGCCAACAACCTTAAAGGGGAAACATCATAATAATAATATATTACTAGCAAAGGAGGGGGAAGGGCTTCTGGGAAAGCAGAAAATCTTGATTAGGAAAAATAGCAGTAGTGAAATTCAGGGGGCTCGCCCAGGTTCTATAGAACCGGTTGTTAAATGGCCGGGCCCCACCCACTCGCTTACCTCGGCTGACTTCAGATTTTTTTCCGGCTCTGGCTATGACGTCATAGAACCAGTTGTTAATTCATTTGAATTGCACCATTGAAAAATAGGTATATCACCAATTGCTTTTACTTGAAAGCAAATATCATTAATTTTAGTCATGCTTGCATCTAGATTTAAGCATGTAACTGATGAAAATAGGTCCTATGTCAGTAACAACAGTTTCTGCTTTTAGCTGCTACCAGGGGAATAGATTTGTACTACAAGAAATACTGCAAATCACTTTCTGAAATGAAATATCACAGAGAGATACATCATGGGAGGGTAGAAGAAACAGTTAAAAAAAAAAAAAGGACAACCAGAAATGGCCAAAACAGTCTCAGTGCTTTTCCTGCTTGGAAGGGGATAGAAACAGTAGTGTCATCTTACCGGTACGCTGGGCGGGTCTTCTGGGTGATTGGCAGCGCGCTCGCTGCGTTCCGTTGCGTAATGGCGAAAGCCCACCCGCTACAGCGGAACGCAGCGAGCGTGCTGCCGATCACCCAGAAGACCCGCCCAGCGTACCGGTAAGATGACACTACTGGATAGAAAAGTGAAGTTACTGAAAGGGGTGCTCCAATGGGACGTTGGTGGAAAGAAAGACAGCCAACAAGAATAGTTTCCTGCCCAACCCTTTTGAGATCTCAGTGACGATCAGAGGTGCCTTCAGAGAGGAACCCAGTGGAACTGCACTCTGGAAATCAGTTGCATAGCTGGGGGAGGGACGGGTAAAGTACCGCAGGTGCCACAACATGCTGAGCGCCACAGGGTGCAATCCCAACCTGGAGTGAGGCCGGCACAGTGAGGCCAGCAAAGTTTGGCCGGCCAAGGCCGTAAAGTATGTTTGGACCACTCTCGGAGTCAGAGCGGACGGCACACATACATCCTCCCTGACTCCAAGAGTGGTCCAAATGCGCTTTACGGTGGCCCTTGTGCCTGCCAAACTTTGCTGGCCTCACTCCAGATTAGGATTGCACCCCCAGTCAAATATGTTCCAGCCTTGGACACTTGGGGCCCTTCTTTTTGCATCCCAGACATTTAGGTCTGCATATATGTATCAGAAGTGGAGGGAGGGGAGGCATGTGCAGCGGGCGCTGGCTGCAGTAGGGTGCTCTTCAGCTCCCCCACCCTCCAGGTGCTCAGATTGCTCCTTAATGGAGCGATTCCAGGTGCAGGGAGGTGTGGCTGGCTGACGCACGGGGGTGGGGCGGCCACGCTGGGGGCACAGTGATGTACCAGGATGGCCCTGTGGGTGTTACAGTGCTGACGTCTCCTTTATCCTCCCTCAGTGTGGACTGAATGAGAGTTAAGTCCTCATTTTGTTCAACTGAACTAACTCTCGAGGACAGTATCAGGGTGCAACCCTAAACAAGATTCCAGCACCAGAGTAAGGGCAATGCAGCTAGCTCTGTAGTAGGGAACAACCCTTCCCTGACCTTGAGGAGGCCTCCGTGATTACAACTCCACTGCAGGATGCAGCACAGGCCCCACTGGGCCAGCTATGTCAGTGGTGGGAAATGTGGTTAGGATTGTGCCCTCAGTTCCATTCTTGGTGGAGGTCTTTTGTTGTGCAACTGTATTGTGAAATGGACATAAAGGGAAACCAAACTGAGTCGGAAAACATTTGCAAGGCTTGGTCAGCCAAATCTACTTCATCTGTGGTGGGCTGATGTAGACCTTCAAAAGATGTGGCATTCTCAGTGATGCCACTGATTCAGGCTCCTGTGTTTCTCCTTTTCCTGAGATGTTTTGTGGCACTTGCTCACATTTCACCCCTGGCTGCAACTGTGTGCTCCAGAGGTCGTCTTTAATGCCGCTTCTCAGGCATTACATCCGAGGCAAAAAATGCAAAGCACAAGATGACAAATGACCAAGTCAACTCTTTGACTCACTGTTCCAACACTGTATTCCTATCATGTCAGTATTGTGGATACCTCAGTGTCTGTAGAGTCTCGACAGTTTCTCAACTACCTCATTTACATAGAGTTTTTTTAACAAGGAGTTTACATTTACAAGGAGTTTTTCCCCACCATTGTTGCCTTAGTGCTGTTTACAGTGACAGACAAGAGAAAGGGGTAGTGATGCGCTAAGCGGACTGAGATCACCCAGATTCAATTCCCCCCTGCGCAATGAAGCTCACTGGGTGACGAGGCGTGAGCCAGTTACTGCCTAACCTACTTGGAAGGCTTGTTGTGGAGAGGGAAAGGGCAGGGTCAGAAGAACCATGTATGGAACTGGTCCCCAGGGGGGACTGTGACCACCACCTCATCCTTGGCTGCTGAAGCCATTGTAAGATGAATCATCTACTTCCATCCAGATCCTCCCCGGTGGAGGCCAGGTCTACCCGGCCTGTGAAGTGGTAGGTAGACCTGGCCTCCATCTTGAGATCTCCAGCAGGGAGGCCAATTCTAACCAGAATTTGAATTCCCATACCCAGCTGGGACTTAGGAATTAAATGTAAGAACATTAGAAGAGCTCTGCTGGATCAAGCCAAAAGGGTCCCATCAAGTCCAGCTTCCTGTTATCTCCCAGTGGTCCACCAGATGCCTCGGGGAGCACACAAGGCAACAAGATACTTTCATCTTGTTGCCATGCACCTGCATCTGGCATTCTGAGGTTGCCTATTTACTCTTGCACCCACCAATGTTGTGACCAGAAGGGATGGGGCCAGATGGAGGTGGCAGTATCAGGCTGCTAGGAGGATAAATGGTATGTACAGACAAGCAACGTGGGTGCCCCCTATTGCCAGCACCTCAAAGCATCAATGAAGTGCAAGAATTTGTGTACTAGCCACAGGTATGTGATACAACACACATGCAATGCTGGCACCCCTTCGTACGGCTGGCATCCAAGGCAGACCGCCCCCATCCTCTTACTACATTACCAGGATAGACAACACATTAATAAGACAAAAAGCAAGACTCAGGGCGCAATCCTAAACAGTGCCAGCCTGGCGAGGCCGATGGGCCAGCACCATATCCAATGCTGGGTTGGGGGAGGCTGGAGCCTCCGTGCGGCAAGGGAGTGTGCGCTCCCTTACCATAGGGGAGGCTCCAGCTTCCCCTATGTGCTCCTCGGATCTATGTGCTAAAGAGCAGGCACAGATCTGAGGAGACCGCATGGCCCGAATTGGGGCGGCGCAGCCTTGCTGACGGGCTTAGGATGTGGCCGTACGGCCACCTCCCAAGCCTGCCCGGGTCCCACCCAAGTCTCGCCTTCCACCTCCCCCCCTTCCACCAATCCCCATCCCAGTACGGGACGGAGAATCCCTTGCGCCAACCGTCTTTGGTCTGTGCAAGGGAGACTCTCCATCGTGCTCTGAAGCCAACGCTGCGAGTAGCGTCGGCTTCAGAGATGGAGCACCGACACGGGGTTGCTGCTTGGCACTCCTGCGTCGGTGCTCCGCCCCTTGAGTCGACTCTATGACGTAGCGTTGATGCAAGGGGCACGCTAGGATTGCGCTGCCCAGCTCAGCCAAATATTCTGATATTTAAGCACGTTCTACTTCTAAAAAAAAAAAAAAGCCTTCTCTACGTAATTTTAATGGGAAGTTAAGACTTATGAGGATCTGCTGAACTCCAGCTCTCTTTAATATTGTCAAGCCAGTGCCATTTTTTCCATGGGTAACCAGTGTTGGAGAAAGGATTCAAGAATTAAGATGAAGAAAGCCACAAGCAGGTTAATTGGGTTCACACTGTGAAATGTGTCTTCCAAATTGGTTATCCACCCCCTTTTTCTCCGTGCCACTGATCCAGGGCCAGATTCTGGGTGTCATGTAGCGTCCACCACATCAAGCAGAATGAGATTTTTTTTCTAAAGTCATTTTCTATAGATGGTGTTCTTTTCTTTTTTTTGCTTTGGGAAATTAATGTTCCTTGTTTCATTCAGTATTCACATTTTGTGGAAGCACACCTGTTATTTATTACTGTCATTATCATTATTGTTTTTGTTCACTTGTAAAAGTAGCTTCTGACTGTGCTGGTTTGCTCTAGAGATTTTCCTTGTTTGTCACAAGCACCGCAGGGCTGTTGGTAATAATCATCAGTTCATTTCAATGGCTATTGCCCAATGCATCCCCAAAGGAAGGACTCCCCAAAGTGGGAGGCCAGTGGCAACATGCAAAACTGTGCCTCTTGTCTGCAGGCTCAATACCAACACATGTTCTGAGATGTATGGCAGGTAATGGGATTAATAAAGGCTCACAAGGAAAACAGGAGAAGAGAAAATGCCATATACTTTTAAAATTCATTTTATGTGCCTTCATTAGCTTGGACATTAATGGGGTTTTAATTTGTTGTTACACCGACGTTTTACACTTCATTACATCGCTGTGCCAATAGTTATGGCCTGTATTGATTTTCTGTCTTTGTCGGTATTCAGCAGCTCTTCAAGGGTTGTCTCCGACCGAATTGTTTTTCTTACACTAAGATGACATTGTTAATCTTGGGGGAAAAAGAGGTAGAAATCATTGCAGCGTTCTCTTCCCCTATCTGCTTTACCACTTTAGAAGCAATTAGGCAACTTGGCAGCAAAATTTCTTTGATTATTATTTTCTTTTTTTTTCTCACTCTCCACGAACGATCTTCCAAATGTTACTGGTGGTTCATATTTTCACTGAGGTCCTAGCTGAAATGTGTGTTCATGAAGGTGCTTTGCAAATATTTTTGCCTTCCCCCCCCCCCCAAAAAAATGTAACCTCCCTTTTCAACCCTTTTCCATACCATGTGGTGAAACTAGTCTCCAGGGAGCAGGTATCGTGGGCTGATGGTGCGCATCCTCATTGTTGAGGCACGGAGGCCAGTGCTTCTGAGGCCTGATCCATTTCTGGGGCAGTATGGAGATGGGGGGGTGCTCCTTTGACTGCATATTCCATTGCAAATCATAATTTAAAAGCAGCAGTAGCATTTGTTAATAACAATAGCAATAATAGCAATACCTGGAGACACACACGTGGAAGAAAAGGAATTTGAAAAGATCGCCAAATACAAGGATCTGCAAATTGAAATAGAACAGCTACGGAAAAAGAAGGTCACCCTTGTGCCAACTGTAACAGGGGCATTGGGCGCAGTCCCAAAGAGACTTAAGCAACACCTCAAGACACTCGACCTCACTGACATCTCGACCGTGCAGCTACAAGAGGCAGCCCTTCTATGTTGAGGAAACACCTCTGAATAGCCCAGGTCCTTGGGAAGGACCCGATGCTCAGAGTATACCGGCCACTACATCTGTAGTGACTGTGTAGAAGGATAATAATAATAATAATAATAATAATAATAATAATAATAATAATAAT
>JAJKFI010011864.1:8079673-8095522 GCA_029204185.1 Lerista edwardsae | reverse complement strand
ATAATAATAATAATAATAATAATAATAATAATAATAATAATAATAATAATAATAATAGCAGCTGTTGGGAACATCATACATCTTACACAGATATTTGGACAATTCTTAGGCTCTTGGTTAGAGCTTGAATTGCCAATAAAAAGACCAGTCTGTGATATTTGTGATCTTTTAATCATTTTGACTGTGTATATGTGAATGAATAATAGTAATAATATAATAGTATTATTATTATATATTAATAATATTATATATTATATTATTATTATTTAATATTATTATTTATATCCCGCCTTTCTGCCCTGTATTAGGGCTGTTTAGTAGGCATAAGTCCAAGCAGGCCACAGCAGCCCAAGTCAGGGATGTGCAGCCCAGGCAGACGCGCATCTGACCTGTAGCCGGGGTGGCGCGAGCCATGGGCGCCGGGCAGCGGCGGGGCGCCATTGCGCGCAGTCCGTGGGGGAAACTGCATGCTCCTCGGCCCACCCGCCCTCCCTGGTCTCCATTACTCTCAGAAATGGAGCGTTTCCGGGCGCAGGGAGGTGTGTCGGAGTGACGCACAGGGGCGGGGTGACGTCCTGGGGGTGCGGTTTCGGCGGCAGCCATGGGCACACTTGTGCCTCCGTTCGGGCCTGAGCCCAGGGATGGGGGGTTGGGTGCGTTCTTATGGCTGTCCAGAGCATTTTATGCCTTTCATTCATTGTATATTACTGATGAGCATATATGTGCATTTTTAGAACACTGCAAAAACAAAAATCTTGGGTTGATCGCCTGTCCATATATGAGAGGTACCGAGGTCCTTAAAAAAAGAGACAGATTATTTTTGTGGGCTGTTCTGCCTGTCTGCAGAAGCATATGGCTGTATCTCTAAACCTCGCATTAAAGGAAGCTTGATGCAGTGATGGGCACAGACACACCAAATATTTTTTTTTGGCAGTGTTGTATTAAAGAGAGGAAATGCAAATGCTCTAATTCCAGATCTACTTTTAGACTGCAGTCTGGTACATACTTTCCTGAGAGTAAGCCTCATTGACACAGTAGTACTTACGTCTGAGTAAGTTTGCATAGGATTATACAGTTAGAAATTGTCCTAGTTCAATCTGCATTTCAGAAAGAACAGAACACAGGATAGCACAAGCTCACAAAATGGATGAGGAAATCTCACCCCTAATTTAAAAGAGATATTTGACAGGGTCAAGATTGTCAATGAGATCGGTAAGCTAATTTTAACAGTGTTGTGAAAAACTCAGATATTTTCAGCCATGGTTTGTCTTCATTACCAGAGGTACAGCGTCTCACTCAACTAGAACATAAAAACATAAGATGAACAGTTTAAAGATAAGGGAACATCAGTATTTTTACTGCAATGAGGTAAAAAAAGAGAGATTTGTTTGAAGTTCCCCTCTCTTTTTAATAGGCATCCCAGCATCCATGGTATCCGTGGATACTGAAACCGTGGATACTGAATCAGTGGTTACTGGGCCATGCCTGTATTTACATTTCATTGTTGTTGCTTTCTGCAATGCAAATTGTATGACCATTTTGCTTCAGCAGTAAAAACTGTGGGAACTAGTTCAGTTATATGCTGCTTTTCCTACAGTGGACCAATCGCAAAGCAGCTCCCAATGAACATCAAGCAATGCATCACTTTTTTGAAACAACTCAAGTAACAATCCATTATCAGTTGACAAATGCCATTACAACACTGCTCTCGGTTTAATTTAATGTATCCCTCCATTTGTTTTATGAGCCCACAGACCTGATGCATCAAAAAGTCACATACACAGTGATGTCATGCAGGGGGTACACGGGGGTACGCGAGTACCGGTTTCTAGGATTACAGCTGGCCCCGCCCATTCGCCCGCCCACTCGTCGACTCCGCCCTCTGCAACGGTTGAATTTCCTGCATGTTTGAGTTGCCTGCATGTTCTCAGAGCCAGGCAGGCAGGCAGGCAGGCAGGCAGCGAGTGGAGCCTTTCCTTTCCTTGCCACTGAAAAATGAGTTGCTCTGGGGTTTTAACATGATGCCAGGCCTCCTTAACATGTTGTGGGGGTGCTGTGGAGTACTGTTGCAACTGTTGGGCTTTTTCATGTCACTTCCTGCCACGACATCACTTCTGGCTTATGACATCACTTCTGGTGGGCGGGTCCCGACACGTGCCAATCAAAAGTGAGTACCTGTTCTTAAATCATTTAGATGACACCACTGCACATACAGAACTATTAAGTCCTGAAGATGAACTAGTATGTACTATATGCATGTCAGAGAGGAAATCTATGCTATGGAGATGCTGGCCTATAGAGCCAGAGGCTTTTGGGAGAGATGACAATGGCTGAGATGATCAGCTATTTACCTCGGCAAACAGACGTAAAGATCAGAAATCCAAGTCATTTTTTTTTAATGTTCATTCAAAAACAAGTCTTTTTTTCAGGAAAAAGGGGAGTGTTCGGAAAATTAATGTTCTTTTTAATAGGAAAATGTTGGTTGTTTAAAAATGATCTGCAGTGAAGCTATGAAGTCCTCACATTTTAGGATGCTGGCTTGAAGACATTTTCCAATCGATGGTGTTCTACAATTAGCTGAGAAAACAAGGAAGCCGCAAGATTAGGACTGCAAAGAAGAGTTTGCACTCAACTTGTTTAGATTTCTGTTTACAATTATTCTGGCTTCTGGGGTTGTGCAGCCATAGGTTTGGGGGCGGAGCTGGCTGGGAGGATGCACGTTTCTCACCTGTTCCTAGAGTGGATGGTAGACTCTAGAGCAGTGGTAGCCAAACATTTTAAAAGGGATGGGCACTTGAGTCATAAGGAGCTCGACTCGGGTGGCAAAAACGCTGATTTTTCGTGACTTGTGTTAACTCGAGTCATGGGCATCACTGACTTGGACCACATTTGAGTCCTAGGGCCAGTGACTTGGAAAAAAATCATGACATCATCTATGCCCCCACGACTTGACTCATGCACGAGTCCTAGCGCAAGCCCGTGGCGACTTCAATTGATAGCTAATTGATGTCACTTTTTCATTTTTAAGAATTGGAGTGGAGACAAAGCACCAGCTAAACTGAGCAACGCACTCCTCTCTTCCTGCAGAGTCAGATCCAGCACAGGAAGAAAAGAAAGAGTTTGATTAGCCTCCTTCTCTTGAGTCACAGCACATTGTGACAAGGGACAGAAGTGTTCTCAATAATGCCTAGGAAACTGGGTCACTCTTCCCCTTTGGTGACACTCATGTCTGTGGCTGCCATGTTGGCAAAGCTTCAGAAGAAGCAAATGAACGGAAGGTTTGAATGTTTTTTTGGGGGGGGAGGGGTGCCCCTCCCACCCCATTGTTGCCTTCCCAATACTGGCTCAGGACTCGCAAGAATAATTGAGGGCACAATAATCCTTCAGAACTTGTAATGCTGAAATACCTGTGAATGGAAGAGGAGAAGGAAGACTTATAGCAATCTCTAAAAATCTTTTTACAAAGCTAAATTGAAGCATAGGCAATCATTACGTCCTCTGAATAAATGGGGGGGGGGGGAGCCTGTGTTATTCATGTCATCAGCCTTTCATTCCTACGTTAATTCTAGGATAAAATTGAAAGGTGTAGCTGAGTGTTTGCGATCCATCCTAATCAAAGAGGCACCTGTCTGGAAGAGCGCTTGGAGAAGGCTGGCGATTCTGATGTGCATACACATAATTAAGTAAAATTGCCCTTAATCTCCATGAATAAGGACTCTGTTTTTATTGCAAACACAACTGCCTTTCCAGATCCAGTGCTGACAAGGGAAAAAGAAAGGCATCTTGGGAAATGAAATGGAGTTCTGAACTGCAGGCTGCAATTTTTGCACTGTACAAGATTCTGAGTCCCTCATCCTCCCATTACTTTTATTTCTAAGGTTCTGACTTTTGGCAAAGGCTCTTTTCTTACAGTCAAAGTTGCCATTTCGGAGATATGACAATGTTCATGAAAAGCTCCCGCCTCCCACTCTCTTGCCTGCATTTTTATTATCGTTTCCACAACCCAGACTAGTGCTTTTGGGGAGAGGAAGAGGAAATGCATCCTCCTTGCTAAGGTGACTGGGACAACCTTTCCTTGCACTGGGATGTGGTTCTAAATGCCCATTCCAGAAAGTGATGCGGGGCAAGAACTGCCTTTGGGTGTGCATTGGCCGATTTGGATGCGATGTTGTGGCTCTGCAAAATCCTCAGAATAGTGCCTAGCTTGGAAGGAATGCAGCTTTGCGGCCCAATCCTAAAATGCTTTGTGAATGTTGCAGATGCGACCCTACTGGAGCATGTGGCCTGACTGCTGCTACAAACCTCAAGCAGTGCATGAGGCTTGCCAGTGCAGTTCAAGCTGTGGAGGGGTCCGGAGGAGGCCGGGAGGTGGAACAGGGAGGAGATGGGATGGGTGGAAGGCGGACCAGGTCCAGGAATGAGGTGGGTTTGGCAGGAGTGGCGCCCACTGCACCCACGTCCCTGGCCCGAGCGGTGTGACATGGGCTGCTCGGCTTTGCACCTCTGTTCAGCCCTCCCGCCACCCTCTCCCTGCCTTGGCAAGCACAAACCGACTGGCTCAGGGTCCAGATCCAGCCTTGGGGAGCTGGCATGTGCGTCAGCTCCACTATCTCCCAAGGTGACGCCAACGGGCTTTATTTGGGTTTGGGAACCACTGACCTAGATCAGGTACCCAACTTGCTAGGAACTATCGTACGACTATTCCCAGATTACTAGGAAATCCTTCGAGAAAGGATTCATATGTTTCAAAAAACCTTGGTCTTGGGGAAAGATTATTCCAGCCAGTCTGGAGCGATGCACTTGTGCAGCAGCACTTCATTCAGTCTAGCCATGCAGAGCATTATTGATTGTTCTTTTTCCTAACACAAAACCTTTCAAGTCGAGAATTCCTTGGGTATTTGTCCCTAGGCTACATCCGAGTACATCCCTTCTTGTCAAAACTTTTAAAAGGTCACTGTTTCTGCACTGAATAGTCTTGTTTCTCTAAGCTGGTCAAAGGATGCGCAACCTTTGGAATTCACAAAGCTTCTTGTTAGGCAGAATGGAAAGCGAGACCGAGCCAATTATGTGCGGGGCAGATCAGTTACAGATGGAGACGTTAACCTGTTATGGGACATGTAATGTCAGGGAGGGGCCATGTTTTCTATCACTCAGTCCTTCAAACAGCAACATTTTATTCCTCTATATTAGGAAAGCAGAGGATGGATCAGATGTTTAAGGACATGAGGAGACTTCACATAAAAATCATCCAGTACAATAATATTTTTTTTAAAACACAGTAAGCAGAATCCCTTCTACTTAAATTCCAGACACAACTTGAGAGACAAATGCAATAAGGACAAGAAAATATGCTAGAGAAGAGCTTACTGGTTGCTCTCACACAGAGCGCAATCCTAACCTGGAGTTAGGCCGGCCCAGTAAGACCCGTAAAGTTTGGCCAGCACAAGGAGCACCGTAAGTATGTTTGGACCTCTCGGGCAGCACAATCCTAAGTAAAGCCAACATAGTAAGGCCGACATAGCAGGGCCACATCCTAAGCCCAGCAGGAGGCAGCAGCAACTCAGCACAGGGCAAGGGGCGGTTTCCCCCTTGTACCTGGGAAAGCCCCAGCGAGCCCTATGGGGCTGCTTGCATCTAGGCCTGCTGGTCCAATAGCTCATTGGGATGTGGGGCAATCCAATCTGAAGCCATTGTTGGTGAATTCCGGCCATAAATAATGGAAACTTCTAGAATGCATGTATTTATCTGTGTGCCTTTCTGCAGACAATCTTGCTATCAAGGGTAGGCAAAACCTTCTTTTGCAGCTAGATAAACTCCATAAAACATGACACCGTACACATATCTTGCAAGTCAATGTGACAGGATCATAAGCCCTGCCTCTGAGCAAAATGATAGACCACATAAATCACTGATTTGCCATTGATATCGAACACAATCTCCGAGCAATATCTGTGGTTTCCTTTGGCTCTGTACCAGGATATTCTTTATGCTTTGTCATTTCTAGCTCTCAGTTTCTCGGCTATCTCTAATAAAATAATGTTACAGTTCCAAACACAGTTATCCGCCATTGGCTTCACTTATTCCATGTCTAATCTCCTGCTTCAAAATACTATTAAACTGTCTTTTAACATTACACTTTTGTAAGGGACATTATTAATGTTTTAAGCAGACCTCTCTCTGAACGTGACTACTGTTTCAGAATTACCTGCATTTCTCTATGTTATTTTACTTTATATATGTATACCCCGCCTTTCCCACGCCAAAGCAAATGCCCAAGACGGCTTGCAGAGAACAAAGTACAATGTAACCACAATAATTAAAATGAAAACCAAAATAAAAACAAAACATGAAACAGTTAACAGGAACACAGAGAATGTTCAGGAATGACGCCAGACCCAGTTCTCCTCCCTTTGGTGGGTGGAAAAACCATCGACCAGGGGAGTAAACTGGCCTTGCCAGAGGCGTGAGCCGAAGGGCAGGAGCCAAAGGGCAAGAGCCAAAGGGCTCTTTGCCCGTGGCTCTTCGTCTGTGGATCGGAGACCGGGACACCCGCTGCTCGATACTCCAGTGAGAGAGGGGCAGAGGCCGCAGTGACCCTAGCCCCAGTGTGAGGGGGGTGAGGGTTACAGCATTGGTGGGAAAGTGTGAGTGTGTGAGTGTGTGTGTGTTTTTAGACTGCTTTGTGCTATTAGTGGCTTGAAAGTCGACCCCACTGGAATTATGTGCTTAACACCACAAGGGAGCTCAGGGGAGGGGAGGGGAGCCACCATCAGTAGAGTTAAGGGTAACGGAAGGTATGGCAGTGGGGGTTGGGCAGGCCTTTACAGGAGAAGGAGGGTCAGCCGTAGACAGACTGGCCCTCTTTCTGGCCCTCCTCTCACCCCTCTGACCCTTGGCACTCTTGGCGACGGTCCCCTGTGTCTGAAACTGTACTGCTGCTTCTGAATGCCAGGTCGGTGAATAATAAGACCAGCCTAATCCAGGATTTAGTCCTGGAGGAGGGTGCCGTGGACTTTAATGTCCATGCTGAGGCCCCAGGAACAGCTGCAGCTCAGGACTTCATGGCCTCCATGGCAACCATGGGTCTGTCTCAAAGAATATCTGCCCCAACACATGATGCGGGACACACGCTGGACCTGGTGTTCACTGCTGGGCAGGCTGATGATGATCTGGAGGTGGAGGAGACTAAGATCACTCCTTTGTCATGGACAGATCACTTTCTGGTGGGATTTAGGCTTGTTGCAGCCTCTCACCTCTGCAACGGTGGGGGATCACATTGTATGATCCGCCCTCGGAGGCTAATGAATCCAAATGGTTTCTTGAGGGCTCTGGGGGATTTTCCTGTTGCCAGAGCTGGAGACCCACTGGGCACCCTGGTCGATCTCTGGAATAGGGAGATGACCAGGGCCCTGCATGAGATTGCTCCTGAGTGTCCGCTGCCCAGTCGCAGAGTCAGAGCGGCTCCTTGGTTTTCTGAGGAGCTGCGAACGATGAAGCGGAGGGGCAGACGGCTAGAGTGGCAGTGGCAGAAGACTTGTGCCGAATCTGACCGTGCACGGGCTAGAGCCCAATTAAGATCTTATGCTAGGGCAGTGGTGGCAACCAAGAGGGCACACTTCTCTGCCACCATCGCATCTGCAGAGAACCGTCTGGCTGAGCTCTTCCGTGTGGTCCGTAGCCTTTAACATCTGGCCCCCCTTCTGGAGGGGAGGAGCACATGGAGGCTCGCTGTGACGAGTTCGCAAAACATTTTGCAGAGAAGGTCGATCAGATCCGGCATGACTTGGACACTGCAGTGGGCATATCTAGTGATGTCCCCGAGGAACCTGTCTATCCTACTATTGGGATTCTTTCCAACTTGTAGAGCCTGAGGATGTGGGCAGGATTCTCTGAAGTGTGAGACCTGCTGCTTGCCCGCTCGACCCTTGCCCGGCATGGCTAATTAGAGCTGCCCGGGGCGGGCTGGCCGAGTGGACGGGGAGGGTGGTGAATGCATCTCTGAAGGAGGGGGTGCTCCCGCCTGCTTTGAAGCAGGCGGTGGTTCGCCCCCTCCTGAAGAAGCCCTCCCTGGATCCCACAAATTTAAACAACTTTCGGCCAGTCTCCAATATCCCATTTCTGGGCAAGGTGATTGAGCGGGTGGTGGCGTCCCAGCTTCAGAGGGTGCTGGAGGAAGTGGATTATCTGGACCCATTCCAATCTGGCTTCAGGCCGGGGTTCGGGACCAAGACTGCCTTGGTCGCCTTGGTGGATGACCTATGCCGGGGAATGGACAGGGGGAGTGCGTCCCTGTTAGTCCTGCTGGACCTCTCGGTGGCTTTCGACACCATCGACCATGGTGTTCTTCTGGGTCGGCTGGCCGGGCTGGGGCTTGGAGGCATTGTTCTGCAGTAGTTCCGCTCCTTCCTGGCTGACAGATCCCAGAAGGTGGTGCTGGGGGATGTCTGTTCAGCACCCAGACCTCTTAAGTTTGGGGTGCTGCAGGGCTCCACTTATCCCCCATGCTATTTAACATCTACGTGAAGCTGCTCGGAGAGGTCATCCGGGGGTTTGGAGTGGGGTGCCATCAATATGCTGATGACAGCCAACTCTATCTCTCCTTTCCCCCTGATTCTGAGGAGGCGGTTGAGGTCCTGGATCGTTGCCTGGAGGCAGTTGGGGGCTGGATGTGGGCGAACCAGCTGAAATTAAATCCGGATAAGACAGAGGTGCTCCTGGTCCGGAAATCCACAGCTCGGGTGTTGGACTATCGCCCTGCTCTGAATGGGGTCGCACTTCCTCTGAAGGAGCAGGTCCGCAGCTTGGGGGTTCTCCTGGATCCACAGCTACACCTGGAGCCCCAGGTGTCGGCGGTGGCCAGGGGAACCTTTGCTCAGCTTCGGCTGATTCGCCAGCTGCGACCATACCTGAGCTGCGCAGACCTGGCCACAGTGACCCACGCCCTAGTGACATCCAGATTAGACTACTGCAATGCGCTCTGCGTGGGGCTGCCTCTGAAGATGGTCCGGAAATTACAACTAGTGCAGAACATGGCGGCTCGGGTGGTTGCTGGGGCTCGTCAGTTCGACTCTGTCGAGCCGTTGCTCTGGCGACTACATGGCTGCCGGTTTCGTTCCGGGCCCGATTCAAAGTGCTAATTTTGACCTTTAAAGCCCTTTATGGCTCGGGTCCGGGATATTTGAGGGACCGCCTCCTCCCATATAATCCTGCCTGTACACTGAGGTCATCTGGGGGGCCCTTTTGACTGTGCCACCACCATGAGAGGTGAGAGGGACAGCAGCCAGGAATAGGGCCTTCTCGGTGGTGGCCCCCCGACTCTGAAACACCCTCCCCTTAGAATTAAAAACTGCTCCCTCTTTGGCAACATTCCGGCGGGGGCTGAAGACTTTTTTATTCAAACAAGCCTGTAACTGTTGACAGGCAGGCTGGCATTTTTTTACATTCTATTTTTAAATTGTGGGATCCACGGGGTTTGCTGTTTTTAAATTTTAACGGTTTTTTTTAATTATTGTTTTTAATATGGTTTTAATTGCACATATTGCATTGCCTTTGAATGTTGTAAGCCGCCTTGTGTGCCCTCGGGCAGAAAGGTGGGATAGAAATTGAATGAATGAATGAGTGAATGAATGAATGAATAAACTATGACAAATAAACTATGACAGTATTCCAGAGGGATAGGGGGTAGACAGCCAACCATCATCCAAAGGCCAGACGAGATAGGTATGTTCCTGTATTTAAATAATAAATCAATGATACAGTCTTTTAGCTCCTAGTAGATTGCATAATCTGAAGAGGTTCCAAAGTTTCAAAAGTACTTTAGAGGAGGTATATCAGTTGGAGCAATTAATTCAAATCTTGAACACAATTATCACAATTGTTATTCCTTGTTGAAAACAAATACTGTGAAGGATAATGACATTTACATTCTTCTGTAGTCGATGGGCCACCAAATCTGCTGGCAGGGGCTGGGGAGGGGAAGGGCAGAATGGGGAGAGAACGGGGGCTGGGGCTGGGGCTGGGCGGATCCAGTTTGGAAAGGGTGGCAGGATGACCCTAAAGGAGCACACAGTATTCAGCAGAGAGGGAGGCAGAGGGTCACCGAGACGTCAATCCCCAGAGGCGTTTCTACAGGGATGGCAAAGCTCTAAGTTTTGCAAGAAGCCTTACCCTGTCATGTAAATCCCTCCTCTCCCTTGCTGCTGTAGCCAGTAAGCAACGCCAAGATGTTGCTGTTCCCTGTGAGGATTGGCTAAAACGGTGCAGGAGAGGAGTGATTTCCACTGCAAGGTAAGGCTTCTTGCAGAACTTAGAGCTTTGCCATCCCTGTAGAAACGCCACTGGTCAACCCCCTTTCTCCCCCGTACGCCTTCCGCTCTGCAGTGGGTCTCCTTGGACCTGTGCCATTTCTGTGGCTCGTGCAGGTCCATGGAAAGAAAGCAGACGTGATAGAGTCCGGTGTGCTCCATTGCCACGTGATCCACTCCCTCCTGCAGCCTCCTCAACCCTGTTCGCCCCTCCCAAGTTCACCCCCACCCCCACCCCCGCCTTCCCAGCTCCAGCAGCAGCCAGCGAGGAGTGGCAGCACCACTCCCCAGAAGGCCACTCGCTGAGCACTGCCCCTGCTGTTGGTGGAACACTGCGGTGCTCTGCATTGGATTGGTCCAGTCCTATTCCCTGCCAGTCAATCGCATGCAAGGTCCCCGCCGTTGTGTGTTCTAAAACAGCTAGGCATCCTCTCAGGGTTTGTTGGTTGTTTTTTGCTAAAGCAAATAGTAAAAATCCATTCCTCCTTTTGCCGTTCTGCCATTTGAAGTCTGTATAATCTCCTTCTCTCAACAGTGATTATGGGATTTTCATGTTCGTTTCCCTGCTGTGGAAAGCAAAACCGACAAAGCTTATGGTGCTGTGAGTGACTCTTAGGGAAGACAGTGGAAGCCGGGAGCCTCTCCCCAGGCCCAGAGTGCATGACTAGCTCCTGTTTCCTTAGAACCACAATGGCATTCAGGAGCATGGCTGGAGTGGAAGTGGCTTGCCCAGCTGAACCAGTGAGAAGGATTTGAAGACACAGGGCACACTTTTGTCGAAGAAGCTGGTGTGCCAAGGATACGGACATTCCTGGGAACATGAATTCCAGCCCAAGCCTAACTAAGTCCGGCAGGGCTGGTGCAGGCTACACTCAGTCCCACAGGGGGATTTAGAGGCTCTTCGGGGTTAGGGGACATATTTGTCCCTTTGCCCCAGGGTAAGCCCCAGCAGCCACTATGGGTCAACCTGGACCTGCACCAGCAATATCAAGTCAATCTGTCCAAGTGGCCAATCTGCCCCCCCACCCCCATTGCCACCCTCTCCTGCCCCATTCCACCCCTATCGTCTCTTCCCCACCTGCCTCTGCACTGGATTTGCATGCTCCAATGGGCATCCAGGTGGCAGCAGGCACTGGCAGGAAGGCTCCAGCCTTCCTGCCAGCACACCTGGCCTTCTCCCTTTCTCAAAGCCCTTTAGGGCACCGAAAATGGTTAGGATCTGGCCATTCGCCTTCAAGTTCTGCCACTTTTCTTAGCACAGCCCTCTTTTTGTTAGCCATTATTATGTAAATGCACCAGTTGCGTATTCGCCTTGCCTAACCTTGTTAATATGCCCAAGGTCGGAGAATCCTTTCTAGTGTCCGTAGTGTGCAGAGTCTACAGAAAAGGAACAGAGGCATTGAGCTGTTTTAGTATGAGCGGCTTCAAAATGTATTTTACTTCATTGTCCTGTATATTAAATAGTGCCTTTGTGGACAAATCACAGAGGAAATTCTGCTGGTCTGTCTTAATTTTTTTTCTTATTGTTCTTCGGCCAAGCATGATAATTCTTGAAACAGATCTGAGCATGCAGCAAGAACTGTTATGTAGCCAAGACCCGGCAGATCGTCGTCGTTAATCCTCACGGAGGTGTCACCTGCACGGATTCCAACCCTTTAGAATAAAACAATGTCCTCAAGAGCTGAAATGAACTAAAAGAATGAATATCCCAGCTAATCGCCAGACCACTCGGCACTTTGCAGGAAATATCATCATCAGTGTCAATCAGTTTGTCCAGAGATGGCACCACATCCAAAGTAGTGGCTTCTACAGGGTGACGACAAACCATGTAGCATGCTTTTTACATACAAGTTGTTGGGGAACTCCTTGGGTACGCAGAAGTACAGAAGGGGTTAAATAATAATAAAAAAAACATCCCCCCACCTCAAAAAAGCCAAAACAGGCGGAGGACACAGTCCTAACCTGGAGTTAGGCCGGCACAGTTGTGCCAGCAAAGTTTGGCCAGCATGAGGGCCACCGTAAAGCGTGTTTGGACCACTCTCGGAGTCAGGGAGGATGGCACTTCCAGTGAAAGCCTATGCATGTCTACTCAGAAGTACATTCCACTGTGTTGGCCTACAAAGACGGCTTACTCCCAGGGCAGGATTGCAGCCTTACTAAATAGCAGACTTGATGATTCAGGTCACTAGATAAACTTGCATGTTTCAATATTGTCTCTGCTTTTAGGGCTGGTCAATGGTTTGCAGGTGAGTCTTGTCACAAGCTGGAATCAAGATTGCTGGGAGAAATATCAACAACCTCAGATATGCAGACGACACCACTCTAATGGCAGAAAGTGAGGAAGACCTAAAGAACCTCCTGATGAGAGTGAAAGAGGAAAGTGCAAAAGTTGGCTTGAAGCGCAATATTATAAAAAACTAAGATCATGGCAACCACTCCCATCACTTCCTGGCAAACAGAAGGGGAAGAAATGGAAGCAGTGACAGACTTTACTTTCCTGGGCTCCAAGATCACCGCAGATGGTGACTGCAGCCATGAAATTAAAAGACGTTTACTTCTTGGGAGGAAAGCTATGGCGAACCTAGACCACTTAATAAAAAGCCGAGATATCACCCTACCAACAAAGCTTCACATAGATCTGGCCTAGATGCCTTTAAAAGGGGATTGGACAAATTTCTGGAAGAAAAGTCCATCATGGGCGATAGGCCATGATGGATTGTACAACCTCCTTACATTAGTAGTAGGCTATTTCAGAGTACCAGGTGCAAGGGAGTGGCAACAGTATGCAAGCATCTTGTTGTCTCATGCCACCCTGGGGCACCTGGTGGGCCGCTGTGAGATACAGGGAGCTGGACTAGATGAGCCTTTGGCCTGATCCAGCAGGGTTCTTCTTATGTTCTAATCGGTCAATCCTACAGGAAGTCAAGCCTGGAAGGACAAGTACTGAAGTTCAAATACTTTGGCCACCTCATGAGAAGAGAGGACTCTTTAGAAAAGATCCTCATGCTGGGAAAGACTGAAGGCAAAAGGAGGAGGGGACGGCAGAGGATGAGATGGTTAGATAGTGTCACCGAAGCAATGAATGTGAAATTGGGCGAACTCCGGAAGCTAGTGGAAGACAGGGAGGCCTGGCGTGCTGTGGTCCAGGGGGTCGCAAACAGTCGGACACGACTTAGCGACTAAACAACAACAACCAACTTGTCACATTGGATGGAGGAAAATGGATCTGTTTCTTCCTCCTGACTTGCATCTTGGCTGTGCATTCCACCTCCCTCTCTCCATCTCAAGATGAGTCCTATTACTCTGCCTTGCGTGCTTAAATGGAAGATCAATGTTTTGCTTCTACTTTTGGTATTCCAGCAAGGCCCATAAAATATTAAGGATGAAAGCTTGGAGAATTCGACATGTCTCTGGCTAGATGCTTCTTGCTCCAGGACCAAAACGGCTTCGTTGTTTAACCTATTTTTTACATATGATTGCTCACAGAAAACAAAATCAAAAGAGAATTACTACTACAACGCAAAAAAGAGTATTTATATGTGATGTGGCGTCTATTTCAATTGTGTGCATTGCAGTCTCAAGAACAGGAGAGTTCCAAATAAGTAGCTAGAACAGTGGCTCCCAAACTGTGGATTGGGACCCACCAGTGGGTCATGAGCCAATTTCAGGTGGGTCGCAAAGCACCTAGAGCAACCATCATTGAAAATATGGGCAGATGGGATGCTGGAAAGGGGGAGGGCTGTGTGGTTGTTTTGCTTGTGTCACGGTTGTAAATGGGCTTTTTTTTTCCTTTCTGATTTGCTTTGCTATTGGAAAATGGCTGAGAAATAACCCAACTCCTTGCTGCATTCTCAGGAAAGCAGAAGGCTCTGGTGTCACAATGACGGCACCACTGTCCCTGACATCACTTCCGGTGGGTCCCATACAGATGGTCATTCTAAAAAGTGGGTCCTGGTGCTAAAAGGTTTGCAAACCACTGGTCTAGGGCAGTGGTTCCCAAACCTCCCAGGGAATTAGGAGCCGTCCCCAGGATCATGCAGCTGCCAGGGACAAAGGGGGGAGCTTTCTGCCTTACCTGGAGGCAGCAGCAGTCTTCAGGGTGTGTGGAGAGCCCTATAGAACATCAGAAGAGCCCCGCTGGATCAAGCCAAAAGGGGCCCACCAAGTCCAGCTTCCTGCATCTCCCAGCAGCCCACCAGGTGCCTCAGGGAGCACACAAGACATGTGCATCTTGTCGCCACACCCTCTGCAGGGCTTCCCAAGCTGCTGATTAAGTGAAATAAGCGATCGGAAACTATTTCCGGTGTGGTGATCGCAAACGGGAAGTGGGCTCCAATTGTTTATTTCATTGAGTCAAAGGCAGAACCTGGACAGAGCAGGTTCAGCAAATACTGGAGGTCTAGAAAAGAGGATTTTTTCCCCTTTACCCTGGGTACAGCCCTGGCCTATCCAATGGGGCTTTTCAGATCTGTGCCAATGTAAATGCTGACAGGCCCAGGACAAGGGTTAGGCTATGGTGGAGGCTTTCTCCGCCTACCTTGCCCCCCTCCTGGGCCTGTCCCATCCCCTGTTATGGCACCTCCCTGCCACCAAAATGCCCCCTCCCTACCTCCAGAACACCCTCCCACTGCCCTCTCCACCCCCTGTCTGCTCGGCGCTGTACTTACCTCCGATGGGAGCGGGTGGGAGGGGGCAGATAAAGTGCCAGCAAGATGGCACAGACTCGTCCACCAGGACTGCTTACGCTGGAGTTGCCACGGATTTGCTTTCTGGCACATTCTAGATCGACGAGCAGCAGAAGACTTTGTTAGGACTGCACTGCTAATCTTATACTATCTCCATCCACTTTAACCTATTAATGCAATATTGGCTTCCAATTACAGAATAGCTTTTCTGTATTAACTTTTCACCTACTCTCCCGTATAGATTACATTTGAGACAATGTTTTGTAAATGTAAACATATGCTATGTAAACTTTTTTGTTGTTGAATGGTAGGCTATTAATATTAATAATATTATTAATAAACGGTGTATTTCTCTCATTATTTTGAAAATGGGCCATTAATTAGGAATAAATATTATGTAGCAGAAGCAACTCCGCTATACATAATACAATGTGCTTGGGGGATGCAGAATTTAAAGTATTAATGATGGTGCCAAAGTGTGTAATTACTGGCCTCATTATATGAACATTCTCCATGTTAATATTCACCTGCTTTATGAAGTGTGGTTTTTCCTGGAAATTTGTGTCTGAGTTTGAGTGCTATAGCTCTGTGGCACTGAATGCTACCATGACAGCCTTCCAGGCCTCAGGAAAGCTGGGAAATGGGACGTTCCCAGGGTGCCTGAGTATAGCAGTCGGCCACCTTGAAAAGGAGATCGGTCCAAACGCGTTGTGCCTAAGATGAGGCTGAGCTGGCTCATGGATTGGGTTGGGTAGGATGCAATCCAGAACTGGAGCTGGACTGGCGTATGTCACAAATGTGCTGTGAGGCACGTCTGCAGTGCAGAGGAAGGGGAGTCGTGACCAGTAGTGTCATCTTAC